>JADEYB020000019.1:47114481-47213844 GCA_015832495.2 Alces alces | reverse complement strand
AGAATAGCATTGAAACATGTATATTATCTAGGGTGAAACAGATCACCAGCCCAGGTTGGATGCATGAGACAAGTGCTCGGGGCTGGTGCACTGGGAAGACCCAGAGGGATGGCATGGGGAGGGAGGCGGGAGGGGGGATCAGGATGGGGAACACATGTAAATCCATGGCTGATTCATGTCAATGTATGCCAAAAACCACTGCAATATTGTAAAGTAATTAGCCTCCAACATAATAAAAAATAGATAAAAAAATAAAAAATAAAAATCTTCCAACAAACAAAAAAACAACAAAACGGGACATTTGGTTGTGTACATTTCATATTGTTTTTTTTAATAATAAAAATATCTTTTAAAAAAAGAAAAGAAAGAAGAAAGCTCTCCAGTGAATCCCATGCCCTGAACCTTTTATATCTCTCACCTCCTGAGCCTGAAAGGCCGGTTCTTCACCCTCTGCTTCCCGCCTGTTCCCACCTCCTGCCCGTCTTCCCCGGGATTGTCCTTCCTCTCCCAACTGCATCCTGCGAGCCCAGGCCAGCCCACTCCTCTCGGCGTCGCTGCGGCCTCTGCTCTGGGTTCTGTTCTGCCCACGACAGGCTGAGCTCTGCATCAGCTGCCTCCCTCCGCGGCCCCTGCTGGGTGGCCGTCTGTCAGCGGTCCCCGCCCACGCCCCCTGCCCGGGCCCTCAGCCGCTGCAGCTTCAGCATCCTCACACCTGGAAGCCCAGCGGCCGCGATGAGCATCGCCGGAGACTCCCGGAGGCAGGAAGCCGCGCCCCGCGAGGACCGCTGTGTGCTGCTTCTGCCCTCGGCTCCCAGCAGGTGTTCCACCGCCGCCAGTCGATTGATCCAAATAGATTTCAACTCAGGCAGCTGAGCTGAGCAAACATCAGGTTGCTAATCAGTCTCCAAGATGTCAGCCGTGCTATTTTAAAGCTATTTAGGATGTGCAGTCCTGGCCCGCGGTGTCTGCCACTGGCAGAAAGGAGCGAGGCCTCCTCGTTTGGGAGGAGGCGGCTCCTGGGTCACCTGAGGGCACGGCTGGGGGCCCCTGGGAACCGCGTGGGAAGCAGCTGAAAGGCGTGAGACAGAGGGGTGCCGCGCGGAGAGGCCTGCCACCTCCGAGACGCGGCCCCTGCTTGGGGGCAGCTTGAACCCCGCTCTCAGACCTCGGCGGTGCAGGAGTTGCCAGGGCCGGCCTGTCTCCAGGGCTGAGGGAAGGTCAAGGTCAAAGTTGCCCCGGCCTCCCACGGCCCCCGCCTCTCCACCCTCCCACCCCTGCTCATTCCCCTCACCCTCCCCATGCCGTCCTACTAAAGCTGCACCCGGCGGGGGGGATGGAAGTCCGAAAAGGCAAGGGCATGTCCCTTGGTGGGGGGCCCCTCACTTGCCCATCCTCACCTGCCCTGAAGCTCTTGCATCACCGGTGCTTGAGCCCCTCTGTGCCAAGTGCTGGCGGAGAGCGAGTCCTAGGGCCAGGCTCCCAGCCCTCCCAGGACTGATGCCCTCTCTCACCCGTGATGTCGCAGTGTGCAGGGCCTGGTTTAGACCCCGACGGGCCCTTATGCACAGGGGAGGGCCCACGTGGCGGGGGTGGGGGTGGGGTGGGTGGGTGGGGCTCACGTGGGGGAGGGGCCCACGTGGGGGAGGGGCTCACGCTGGGGGAGGGGACCGCGGTCAGCAGGCAGGGACAACTCTCAAGGTGTGCAATGCGCTTCCCGGATAGCAAGGTGCTGAGGACCTGGGGCTCACCTGTTACACCTGAGCAGAGGAAAGATAACCTCTTTAATGGGGGCACATGGCTTTTCCCAGTTCTTTATGATTTAAAAGCAGCTCTCTGTAGAATCGTGGGAAGGCCGGCTTCCGGTTTTGCAGGCCCCAGGCATCTTGCCCTTGGGGCTCACACTCGACCTGGCTGATCGCTTCCCTTCTGGAGGAACCTGAGGATTCTCAAGCACTTGCTCTTGGGAACGTCCTGCTGGGTGTGGACCCAGAGGACTGGGGTGGAAGGACGGCTCCAGACACGCTTGTTCAGCGGAAGCCCCCTGAGGGCTCCAGGGGTTGCTGAGGTGGGGCAGGGTTCACCTGGAGCATTCCTCTGTCCTCAGTAAGGGACCTCCCGGCCCATGGCCCCCCACACACATTTCCTGGTAAGATCTTACGAAGCCCCCAAGCGACCTCATTCTGTTGTTATTTAGAGAAAGAAAGATGTCTCTGTTCACAATACTTTCTCACCAGGGAAACTGATGGTTGAGATTCTCCCAGTTGAGCCGCTTTTTACACCAGCGCACCTGTTGGAATGTGGCTCCAGAACCCTAAGGATTCCCGAAGGCGGAAGTGGAGACACTCAGCTGGGCCCTGAGGACCTTTCTCGAGCACCCTGGGGAGTTTTAACGGCTGGGTGGGTGGAGAACCGCTGCCTTGAGCCCCCGGGACTCAGGGAACCCCCGAGATGGTCAGGGAACCCCCGTGGGGTTGCCCGCCTCTCCGGAGGGTCTGCTCACAGCCCAGCCTCTCCAGCCAGGTACCCAGAGATCCGGCCTGCTCAGCCGCACACCCAGACCCAACTTGGAGAGCTCTGCGAATGACACAGAGTAACTGAGGGTTCTGTTGGGGGTGGAGGAGAGGCTTGCGTTGCCCCCACAGAGGCAGCCGACTGGAGCCTGCTAACTCCTCTCCCCTTTGCAAACTGCCAAGCCTTTTCTCAGTCGTCTTGCCCTGACTCATGTTACGGTGACGCTGGGGGCTGGTGTCCAACCTCCCATGGCAGGCGGGGCATTTTTCAGTGCTGAGCCGGGGCACTAAATAAAGAATCTGCTTGTCAATGCGGAAGACACAGATTTGATCCCTGGGTTGGGAAGATCCCCTGGAGGAGAAAATGACAACCCACTCCGGTATTCTTACCTGAAAAATCTCATGGACAGAGGAGTCTGGTGGGCTACAGCCCATAGGGTCGCAAAGAGTTGGACACGAGTGAGCAACTAACTGTTTATGTTGACTCCGTTCATGGTGCTTTTCAGGTCTACTGTATCCTTCTACTTTTCTATTTGCTCTATTTTTAAGAGTTTGGTATTGAAACTCCAACTAAAAATCTTAATTTACTTAAAAAAATAATTTTAATATATAGTGGAACTATATGTAACCTTGTTCTGTATTTTACAAGTCTCATACATGTATTATTATACTTTCATAAATTTAAAAATAAAAAAGTAAAGATACCTATCATGATGGACGAAGTCCCACCCCAATGACCTCATTTAACCTCTTGGGTTGGCCCTTCAACATGGGAATCTACAGGTGTGGGGGACACAGTTCAGCCTGCAACAGGGGGTCAGGTCATGGGGTGAAGGGATGCGTTCATGCCCCAGAGGCCGTGGTAGAAACCTGTTGGCCTGGGGTGGCGGGCTGGGCCTCTGCCGGTGAGCAGGCTCTCCCACAGGCCCAGGGCTGGGTGAAGGAGCTTGGAGGGGCAGCGGGCCACCCTGCCCTCCCGGGCAGCTTTGGGTGGAGACAGGCTGCCATTCCTAGCCAGGATGGGGGATCCTGGAGCTTCTGTCGCGCAGACTGGGACCCGGCTTGGCAGCCCCTTCACTTGGAGAAGCCCCTCGGCTTCCTCGGACCCCTCCGGCTGGGGGTCCCTGGTCTGGGTCTGTCTATTCATGCCCCAACCTCGGCCCCCGGCGCCTCACAGTGGCCTCCACGCGGGGCTCAGGTCCCAGGGTCATCACCCAGCAGGTAGCTTACCTTGGGCAGGTTTTGTCCCTGCCCTGGGCTTGGTTCCCTCGCCTGGAAATTGGGACAAGCCCACGGCCCTCCAGGGCCGCCCCGAGGACCTGAGTGAGCAGGGGGCAGCCCCTGGCCCGGCCCTGATGGAGCGGGGAAGGGGGCAACGCTGCCCAAAAAGAGAAGAAACGCACAAGGGCAAGGTCACACCGTCAGCTCCGACTCAGCAAGCTGCTGGGGCTCACACGCTTGCTGCCCTGGAAAGTTAAAAGAGAAGACGTGCCCAGCGTGGTCACAGCCTGCAGACTTAGAGGGCTTCCTGCGAGCTGCAGAGGTCGCTTCGTCCTTCTATGAAAAGGAATCTTGAACATCAACTAGCCAGTCCTCCTGTCTCATGGGAGAGGAAACAGAGACAGTTGTGAGCAGGGGTGTCGGCGGTGTGGGGCTCACGGACGGGACACTCAGGGCGTGGCTCGGGTCACCAGACAGAGAGCGTGTAACTAGCAGCTGGGGTCGGCTCCTGCTTGTCCTGAGACGAGTGCTGGACTCAGTGCTTTGTTTTGTTAACTCAGTTCTCCTGATGACCCTGTGGGGCACCTAGTGCTGTGATGCCCATTCTAGAGATGGAGAAACCGAGGCGCCCATAAGTGATTATCCAGGGTCCCACAGTGAAGGTGGAGGAGGATTTGGACCCAGGCGGTGGAGGATTTGGACCCAGGTGGTCTGACTTTCAGAGTCCATGTTCTTCACCTCTCTGCTTTACCACCTCAAAACCACTGGTTCTCAGCGACCGGGCCCTGGCCCGGCAGGGAGCTGGCCCAGAACCTCGGGGTGGACCCCACAGGCCCTCCAGTGGGTTCTGGTGCCCAGGCCTGAGAACCACTGCCTTCCCGTCCCTTTGTCCCGTGGAGGCCTTTGCTGGAGGTGGAGAGGCATCCGAGAGGTCCGGGGGAGGCTGAGACGACTCCTCCAGGACACATCAGGTCACTGATGTTGAATTTTAATGAGTGCAAGAAATGGCCTGGGCTGGGAGGATGCCACACTGGTGTTTGGTCTATTTTTTTCTGCAGAAGGAAGCTCGGGGCTTATTTCTATCTTTCCTTTTCCCCCTTGCCAAGTACCTACCACAGAGCTGACCACTGGTAATCAATAAGCTTTTATGGTGCTCCTAAATTACTTGCTTCTACATAAAGCGAGCCTGAGAGCAATAGATCTCTGCTGGGAAAGGCTTCCTGGATGGAGGCTGTGTTTGTGGGAGAGGAGGGGCTCTGGGCGGTGAGGCAGCGCAGCTCTGGAAACCCAGCAGGCTCTAGTGCCAGGGGCTTCTGTCTCCTTTTTCTCTTCTCTCGCCTTCGTTTCCTTTTCCTTCTTTCCTCCTTCCTTCCTTCCTCCCTCCATCCTTTCCTCCTTCCCAGCGTCTCTCCATCCATCCCTCCTCCCTCCTTCTCTCCGTCCTCCCTGCCTCCTCCCTCCTCCCTGCCTCCCCCCTGCCTTCCTGTGCCAGGACCCCGGATCTGGGAGGCCGGGGGTGGCAGCAGGCAGGGTCCACTCCATCAGCAGCAGCACCCCTCGCAGAGCTGCCGCTCGGTCCCAGCAGCTCCGAACTCGCTGGTCCGGAGATCTTAGCAGGGACAACCTTCCCCACCCCGGGCAAAACAATGGCCTCGTGGAGTTGGAAGATGCCCCTGCCACCCGGCTCTCTTGGGCTCTTGACGCCTCGGAACCACTGGGCAGAAAAAGGGGTCAGGCCAGTGGCTGGAGTGACAAACCCCGGTAACCCAGGGGAGACTGTGAATCGGGCAGCAAGGACTGCTTCTGGAAACTGGGGGGCTCCTAGGGTAAGTCGGCGTATTCCCTGCCTCATAGGAGGGTCAATGGAAAACTACAGCAACCAAAAAACAGGAAAAGGTCGGATGATTCAGGATTCAGACCACTGGGCACACAAAGGTTTGGGTAGTTTCACCAGGTCAGGACCCAGATGACAGTGGACGTTCTGATTGGGGGCTCGGAGCCTGGAGCGGGCGGCGGGGGGAAGGAAGTCCCCGCCCGGCCACTCATAGGAGGCCGAGGACCTGGCCTTTCTGCGTGCACGCGGACATGAGCGTTTCCCTTATCTTTCCACTGTTATCTCACACACAGACCAACCTTCCCGTTCTGTCTTCCGGTGACAGAATATTCAGCGGGACTGTGACTTGAGAAGTAATGACCATGTCCGGTGGTGGGTGCAGGGGCTTTATGAAAAATCACTTGTCCCAAACTGCCCTTTGGTCCCCTCTCCTCACTGGACCCCTCTGCACAATGAAGGGGCTGCTCTCCCGGGATCCGGGCCGTCCCCGCAGCCGGCGGCCTGGCTGCTCGTGGGAAGCTTCCCTGGCAGCGGTGGGAGGGGGTGACGGAGGAGGGTGGGGGTGACGGGCACGTCCCGGGGCCCTGCGTCAGGATGGACACGGCAGTTCCCAGCCGGCAGCAGCTTAAAAACGCAATCAACACGCAGGATCTCCGCTGGGAGCCGAGCCCCAGGGGCCTGGGAAGCGCAGGTTCGGAGGCTTCCAGCCTCTGCAGGCACGGAAGTCACGCCGGAAGCGCCACCGCGGGTCCCTTCGCAGACTTCTCGTGGAGACCAGGCGGGGGCCGAGCCGGAGGCGCTGTGGGAGGGCTGCTCGCACACTCACCACAAAGGGCTTCCACAGGCGTGACATCATCTGAAAGCAAACACAGAGTTCCTGAGGCCGGCCAGGTGCTTCCCGCGACGCGCCCGCGGCAGCCGAGGCCCGCGGAGGGCAGCTCACCCCGTCCCGGGGTCCACACAGCCGACTTGCAGCCGGGGCTCTGCGGTCTTCTTGGCCGCATGCCGCAGACCTTCACGAATATTCTAGAAAGGTCGTTGGCCTGAAAAAAACTGTAGTCTTGTACCTGGGTTCTAATAATTGTATAGATCTCTGAAAATCTTTCAGCTCAAGGCTAAAAGCTATGTAAAATGTTCAGGAGGAAAATCCCTTTTGAGTTGCAGGTAAAATATCATGCGGTGCTGTAAGTGCCATAGAGCTGAAGAGATTTGAAAGGTGTGTGGAAACAGCCTCTGCTGTCACCTTGTTTTAGATAGATAAGACAGATAACAGTCACTCCATCTTGTCTGACTCTCTGCAACCCCCTGGACTGTAGCCCTCCAGGCTCGCCCGTCCATGGGATTCTCCAGGCAAGAATACTGGAGTGGGTTGCCATTTCCTTCTCCAGGGGATCTTCCTGACCCAGGGATCGAACCTGGGTCTCTGCATTGCAGGAATATTCTTTTTTTTTTTTTTTTTCAATTATTTAAGACCTTTATTAACAGGTGCTTGCAGTTTGTTGACTTTTTTTTTGAGGAATATTCTTTACTATCTGAGCCACCAACGATGCTTATCTCCTTGCTCTAACCCTCCAATATTGACAGGCCGTGTCTAGGGAGGGTAGTTGTTTCCAATTACTGCGATAAACAGCCATGGTAACAATATTCACCACTGCACATGGATTCAGAGCCAAAAAGGCACAGAGCATGTGGTTTGAGTATTTCTTAAGTAATGTGAGCAAATTCTGAAACAGAGAGCATAGAACAGGTTGGGTTCTGGGCTGGGGAGGCTGTTTCTAAACAAATCACATGGGGTTTGTTTTCTTAATCTTTTAATTATGTATGTATTTTTTTATTGAAATATATTTAATTTACAGTGTTTCAGGTATAGCACAAAGTGACTCAGTTATACACATATACAAACACACACACACATATATATGTACATATGGGCTTCCCTGGTGGCTCAGACGGTAAACAATCTGCCTGCAATGCAGGAGACCCAGGTTCAATCCGTGGGTTCAGAAGATCCCCTGGAGAAGGAAATGGCAACCACTCCAGTTTTCTTGCCTGGACAGTTCCATGGACAGAGGAGCCTGGTGGGCTACAGTCCATGGAGTTGCAAAGAGTCAGACACGACTCAGTGACTCACACACACAGATTCTTCTCCTTGATAGATTATTACAAGATATTGAATGTAGTTCCCTGCACTACGCAGTAGCACCGTGTGATTTATTTTATGTATAGGAGTGCGTATCTGTTAATCCCTAACTCCTAATTCATCCCTCCCCTCCTTCCCCTTTGGTAACCATGAATTTGTTTTCAATGTCTCAAGAAACTACATGTTTGGAGGAGAAAAAAAAAGTACTCCATGGAGACAGAACAAGTTCAGAGATACCCTGAGGGAACTTAGTGACTCAGATTTCAGACAAATAAATTACACCTTTGGTTCAGACTAATTCTGTGTGTTTGCTTCTAAAATACATATGCAAACAAGTGTGAGCAGTTACTCAGAGCTTGATTGGTTTAATGTATTAATCACTATGTTGCAAAACCGGGACACTAAGCTAGAAAACATCATGGCAGAAAGAGAATCCCACCGAAGACTGTCTCTGTCAAGGAAATATTTACCTCTGTCTCTGCAGGTTTCCGTTCCAGCTGTGAGCAGACCTCTTCACCAAGGCCTAGCATCACCACAGAAACAGGAAGGCTTTGTTCACCTTCGCACCATCTAACTGGGAAAGAAACGGGCAGGTGAGCTGGGGTCTGCTGGAAGGATTCCCAGTCTGAAGGGAAACCCCCCAGGGCCCCAGCTGACTGTTTCTTACACCTCGGTTGCTATGAAGGAAGCCCTGGTCACCTTTCACAGAAATCTGTCTTTGAAACAGACCCATCGGCACAGAGAACAGACTCATAGATGCCGGGGGCGGGGGTGGGGGTGGGGGTGTTGCAGATCGAGAGAGAGACAGGGAGTTTGGGTTGACAGATGCAGACTATTACATATAGAACCGATCGACCTCTAGGTGCAACTGTGTTGCATTGGAGACTCAGCATCCTGTGATAAACCATAATGGAAAAGACTATAAAAAAAGAACTCGTGTATGTGTATGACGGAGTCACTTCGCCGAACGGCAGAGTTTGGCACAGCACTGTAAATCAGCTATACTTAATATTTAAAAAAGAGAGAGAGAGAGAGAGAAACCTGATTTTCAAAAGAAAAGGGGCCGGCAGGGTACCCTCTGCCCCTGAGGCTGTGAGCATGTGCCCGGGGCGGTTGAAATACAACCTTGGAACCACGTGGGGAGAAGGAAGTCCCTCACTGTCCCTTCTGGATGCATTCTGTACCTCACTCATCTTTACTGGGTTCCACCGAGGAACCAAAGAATATTCAAATGCTGTTCTCTGGCCTCAGGAAACTTGGATTTTTATTCGCATCTAGCCAGGGGACTCACCTTCTCCCTAAGGAAGAGAAAGAGAAAATAAAAAGCAGACAGTCTGGAGACCTGGTTTGCCAGAGGCACACAGAGGTCTCCAGGGAACAGCTGGCCATCTGTTCTTCCTTCTTTCCTCCCTGCCGAGGGGTAAGTCCCCAGGGAGGCCCTCGAGCCTCATGAAGATGGAGGCTAGCCCTGTGGTCAGGCACAACTCCTCAGCGGCTTCACGTCAGAGTTGCAGGGTCTTGGTGTTAGTCCTCAGTCTCGTCCGACTCTTTGCGGCCCCATGGACTGTAGCCTGCCAGGCTCCTCCGTCCATGGGATTCTCCAGGCAAGAACACTGGAGTGGTTGTCATTTCCTTCTCCAGGGGATCTTCCCAACCCAGGGATCAAACCCAGGTCTTCCCTCATTGCAGGCGGATTTGTTACCATCTGAGCCACTGGGGAAGTCTTAGGGAAGTTACTTAAAAGTTCTCATTAGCAAAACAGAAATAATCAAATCTACCTCTCAGGCAACCAGAAGGCCTCACGAGCCAGGTCATCTTTGGCTGCAGAGGCCTGGGTGGCGGGGGAGGGGGGAGGGAGGCAGATGTGAGGGAGAGAAGGAGGAACAGGAGAAACAGGCAAGGATGAATCGAAGAGGGGACCCGGGGGGTTGGGGGTGGGGGGAGGGGAGCCCCACACCACGTGCACCCTCCTGCCTCCTGGACATGCTTCTGTTTTTTTTAAATAATTATTTTATTTTCAATTGGAGGAGAACTGCTTTACAATATTGTGTTGATTTCTGCCTTGCAACAATGTGAATCAACTGTGAAAGTGAAAGTCACTCAGTTGTATCCGACTTTTTGTGACCCCGTAGACTATAGAGTCCATGGAATTCTTTAGGCCAGAATACTGGAGTGGGTAGCCTTTCCCTTCTCCAGCGGATCTTCCCAACCCAGGGATCGAACCCAGGTCTCCTGTATTGCGGGCGGATTCTTTTACCAGCCGAGCCACAAGGGAAGCCCAAGAATACTTGAGTGGGTAGCCTATCCCTTCTCCAGTGGACTTTCCCGACCCAGGAATCAAACCAGGGTCTCCTGCATTGCAGGCAGATTCTTTACCAACTGAGCTCTTAGGGAAGCCCACACTTATCTGAGCTCCCAGTGTTACACTGCAACTTCCCACTAGCTGCCTGTTTTACACGTGGTCACGTATATGTTTCCATGCTGGATGCACTTGTTAAATGTTGGAGTCTCGTGAGCAAAGAGCCCTCAGCCACGCTTCTCAAAACAGAAGCCTCAGTGTATATTGGGAAGACAATTTCATTTTCGAGGGAGAATTTTTGGTAAAAAGAGTTCACACGGGCAATTAAATTCTAACCTTTCAGCATATCTGCTAAAAGCTATGGAAACAATAGTGTCTCGTATTACCTATGAGCCAGTGCTTTGCCAGGACGTCAATGACATGATGCATCCTCAGGACCCTGTGACATCAGGACTGAGAGACCCATTGCCCAGTCGTGCATGCTGAGCTCAGAGGGGTCAGGTCAGCGTCCAGCAGGAAGGCAGAAACAGCAGGGTCCAAGCTGAGGTCCCTTCTATCCCAAGTGCCACGCCCTTCACCTCTGACCTCGGAGACTGTGGCCCTGCCACCCTCACGGAGGAGGGTCACCGTGCTCTCAAACTCTGCAGTGTGGTTGATATCTCCATCTCCCCTGCATCCTTGGCTCCTTTACTCTCCATCCTTGGGCATAAGCACCCGTTCATGGACTGAAGCAGTAGGGAAGGTCGGCGCTGAGACACCTCCTTCCCACCCAGCCTGGCCCCCACCCCGCACCTGCATCCTCCCCAACTTCCTTATACCTTCGGCCTCCCTTCTCTGTGCAAACTCAAGACCAAAGACATGCATGTTCTTATTTCCTACCTTCTTACCCCAGAGTTGGCACACCAAATGCACAATGGTTTTTGCACTTACTCTGTTTTCACCTAGCCAAGTGGCCAGGGAACATTTTGCTTTTAGCTCCAAGGGGGCGTCCTCTTCCTCCTCAGAGAGACAGGCCCTGGTAAGTCATCAGGTTACCTAGCCAGGTGCTTGGGTTTGGCCACTTGCTGGTTGCACATGTTTTAGAATCACAAAAAATCCTACAGGGAGCCAGCTGGTCGGTCAGTGTCCCCGCGTCAGGGGTAGCCCCAGGAGCAGGTCACGGAGTCGGGGAAAGGCCGTTGGACGTCTTGCTGGCCGTGCCCCTCACAGGCAGGCGGGCACATCCACTGAGAAAGGACAACAACGTGGGCACCTGGCCACTCCCGCCCCCTGACACCAGAGTGCTTGGCCAGACTCCCAGCGTCTTCCCAGCTGGCCGATGAGACCTGCATCCTGCCGCACTGTGACCCAGGCGTCTCTGACTGTCAGGCTTGCACGTGTTTTGAACCATGTGTATTTCTTGTTCTGTGAACCGCCTGTGACCTCGGCCTGTTTTTCTGTTGGTCTTGTGGTCTTCTCTGCTTTCATCTCTGAGAGCGCTTAACCCTTCTCTGTGTCGTGAGGTGCAGTCAGTTTCCCAGCTTCTGCCCTTTTCGCTTTCCCTTCTGGGTTGCGTTTTGGTTTGGTTTTCTGTATGGCAGTGGCTGCTGCTCACATTTGCAGTTTTTTGAAACTGGGGGCCATTTTCAAAGTCCCTCTTGAATCTGTTACAACGTTGCTTCTTCTGTGTCCTGGCTCTTTGGCTGAGAGGCACGTGGGGTCTCAGCTCCCCGGCTGGGGGTCGAGCCGGCTCCTTCAGCATTGGAAGGCGAAGTCTTAACCATTGGACCACCCGGGAAGTCTCTATGCTTGTAACTGTTCACCTCTGTGTTTTGGCTGCTGGATTTTGAGACCTAGTTCCATATGTCCGTCAACTCCAAAGTTATTCTATTTAGAGTCCCGACAGGAATTACAGGGCACTCAAAGTCTGGTGACTCAAGTGGGGGTTGCATACGAAGGGACTAATGACAAGGGCCTGGGCAAGTGTTGGGGGGCCCAGGGGCGAGAATGGGGGCCCCGCAGCAACAGAGAGGCCATCACCCTGGGCCCCCAGGGATGGAGGCGTCATGCAGCCTGCAGGGAGGGCGCGTGTAGACCAGGCCGCCTAGAGAGGGGCCCCCGTCTGGGGGGACCAGGAGCGAGCACCCCGCCCTCACCTTCCTCGCGCCTCCCTGTCTGGCCGCAGCTCCACGCTGGGAGAAGCCTGCTGTGGGTGGCGTCCCCGTGGACAGCAGTCCAGGGCCCAGAATGAGGGAGCGAGGGGTCTGAACTCTGTGGTGGACGCGGGGGGCATAGATCAGGCCCACTTACAGACCGCTCTGGCAGCACTTGCAGGGGCTTACTTCCCCATTGACAACATTGCCGTGGAGTCTCTCTGGATAGACTCTGGTGGTCCCCGATTCCCTTCCCCCAACAACCAGCCACTGGTCCCTACGCTGTTTACCACAAAATCCCCTTTTGCCCCCGTTGGTCATATGTTAATGTCCCATGGGCACACAGGGCTATTTCTGGACTATCTCGGCCGTTCCAGTGGGCTGTGTGTCTATTCATATTCTGTATTAATCACCAAGGCCTTGTGAGGGTTTTAAGAACCGGGGAGACCAATCTCTCCTTGTTTCTCTCTTCTGCTTTATTTTTTTCTCTCTCTCTCTCTTTTTTTTCTCTTCTGCTTTAGAGTCTTGCCGGACTGTGCTTACTTGTTTATTTTGAGTGAATTTGCTTGTCTGTTTGTGAAGGAAGGAAGCTCTTTAGGTCATTTGGGGAGATTACATTAAACCTATGCACTTAATAGTGATAAAGTAAATGTGGTCATTGTTAACAATGGAGAACTGGGTACAGAACAGGTAGGAGTTCTTGGTACTGTTCTTACAACTTGATGCTGGTGCGGCTTCTGGAACGTGGTCCTCAGGCTCCTCCCCACAGCATCTTCGCAACACGGGTGCTGCTTGCGTGGGGCTCATGAGGTGCCAGCCGGCCACCAGCCTCTGGCCACAGTAAAACTGGCAGAAACAGCAGCAGGCTCGGGGACTGGATAACTTCTGGCCTTACAGAGTGTGGACCAGGCCTCCAGGGAGCTGTCTTCAGTGGCCGAGAACGCAGCCTCCAGAACCCCGCCAGGGGGTCGGGGGAGTTTGTATACAGACAGCACTGCTCCGGGAAGGATGCAGAAATACATCCTGTGGGTGCAGAGGAAGGCTCGGGTCAGGGACAGAGGAAATGGGGCTCGGGAAACGAATGCTCTTCCTCAGTCGGTCCCAGAGGCACTAAGAGGTGGGAGCTGGAAGGAACAGCATGGGGTGGGGGGAAGGCCTCACGCACAAGGGCGTGGGGACCGAGTGGGGGAGGCGAGGGGCCCCCATCTGGGCCAGAGTCCTGGTAAGTGGGGTCCAGCGTTGCTGACAGCTCTGGTGCTGTGCTCAGAGGCACCTGTGCCGTGTGTGTGTATGTGCGCATGTGTGTCTGTGTGTGCCGTGTGTGTGTATGTGCGCATGTGTGTCTGTGTGTGTCTGACAGAGACCACGAGCGGTTGGCAATGGGGCCCATCTGGGTTCCTGCTGGTGCCAGGACTAGACCCGAGTTCCACGAGGCCATTGTCCCCAGCTCTTGGCAGCCCAGAATGAGAGCAGCCCAGCTGGGCAGCCGGGGCCCAAGGTCCCAGAGCCGACCGGCCCAGCGGGTGGCTTCTGCCCCTGACTGGCTCCACGATGGGTCAGGACAGGCCTGGACAGCGGACACCCCTGCGAGACCCTGGGTCTGTGACTGAGCGGAATGCCGACCGCATGGAGGGAGGGAGGAGCCACCACTCAGATGGATGGATGCAGCCCCCGCTGCCTCCCCAAGGGCCTGTTAGTGATGGCAGAGGCCAGGTCTGGGCTAAACCCAAGTCCTCTGTGTGGCCTCCCAGCAGGTTGGAGGGGGCCGTGCAGGAGGTGGGGGATGGCGGACTCTCGGTGGGTGATGGAGTGTGGATGTTCCACACGCCCCGCGGCATCTGTCTGCACCAGCATCCGCTCACTGCTGAGATGCGTGTGCAGGGAAGGAGCTGGGCCCCCAGGCGTAACAACTCGTGTGCAGGGAAGGAGCTGGGCCCCAAGAGCAGCAACACGTGTGCAGGAATGAGCCTGGGCTCCAAGAGCTGGAGGCATAACCCCAAGGCTTTTCACCAGCAGATCCTGAGGTCCAAGGATGGGATCTCTGTGTAGCCGGAGAACGTGACTTTAGATCAAGGGGCATGAAATACACTCCAGAGAAAAAGAAGGTACTCATCTTCCCATTCTCTACACGGTCAGCCCAACTGCAGACCGCTGTGCCCTCTTCCCCTCAGCTTTGTCTGGAAATAACCTCCCAGAGTCAGGCTGCTGGGTGTGAAAGAGAAACGAAAGACACAGTGCTTGAAAACTGGACACCATGTACCTCCTTTGACGCAGGATTCCAGAGGGATTATCAGCTCCGGCTTGGTTGTATGTTATCTGGTACAACCCCGCGCAATTAGAAACAAAATAATCCAATATAGCTGACATTAAGCAGCAGCTATGAAGTGAGCATGCTGCTGGCTGCCAGGACTTTCAATATAACCAGGTCTCTGGTTTATTCATACACTTCTGATGGTTCTGGTGGTTGTCGGGGAGGAAGTTAGTATCAGAACTGCTTAAGGAACAACCCTGGAAGCTGTCACTAGGGTCTTTAAAAGAATAGGAATCTTTACATTGAACATTTACTTATTTTATAGGATAAAAATAAATATTTTTATACTTTATACTCTTGAGACAAGTGTCTCTTTACCACAAAAGAGATTATTCCTCTTAGTGTAAGAGATTGCAGAAAAATGAGTTATTGTTATTTAGTCTCTCAGTCATGTCTGACTTTTTGTGATCCCATGGACTGTAGCCCGCCAGGCTCCTCCATCCATGGGATTCTCCAGGCAAGAATACTGGAGTGGGTTGCCATGCCCTCCTCCAGGGCAACTTCCCCACCTAGACATTGAACATGAGTCTCCTGCATTGGCAGACGATTCTTTACCACTGGGCCACCTGAGAAGCCCTACAGAAAAATGAGTGGGCTGGGATTTTACAGTCACATACGTGTGTGCGCGCACACACACACACATGTCTATACTGCCTGTCTCCACTTGAGAACAGATCAACTGTCTCTTCCGAGTGAAGACGGGGAGATCGGGGTTCTTGGGCTGCTTCCATTTCCTCCCTGCTTCCTCTTCACTTTGTTGTTGAACCACTGCTGGCTGAATGGAGCACCCCAAGGATTGTTCCTCCCGTGGTCCCTGTGACGGTGGGTCTCAGAAGTCCCTCTCCCTCCTCCCTGCCCTCCCCCCCTCCTCCCTGCCCTCCCTCTCCCTCCTCCCTGCCCTCCTCCTCCCTGCCCCCTCCTCTCCTCCTCCTCTCCTCCCGCCCTCCCCCTCCCTCCTCCCCTGCCCCCCTCCCCCATTCCCCCTTCCCCTGTCCATCCCCCTTCCCACCCTCCTCCCACCAGCTCGCTCTCACGCACCCCCACTGTGCTGGATGCTTGCTTAGCTGCTGACTCCTTTCTTTCCATCTGACACCTGCTTAAGGAGCTCCTTCCAAACCTGCTCTGAATTAAAGAGGTAACTTGACATGACTCCTTCCGTCCTTGAGACCGGGTTGTTTTTCTCTGTAAGCAGCTTAAAGTCTGTTTTCCTGGTGCCTTAGAGTAAGGCCCCAGTGGAGGGAAGGGCTTGACCTCATCGAGTTTGTGCCGCGCCATCTGGACTTTGTTTCATGAACCAAGACCTGCCCCGCCTCGCGGCAGGTGTGCCCAGCTCCTGCAGGAAACACCCCGGGATTCAGGGCCTTCCCCTCGGGCAGTCTGACTGTAGCCCTTGCCCATTGCCCTTTGTCAGGACTGATTCCACCGGCTCAGGCTCAGGCAGGGGGAGAGACAGCCCATCTCAGCTGGGGGGACCCTCCCTTGTGGCTTCCGGGCCTCGAAGACTGGCTGTGCCCTGGACTCTGCCCTGGAATCTTCCCCCTGTCCTTGGCTTCTGGTTTTTAAATGCACCTTTTTGGGTTATATTCTTTTCCTCCTTGCTGGCTGTCAAGAAATCCTATTTTTTTTTTTTTTTGCCAGTTTAAATTTTTTCCCCTTATTTTTATTGAAAATTGGGAAGGGAAATTCTGTAAGGCCATCTCATTTTATTAGTGAACTTATGTTAAACCGATGTTTGATACAATAGCGGCTAATATAATAATAATAGTAATGATGTTGGTGGGGTACGTGGATGAAGATACTGTTACTCAGACTTCCAGTCCCATCATCCCTATTCTAGGGACATGGCAAAGAGGAAAAGGACCACCAGGGATGATTTTTGCTTCAGAGGCAGTATCGTAGGACTCTCTGGAGAAACAGAACCAATAGGATCTATATATCTATTTGTCCATGTCTACGTTGTTCACTTGCTCAATCATGTCCAACTCCCTGCGACCCCATGGACTGCAGCACACTAGGCCTCCCTGTCCTTCATCACCTGGAGTTTGCTTAAACTCATGTCGGTTGAGTCGGCGATGCCATCCAATGATCTCATCCTCTGTCGTCCCCTTCTCCTCCTGCCCTCAATCTATCCCAGCATCAGGGTCTTTTCCAATGAGTCAGCTCTTCACATCAGGTGGCCAAATTATTAGAGTTTCAGCTTCAATGTCTGTATCTCTATCCACATCTTTATACAATCTACACCTGTATCTATTTTCTCTATACCTTTCTTTCTCTCCCTCTTTCTCTCCCTCCCTCCTTCCCTCTTTCTTTTCTTCCTTCCTTTCTTTCTCTTTCCTTCTTTCTTTTGTTCTATTGTCTATAGAGTGATTTATTATGAAAAAAATAGCTCATCTGATGACGGAGAAGGAAAAGTGCTATAAACTCAAAGGCCTAAGAATGGGAGAAATAAGTGCTGTGAGTCCCATTCCAAGTCCCAGGAGAGGAGACGAGGCACGTCCCAGCTCAACAGTCAGGCAGAGAGAGAGAGAGAAGACCCCTTCCTCCTCCTCCCTCTCCCTTTTTTCTGTTCGGCCTCCCAAGGTTTGGATGGGGCCCAACCACGCTGGGAGGACTGCCTTCTTTACTCAGTTTATGGATTGAAATGCCAGCCTCTCCTGAAAACACCTTCACAGAAACACCCAGAGTAACATTTCACCAGATACGGGGGTGACTTGTGACCCAGTCCAGTTGACAGATCAGATGAACCATCACAGCCAGTGTTCAGTGTAACAGCCAAGAGTTTAGATCCTGGAGGCAACCAGACACAGATTTGAAGGTTTCTGCTTTTTACACGCTGTGAGGTCTTCTCTGGGCTCCCCTCACCTCTCTGCGCCTTAGTTTCCTCATCTGTAAGATGGAATGAAAAGAGAATAGCACCGGGGCCAGCCGTGAGGCTGGAAAGTAATTACGAGTGAAAGCTCTGAGCTTTCAGACTGGTGTTTTAGAATGCTTAAGCTGGAAGGTAACGCAGTCAGTCTGCTCCTTTCTTATGTAAATATTGCATGGAACGACGAGACTGGAGCTCAGAAGGTCTCAGCCTGCCAGCCTCCAAGGAGAGGGCGGGGTTACGGCGTCCAGAACGGAAGTATGAGACTGGATCTCGCCAGGTGCAGGGGCGTCTGTGAGGCAGAGAGCCGGGCCAGTCCGCTCCCTCGGTCTCCCCGAGCGACCCTGGGCAGCAGGGGCTGCCAGGCTGCCGTGGGCCGCGTCCACAGCAGGCTCTGAGGTCGCTGGGTTATCCTGCTTGTGTAAACTGTTCTGCTTATGCTAATGAAGTAGCCTTCACGTGTCCCCATTTCGCTAGGAGTTTTATCTTTCGCTCATGCTAAATATGACCTGTGACCTACAGTACAGGACCGCACAGGGAACTCTGTTCAGTATTTCGTGGCAGCCTGTCTGGGAGGGAGTTTGGGGGAAATGGACACGTGTGTACGTGTGGCTGAGTCCCTTCACTGTTTACCTGAAACTATCACAACATTGTTAATCGGCTATGCGGGCAACGCATGCGTGCTCAGTCATGTCCGGCTGTTATATCCCAACACGAAATAAAGTTTAAAAAAAAAAAAACTGGAACCATCTAGGCCAGCACTGTCCAATAAAAATAATCAGCTATAAATGTACTTTCAAATCTTCTAGCAGCAATATTTTAAAAAACAGAAAAGAAACAGATTAACTTAAAAAAATAAATAAACGTGACCTTCGCTGGGAGAAATTTTTTTTTTTAAAGCGGTTCCGTGAGTTCTGGGAGCTCAGCCATCGTCCGTCAGGGCGACGATACTCGCCGTGATTTATTCGTCACAGCAACCCTCTGAGCCCAGAGCCCTCACCTGACATCCCTCCGCACCCTTACGTGGCCCGATGACACAGCAGAAAGTGGGTTATCCTCCTCTTTGGGCCGTCCGTGGGGAAACCGAGGCACAAACTTGGCCAACGTGCACCCAACGATTGCGTGTTCCACCAGCTCAGCGGCGGACGGCCCTCCTGGGACGGGAAGGGTCTCAAGACATCAGACATCGCGTACCCCTGCGGGCTGCACGGCCTGCCTGGTGGTGGTCTGTGCTCAGGTGGGCGCTGAGCCCGGTCTGACTCTCTGTGACCCCGTGGGCTGCAGCCCTACAGGCTCCTCTGGCCACGAGGTTCCCCAGGCAAGGATTCTGGAGTGGGTTGCCATTTCCTCCTCCGGGGGAGCTTCCCGACCCACGGAAGATGGTGGGCACCCACCCAAAGCCAGGGGAGCAGGACCCCTCAGGCAGGGAATAGGCTGTTTGACAATGTGGCTTGAAAGTCTCTCATTTTAATATGGCGTTTTCTAAGGAAATAGCTTTGTGACTTAAAACTCCAACCCTCTCCTCCCTCTCTCCCTGACCACGCCCTCTCTCCCCGACCACGCCCTCTCCCTGACCACGCCCCATCCCACTGGCCACGCCCTCCGCCGACCACACCCCTGGCCACATCCACTGGTCATGTCCCCGCTGGTGTAGCTGCTGCAGCGGTGTCTCTCTGGTCCCCACCCCCGTTCCCTCCCGAACATGCGAGGTGTGCAGTCCACACTTGCAGAACTGACCTGGATCAGTGAATTAATTCGTATTCAAAGAATGATGGTTTCATAGCACTGCCAATATTCCAAGGAAATTTCAAAGGCAATTATAAACGGAGATTTTTTTTTTTTTTGCCAGGGAAATTCATTGAAGGATGGCTGTGGTAAAAGTCTTAACACCACAGTGGTTTGTCTTACAAGCATATCTGAGTCCCAGGGTAGCTGTCCTCCAAGGACACCTCTGTCTGGGCTGCTTCTGTCACTGGCTGTCCATAGGTTGTCCCTGATGGAAGGCCACCTGTTGAGTTACACAGGGATGATGGAAGTTCTGACTTCTGCCAAAACTGTATTGTGTCGCTATGAAAAGTGCTAGACTCGACAAGCATCCCTGGTGGCTCAGACGGTAAAGAATCTGCCTGCAAAGCAGGAAACCCGGGTTTGACCCCTGGGTAAGGATGATAACCTGGAGAAGGGAATGGCAACCCACTCCATTATTCTTGCCTGGGAAATCCCATGGACAGAGGAGTCTGGAGGGCTACAGCCCACGGGGTCGCAAAGAGAGCTACAGTCCGAGGAGTCTGGCGGGGTGTGGTGAGGAGTGTCTGTCATTGCAGGACGCTTAGCTCCCACGGGGACTCCAGAGCCCACGGCCCTCGGGAGCTCTTGGTGAGACCAGCCGTGGCACACACCTGCCCCAGGACGTGGTGTGACCTCAGTCAAGGCTGCTTTCTTTAGCGGTGGGCAGTTCCTGGAGGCGACCCAGCTGAGGGCCTTTGTCTTCTGGGGCTTTGGTTGAGAAAGGTTAGACTCTGAAGCCTGGGAATCAGTTCTTCCCACGGCACGACCTGAACGTCAGCCTGGCTCTGGAGAGGCCACAGGCTAGGAGCATCCAGAGTCAACTCATTTCACCTGCAGTGTTTGCAGGGACAGCAGGCTGGCAGAGGCCCACGGACAGCCCTCTCGGCCCTGCGTTCCTCTCGGTGGCCGTGAACTTGGTGGATTTATGACCTTCTGTCCCGGCAGGTCCCAGTTCTACCAGCAGTCAGCACACTTGGTGACCTAAAATTTACAGTCTTCATTTTGTTTCGGTTCGGAGTAACTAGGCTTTGTACAACTGCTCTGAACCCTCCTCGTTGCAGGAGGACTTATGGAGGCAGTTGGCTTATGGGAGGCGCGTTAACACTCACTCTGCCCTGTCCCCGCCTTCCTAAGGCGCGCGTCTTACTGGAGGCCACCAGAGTTACCATGGCTGCAGCCCAACCGGCCCCTCCGTGCAAATCTGGGAGGTGTGCTCAAGAACTACTCTGAATTCTTTGGTCAGGTTTGCAGAATAGCCCCTTTATTCTTCCATTAACCCAACCTCACAGGTCACTGGGGCCCACGAGCACCTTAGAGGGGCCCAAAGCTGGCAACTGAGCGCTCCTTTCTCTCTTGGAGGCTCACAGTCCGTCTGGGTTAGAATCCCGGCCCTGCTGTGGGACCGTAGGGAGATAACGCACCTCTCTGTGCCTCAGGCTCCTCCTGTCTAACACGGGGACAGCAGCGTCCAGCTCGGAAAGCTGGGGCTAGCACACGGCAGGATCCCACACATTTAGCTGTTGTTACCGCCCCCCCCCTCCCGGCATGGGGAGCACGCTAGCATCAGGGGAGCTGATTTTGGTATCAGCGCCTGATTCGGACTAGAGCTCAGGGTGGTGATAATCACCTTCCTTATTTTCAAAGTGAGGTTTTTACAGCTGTTGTAAAAAGCAGGCTCCTGAGCGCCCCTTGTCACCACGGAGGCTGACACGCGTCAGACCCGGGGCTGTGCTGGAGACGCCCACTTTGGGTGCCCCAGGGCTCCAGAGCGCCATGTCCTCCCTGGCCGCAGGGGAGCTTGCTCCTCACCGCCTGGACCACAGGGCTGGCCTGGACAACCTCATCCTAACTGGGAGTCTTGGTCTTCACTCCTTTGCGGTCCTTGTTTCAAAGGCGGGAGCAGGAAGAATGCTCCTCATTCTCACTACAGGGTGGGTACAGATTTTTATAGTACAAGCCTTCTCTGGCCTCTTCGAGGAAATGTGTTGTTTGATATTTTTCTATGTCCCGTCGTCTTCCTAACATCTAACCCTTGGAGTTGGAATAGTATCTACGGAGGGCAGAGCACAATACCCAGAGGGGCACCTTGGTGTGTGACATGCGTGTGTGCGTGTACGCTCAGTCATGTCTGACTCTTTGTGACCCCGTGGACTGTAGCCCGCCAGGCTCCTCTGTCCATGGGATTTCCCAGACAAGAATACTGGGGTGGGTTGCTACTTCCTCATCCAGAGGATCTTCCCACCCCAAGGATTGAACCGTCATTTCCTACACTGGCAGGCAAATTCTTTACCCGCTAAGCCATCAGGGAAGTACTGGGGATT
The DNA here is from genome assembly GCA_015832495.2 of Alces alces. Lineage (NCBI taxonomy): Eukaryota > Metazoa > Chordata > Mammalia > Artiodactyla > Cervidae > Alces > Alces alces. The sequence goes on along the minus strand of JADEYB020000019.1, from coordinate 47,192,422 downwards.
CCATAAATCTGTGCTGAATGAATAAAGGGTTCAGAATGCTAGGTGAATGAATGAGTGAATCAGTGAGGCATTCAGATGCGGGTGGAATCATCCCAAAGCCACACCTGAAATGGCCAGGGGATGCCATGGTCCTCAGAGGTGTCCATGAGGTTCCAGAAAAGAGTGGGGAGCCCCACGTTCCAGAGGGTCCCCAGGACCCACCTGAGGGCGCATCAAGGGCCCCAGCCCTGGGGCAGCCCGGAGGATGTGGTAAGCCTGGCACTGGCGGGGCGTGGGCACTCAGGACTGCCAGGGCGGCGCAGAAGGCAAGGTCCCGCAGGAGCTGGTCTCCCTTCCTCTCAGCAAGTGGCCTCGGGAGCCCAAGGCCAGGGTGAGGGGTGAAGCCTCCTCACTCGGACTTGCATGAATGCCAGGGAGCCCCAGAGTGGGCAGGGCACAGGCTCATACTCCAAACCCAGGACAGGAGGTAGGGCGGCAGGGGGCCTGGGAGGCCCACTTATTCATTTTCATTCTTTACCCCAAATATCTTTTAAATGAGCTTTCTCCCCCATAAAGAATTGCCAGGGGTGAAAAATGGGTGGGGCCAACACAGGAATAAGTTCAGTTCATTTTAATTGCTCAGTCGTGTCCGACTCTTTGCGACCCCATGAACCGCAGCATGCCAGGCCTCCCTGTCCATCACCAACTCCCGGAGTCCACCCAAACCCATGTCCATCGAGTCGGTGATACCATCCAACCATCTCATCCTCTGTCATCCCCTTCTCCTCCCGCCAGGAATATTCCCCTGCTTTTCCTGTGGTCACCAGCTGCCGGTGAAGATGGCAGATAGACCTCAGGAAATGCCGTAGAAAACTGAAGTTACTTGTGCAAAAGGCACTTTCAAAGAAACTTTTAAACTTTCAAAGTAAGGAGACATTCAAGCTCATAAATAAAGAAAGGAAAATGGAAATTTCAGTCTCTTGTCTAACATCAATGAGAAAAAGCTGGGAACTGGACATTGGTTGGTAATCACAGGCCGGTGGAAGGGCACACACTGGTGAGACCTCAGGAAGTGTGGAACGCGGGAAACGTGTGAGACTGCCTATCCAAACCCTCGTCAGGGGTTCTTCTTACGGCCCTCCGGATCTGAACAGTTATTTTAAGAGTGTATGGTGTACGATTGCTACGTTCACAATGAGTGACCATGTACAGCACACGTAACTCTGCTCAATGCTCTGTGGCAGCCTGGATGGGAGGGGAGCGTGGGGGAGATTGGATATATGTGTGTGTGTGGCCGAGTTCTTTCCCTGTTCACCTGGAACTATCTCAGCGTTGTTCATCGGATGTGTTGTTATTCAGTTGTGTCCGACTCTGTGACCCCATGGACTACAGCACGCCGGGCTCCTCTGTCCTTCACCGTCTCCTAGGCGTTTGCTCAAATTCACGTGCATTAAGTTGGTGATGCTGTCTAACCATCTATCTTCAATGTAAAATAAATTGTTTTTTAAAAAAGAGAATAAGGTATTCAAAGTAGGAAGGAAAACAGCCCTCAGCCCACATGCCCTCGGGCCTTTGTTCCCTGGGACCTGGCCTGCTTACCAGAGGGAAAGGCCTGGGTGTCTTACTGGACTTTGGGCCAGCAACTCAGCGGAGCTGAGAAAATTAGGTTCTTGGCTTTATCTACATCTAATTCGGTCTTCCTTCTGAGCCCTGCCCACTGGTTATCAGGGGAAGCATTTTTAATTATGCTATAGTTTTAATTAAAAAGTGTAAATTCATGTCCACTGTGGTTCAGATTTTGACCTGAAAATGTAAACAATTTCTTGGGAGAATTCTCCTTTTCTGGGCAAACACGCCCAGACACTGGCTGCCTCCTCTCCCCCTCCCTGCGTCTCCTCTTGTCTAACGGGTGGAAAGTGGGGGCACCAGTGACGCTGGCGTTGACCTGGCACTTCCGGACCGTGTCATCTGCAGGGGCCGACCCACGCCCCGCCTGTGGCTGCCCTCAGGGGACACTGTCATGGGGTCGGGCTCGTCTGGTCTCGTCTGGTCTCCCGCTGGTGTCCGCCTGGCAGAGGAGCCTCGCCTGCCCCCAGGTCCGCAGACCCAGAGCTCTCTGCACCCAGGGCTCCCAGCAGCTCAGCTAGGCTCTGCGGCGGGGTCACTGCGTGCAGCTGTGATCAGCCTGCAGCTGGCCTGGGGGGTCTGGCCTTACAGTGCCCATGGCCCTCTGACACTGGGCCACCCGGGGCTACCTCTGCCGTGCCCGGCTGCCCCATGGGCGGATGTGGCTTCCCCGAGGTTGGCAGTGGCAACTAGGCCCTAAGTGCTTTCCGGAGTCCGAGAGGGCAGCAGGAGCAAAAGCCCACCATGCTCTGGGCTCCTGTCTGGACCCGAGGCCTGCCTTCCTCTCTGGGCCGAAGCCAAGATGGAGAAATAAACTAAGACCTGCTCTTCTGACCCCTGGGGTCCCCTCTCCGCCTGTCCCCCTCCTCTCCTACATCAGACCCGTCTCTCCACTGAGTTCAGGGCGCGGCCCTCGTGGGTGGGGGAGCAGAGGTGCTTCTTCTGTGCCAGTGAGAGGACCCAGGGCGGCAGAGAACCATCGGAAGAGCCTCTCGCAGCCCAGTGCCCTGGCTGAGCCGTCCTGCTCTGTAGGCGGGTTCTGCAGGTCCAGCACCGCCATCGCTTCCCTCCTGGGCTCCGGTCCCTCCCCCATCCCCTCCCCTCCCTGTCTCCACTCTGGCAGTCGGTGAGCATCCTGGGGAGGGGGCAACAGCTCGCGGGTGGTCCTCAGGGGTCAGCGCTGTGCATCGCCGAGGTGGACCCCGTCCAGTGGGCTCTGCGGGAGGGCTGCCCAGCAGGAGGACCAAGCCCCTCTTGCTCCGTTAGCGATGGCAGTTCTTGGTTGCTTCTTCAGCTGTTGGCTGTAAATTTGGGGGTGGAGGAACTTCCGGGTAGGAGGGCCGAGCTGGGGGCTGGGAGCGCCGACCATGCACGCGCGTGCACACACATGTTGACGTGCATTGCTGTTTCTGGGGGACCTTTGGTGCACCTCTCTGTCCGCTCTGAGCTTGACGCCCTGGCCGCCTGTCGAGTGGCGGCTGAGCTGGAGATGAGGCTCTGAAGCAGCCAGTCGGGCTGAAAGCGCACGTAGAGAAACCATCCGCGGGAAGCCCCTGAGATGGCCCGTGAGCGCCGTGAGCAGAGCGCCGGCTCTGTGAGCGCCACACACACCGCGTCCTCTGTCGTCGGGTCTCACGTCCGGGCTTCCGCCTGGGTGCTGGGGAGGGCTGGCTCTCTGTGGGGGCAGAGCTGTGTGAACCACACGCACCTTCCATCAGCCCCGCGGGTTCGGGGAGAGGCTCACGCCGCTCAAGGCTGCTGTGGCGCCGGACGTTCAAGGTCGAGGTGTCACAGGCTGAGGCCTCTGTCCTCAGACGGCCATCCCTCTGGAGTCCCTTCTGGTGTCAGAACCTCCTCCTCCTCTAAGGACTCCAGTCAGAACAGGTTAAAAACGGCCCTGACTTGAACTTGAACTTGAATTCTTAAAGGTTCTGTGTCCCATCACAGTGACATTCTGAGGTCCTGAGTGCTCGGACGTCAGCGTGGGTTTTGGAAAAAGGGACAGAATGTGAGCTTGCCAGGATTCGCTTTATGGCACAGTCTATAATCTCTTTTCTTTTCTTGGCCACGTCACCCTCAGCGCCCCAACCAGCAACTGAACCTGGACCTCCACAGTGACAGCCTGGAATCCTGACCAGTAGGTCACCAGGGGATTCACCAAGCAATTTCTGCAAACAGTCCATGGACATTTTTATAAGATTTCGTTTTATACAAAAATAGTATATGTGTTAAATAAAGCCTATTGTGTAATTTGAATACTGTAGTCATATTCTTTTTCTACTGGATTTGTTAAATTTAAAAATATAAATTTTTAGGGCTCATTGTGAACTTGTGAAAATGACCTTAAATTCCTAGATTTTTGTTGTTGTTGTTGTTGCTTCAAGTATTTCCACACAATGTAGTCTGTGTGGAAATGTTGATGATTGCTGCAATTTGTTTAGTGATGGTATCTTTCTCCAGTAAAATTCCTCTGAGCCTTATTTGAAATCTTGACTTTAAACGCCTTTGGCCGTCTGTCATGGTTGGCATTTTCCTGGTAGACTCTACCTCATCCTGTTTGTTTATTTGTTGGTGGAGAAGCAGGTGGGATCTTGGCTCCCCGACCAGGATCAGACCTGCACCCTGCCCTGGAAGGTGAAGTCTTAACCACTGGATGCCAGGGCAGCTCCTCTGGCTCGAGTCTGTATTTCTACCTCTTCCCTCTATCATTAGCTGCAGGAATGTACCTTAAAAGTAGCATCTGGCTGATTTTCGCTCCTTCACTTAATCTGTTCTTTTCCTCTCAAATGTGAGACACAGCGAGGAGAATCATTTCATCTGTGCACATTCCACACTGTGATTAACGATGCGTTCAGTCCTTCCCCTGATGCCTTATTTTATGCATTGTGTTCATTGTGATTTCTTGCCACTTCCTTTCACCTTTCCTGCTTCTTCGTTGTTTGATCATTTTATGTCTTCTTTTCTCCTCCAGGAGTATGAAAAATTACATCTAAATGTTATCCCAATAGTGGTTACCCTGAAATTATTACAAACATATTTTATCCTACGCTCTTCTATCAAAGTGAAGAATTGGACATTGTTCACAACCACCAGCCTTCACTTCGCCAAGAATTTGAATATGCATTCACTTCCCTCTCCCCCTTCTTATTACCTGGTTTTTGTTAAGTACTCGGATTTTCCTCAAATTTCTCCTTCTCTTATTCATTCCTTTAAAAATAGCTTAAGACTCGTTAATTGTGAAGATTACATGTCATGGTGAAGAGGGGCAGTTACATTTGTTTCAATGTTTTACGATTGGGAAGAAAAGGATTTTGCAGTGTGTGCTGCTCTTTATCCAGAAAGTATGTTTTACTGAACCCTCTAGCCATGTTGGTTTCCCTGATGGCTCAGCGGGTAAAACGTCTGCCTGAAATGCAAGAGACACAGGAGACTTGGGTTCGATTCTGAGGTTGGGAAGATTCCCTGGAGGAGGAAATGGCAACCTGCTCCAGTATTCTTGCCAGGAAATCCCATGGACAGACATTGAGGCTGTGCTTAGTTGTGTAAGAAAAGCATTTACTCATTAGGGGAAGCTAAATCAAGTGCAGCGGCTTCGAGCTGATGATAAGGGTTTTGTTCCGTTCAGTAGATACTTGTTCATCCGGATGAAGACTGACCCGTGGTGGACCCGTGGTGGAGCGCTCTTTGTCTCAGGAGATGTGGACGTCCTCCTCCAGGCGGCTTGCTCAGCACTCAGGCTGGCCTACAGCCTGGGTTCATGCAAGGGCTGGTTTTCTCTCCATCTCACGAGGAAGGAGTGGGCGGGCCTGGCACAGAGCTGGTGTTCGGATCAGAGTTGTCCCAGCACGCTTCTTCTGGATGGAAAGCCCAGGTGATTAGAAGAAAAGTCCCATGAGTAATCCAGATCCTCCTCTCTGGCTGGTGAGCACGGGGCATCGTGTTCGGGGCTGGGTGCAGACAACTCAGCAGGAAATAAAAGTCTTTACTGTCAATCCTCCTATATTTCTGAATAGCTGTCTTGCTCACTGTGCATGTTTTCTGTCTCTGCAGCTGCTTTTTATGAATGCAGTATCTAATCATTCTTTTTTTAATTTTTATTTACTTAATTATTTTTGGCTGTGCTGGGTCTTCGTTGCTGCGAGGGTTTTTCTCTAGTTGTGGGGAGCAGGGGCTACTCCCTAGCCGTGGAGCACGAGCTTCTCACTGTGGTGGCGTCTCGTGTTGCGAAGCACGGGCCCTAGGGCGTACGGGCTTCAGCAGCTGTGGCTCCGGGCTCTGTCGTTAGGCTCTCAGGCTCTAGAACTGGGGCTCAGTAGTTGTGGCCCATGGGCTTAGTTGCTCCACAGCACATGGGATCTTCCTAGATCAGAGATCAAACCCAGGTCTCCTGCATCGGTAGGCAGATTCTTAACCACTGCACCACCAGCGAAGCCCCATCTGCAGTTTCTTCTAAAGCACTTAATTCTGAGCTGGTCTCTGTGGCCGGTGGAGAGCTGCAGCCGGCTCCTCTCCCAGCCTCGCCTGTTTGCTCCTGGCAACTGCATCTACATAACTCTTCCAATCCATGGCTCTTGAGTTAGGAATGGCCACTGAAAATCTCAGTGCAGATTCCGCTGGTAACACATGGCCTTCAGAAGCTAACGTTTACATGAATGTGTTTCTAATTAGGCAACAGGCGCGATCATTCCAGGCAGAGCCAGCTGAGCGGTTCATCTGCATCTCGGGTAGAGCTTGGGACAGTCAAGGTGGGGTCATGCCCAGGCAGGCAGGCAGGGTGATCAAGTCAAGGCACTGGCTTGTCTAGGGAGCACCCAGGGCAAGGCTGGCATTACTAATACAGAGTAAGGTGGTTTCACTTTTCACACCTGCAGTCATCACTTCCTGGAATACACCATGGACATTATTGGAAATAAACTGTGTCACTCGGGACATGGTCCCCCTGGACTGTCAGACACCATCTCCAAGGCACGTGCAGCAGAATTTTTCCTGCTGTGGCTTTTCTACCCTACGTTTTGTTACCATGTTTACTTCAGTGACTTCCCCAGATCCTCTGGAGGCACTTGGGGCAAATTCTTACCGCCTGGGAACAGCTGTCCAAGGCATGCAAATCCGCTCCCCTCTCAGCAACTCCTATGGTACCTGGTCACCCCCTCCCCCTCACCTCCCACTCGGGGTTCCTGGAGAACAGCAGGTGCGGGGAGTGCTGGATTTATTGCCGAGGCTGCACCGGGATGAGTGTATTCCTGGCACCCCAAGTTGGAGAGAGAATAGCTTTTCTAAACAATGCTTCGAAAGGATGATTTGGTTCTCTGGAATAATTAGCGATGTAGTCAGAGTGCAAAAGAGCATTTAGAAGGGGAGACGTGGTGTAGCTGTCTTCGGAAATACAACCCAGGTGAGGGGAAGGACCTGGGAGAATGGGGAGGACTCTGCTTCCATCATAGTTGACAAAACTCAGTACTGTCCTTGCCAGAAACGCATCATTTACTTCTCGTAACACTACCATTGTATAACATGACTGGTATGCCCACTTTCCAGGGGAATGTGAGTCACGGAGAAAGTGCATAATGTTAAATGTCACCCAGTTGGTAAGGAGTGGAGTCAGGATCCCCACCCTGTCAGCAAGACTCCAGAGTTTGCATCTCCATTGCCACTGGTGTGTCCAGAGCCTGTTCTCCTGCACAAACCCCTCCATCAGTGTTAACTGGCTTAGAGAAGAAGACACATGCAAATTCCAAAACCCATCTCCTCTTCTTGGATCTTGAGAAAGCTCATCTCCTCTTACAATGCTCTAGCTGCAATATTTTTGTGGGATCTAATATGCATGGTGGGCTTTCCTGGTGCCTCAGTGGTAAAGAATCCGCCTGCCATTGCAGAAGACGTGGATTTGACCCTTGTGTCAGGAAGACCCCCTGAAGGAGGAAATGGCAACCCGCTCCAGTTTTCTTGCCTCGAGAATCCAGGGGACAGAGGAGCCTGGTGGGCTGCAGTCCATGGGGTCACACCGAGTTGGACACGACTGAGCGACAGAACAACAGCAACAGTATCCACGGTGCTGAAATTTGCAGGCTTCTCCTGTTCCCTGCGGTATGGTCTGCTTTATCCTCATCATTAAAAGGATGATGTGGAATTCACAGTCTGGCCGTCTGTGACCTTTCTCTGCTCAGCAGAGTGCAGGTAATTGTATTCAGCCTCGAAGGAAGCTGGAGGCTGCGGGGCTCCAGGCGCTCCTGGAAAGCTAAAGGCCTCCTCTGCGGGAACTGCACGGGTGACCCTTCGATTTTTGCTCTAGTGGTGAAAGCAGCCCCGTTAGCCCGGCTCTGTGACCTGCAGACTCCAGTGAACCTGGCTTTTTCTCTTTTTCCCCAAATGGAGCAGGTTAACAGATTCAGCTGCTATTCAGAGAAGTGGCGAGCATGCGTACGTACGTGTGTGTTTTATAAAACAAACCCTGAAGTCCGAAAAAGAAGCCAGTGGACACTCCTGTTCCTTAAAGAATGACAGTCAGGTGGGGTGCCTCTCCCCAGCCCGCAGCCCTGCAGAGGGGTTTGGGGGAGACTGAGGCCCCCTGGACACACAGACACCATGTCGGGGTGAGTGGCCAAGACCAGGGTGGGGGGGGAGGCTGAGTGACGGGGAGGGTCCCCGGCTGCTTCTCCGAGTGTTTTCACTTCTAGTATCTAAGTTCCCATCATCATTTTCCTGGGAAGGGCTCCAGGTTTCTTTTATCTCTGCTTTTCAAGGATTTGCACACAGTGGGGGGGTCACCAGGTAGTTGTCAAATGAATGAATGTGAACTTTTGCTTTTTTAAATCAAATAGTTTTGTAGGGCGTGATGCCGAGGCAGGCTTCAGTCTCACCAGCTCTTACTGCTGACGCCAGGATGTCAACAGACTTCTGTGGCTGAAGCCCTAGGGTCACCTCCCCAGGCATCGGACAGCAGGTGGACGGGCAGGTGGGGGGAGGACGGGTCACCAGGGCAGAGGAGACTGGGGACCCGGGGGCCGGCTGCTCTGCACACACACGGCCCATCTGTCTGAAGGGCCTGTCAAGGCCGCAGCAGCACTAGTGGGAATCCCGTCGGATTCTGAGGGCCGACGGTACGAGTGGAGGGCCTCACCCAGAGCCTGCCTGCCCTCATTTTGGTTACAAACGTGGTCCTTCCGTCTCCCGTGACAGGTTAGGAGCTGTCAGTCGTGGGGGGCAGGGGTGACACCACCAGGCAGGCTGAGAAGGTGTCCTTACAACACCCCACGTCTCAGTGGAAGAGCTCTTTAGCCACTGTGGGGACCGTGGACCACTCGTGGACTCAGCACCCATCTCCATCCGAGCTCTGGGCGGCTCATGAAGACCTACCATTCTCTGCTGTTTAGAGGGTCCTCCGGGGATGTTAGAGCCTCTCTGATGGCTCAGCGGGTAAGGAATCTGCCTGCAATGCAGAGGACACTGGAGACATGAGTTCAGTCCCTGGGTCACGAAGATCCCCTAGAGGAGGAAATGGCGACCCACCCCAGTATTCCTGTCTGGAAAGTTCCATGGGCAGAGGAGCCTGGCAGATTCCAGTTCAAAGGGTCGCAAAGAGTCGGACATGATTCAGTGACTGAGCCACCACACACACGTGGAGAACATCAATATTAGGCCTTGGGCTGGATTTCTTGAGAAGGCAGCTCATCATAGTCCTCCTTGAGCAGGTTTTTTTTTCTTTTTAATTAAGAGAAATCTCAATTGCTCAGAGTTAATAGCTTTAATAATTTGGGATGATTTGCAATTTGTTCTCCATTTTATTTTCCATAGCTCATCTTTCTCTTCGTAAAAGAGCAAAGTTACCATAACTGCTATTGTGACCGTGTGTCCACTCTCATTCCCCAGTGAGGACAGGCAGAGGGACAGATGTCATTCTGTTTTTGAGCATGCGTTTGTAAATAGTTTTTGTTTAAAATCATGGTGTAACTCTGTGCTGTGAAGGCAGGGCCAGAAAAGGACGCCTCAAAACGTATTTGCAAAAAGAAACCCATGGGTCAGCCCTGGGGAAGGAGAATTATTAGTACTCAACATACTCTCTCTCTGAAAAGAGTCTGGCTCACGGTCTCTCTCGAGGTTGCTGTCACTCCGTCAGCAAGACAGTATCACCTGAAAGCTCCCCGGGGGCTGGAGAAGCTGCTCCCCAGGTGATGTGACGGGAGACACGACGACCTCAGATCCTCCCCGTTCCTGATGATGTGGGGGTCTCCACGGGGCGCCCTGCAGCCCCTTCCATGAGTGAGAGCAAGAGAGCAAGACAGAGCCGATGCCTTTAGTCACCCGGCCTCTGACTCACCACCACTTCTGTGCCGTTGGTCACACAGACCAGCCCCGGCCTGGAGTGGGAAGGACCACCCAGGCGTGCAGACACCCGGAGCGGCCTCAGGGAGGGTCGCCTCCTCGGAGGCTGGCAGCCAAAACCCTCTTCGGAGGGGCCGAGTCATGCATGTCTTTTCACGGCAGTATTAGGCAGGGTCGGAGGTGCCCACAGAGCTCTGTGGATGGTAAAGAGATGCTGGGCGCTCAACAGAAGCTGGAATCAAAATACTCCTGAGGATAAGGCATAAGCAGAAATATTTCCTAATGAGCATAATAAATACTGCAGAATTTTTTCCCCCTGATTTTCAGTTGTTTTCATTCGTATTAATGAAGTTAGGCTTGAGCCCAAATAGAATAGAATTAAGTGTCTGGGGAGGATCTGGACGGGTTCTAGCTGTTTCCTTCCTGAGGACCATAACAGACACAGATTCTGTTCAAAACCGCGCAGAAGGACGAGGCCCCATCGGAGAATGACCACCCTCACGGTTACAGCCCACACCATTCCGTGTGGATTAACACAGAGTCTTTGCCTTTTGCATTCTCAGAAACTGGAAGCTGAACTTCTTGGGGAGAATGGTAAGCCTAACTTCAACAGCCATCTACTAGGAATTTGTTTATTTATAGATTTGAAGGAAAATGTTATCTCCTCTCCTAACTTCTTTGTTCTCTGTGAGCTCTTAATTCCTGAGACCAGAAAAGAAAACAACTCAAAGTATTTTCACGGTCAGGCTGATATAAAAAATTCCCCATCATTTTCCCCACTGTTTTCCAATTTATGGAAAAATAAAGCTGACGTTAAAATAATGACAAGTACCATTTATTGTGTGTTTCTCACATGCCCGACACGGTGCTGGGACGTGGACGCACTTTTTTATTCCGTATTTCATGGTGATGCCGGCCCAAGAGTAAGGGAGGTGAAGTAATTTGCCCGAGGTTGTAAATGTGCCGTGCGAGGCTTGGGTCTCTTAACCTGCCTTATCCATCACAGTCTACAAAATGTATGTCTTCCTTCAGGAGAAAATGGCACTGAATTATAGAGCTTAATAAAACCTGATATGAGAAATGACTGACAGTTACGTACTCAAGGACTGCTTTTGGTAAATGGAGTCTTACCGTTTAATGTTTTAGGAAAGATGACCGCACACTGGCCTCTCTTCTACTTGAAATGTGTTTACCTCCCAGAACAAGCTTAAAAGATAGGTCTAAGCCACACAGATTCTTATTTAAGAAAACCCTACTCTCCTCTTGATAAGCCTGATGCTGGTGAGTTGAAATATCATAATAAACTAAGCCGGTAAGACCAGCTGTCACCAGAATCTGGCTAACAAATGACGCTGGGTCAGGCAAGATGCATCGCAAGTAAACCCTGTGGAGAAGGACCAACAAAGAAAAGCGGGAAATGCACCGGCACGCGGGTCTTGCCCTCGGGCAGGAGCGGGCGGGCACCCGGCCCAGTCCCACTGCTTCCACGGGGTTAGAAATGGCCTCCGGGGCAGTCGGACTGACTGCTTGCTCCTTTAACAGGTACTTACTGGGGCTGTTGTGGTGAGGATTGAATGGGCCGATACATTAGAAAATCGACAATCGTTCCCGGCACATAACGCATTCTCAATAAACATCCACGTTGCTTGTCCACGTGGCCAAGTGCTTTCCACAGAGTCCTGGGTGAGGGAGGCGCTGGGATCCCATTTCACAGACGGTAAGATGACTTTGGAAGGATTTCTGTTCCTAGACCAAGGTCACCTGGTAGCAGGTGGAACCAGAAGATCTGAATCTGGGGCTTCTGACGCCAGAAGCCAAGTCCATCATGGAGGCGACACCTGCCTCTCAAGGTGGGGCTGCAGTCCCGGGCAGGTATGGGCTGGGAGGGCGGGGGACGGGGGCTGGACCGGGGGCTTCCTCTGCCCCTCCCCGCCTTCCTTCAACGCAGCCTGGGCACCTGCTGGGCCCCAGGTTCTGCCTGGATGCCGGGTGTGATGGAAAGCTGGCGGACGGCATGTGCCTCCCCTCGGGGGCTCACCATTGATCCAGAGATGGACCTCACCCCCTAGATGCAACGACTGAGGCGCGAGGACAGGGGGCTGACCCACTCGAAGGAGTTATGTCTGGAGGAGCAGAGTCAGAGCTGAAACCCTAGGAGGAGGAGGAGGAGGACAGGCAGGAAGCAGGGGCACCGGGAAGGGAGGCTGTGGGCAGGGGCCCGTGGCGGCCGTGGTCCTTGGAGAGCCCAGGGCGGCTGCAGTCCGAGCCAGCGGGCGGGGTGGAGCTGAGAGGGGCTGGAGCCAGCAGGGGTGGAGCTGAGAGGGGCTGGAGCCAGCAGGCAGGGGTGGAGCTGAGAGGGGCCGGAGCCGGTGGGCGGGGTGGAGCTGAGGGAGGCCTGGAGCCAGCGGGCAGGGGTGGAGCTGAGAGAGGCAGGAGCCGGTGGGCAGGGGTGGAGCTGAGAGAGGCTGGAGCCGGTGGGCGGGGTGGAGCTGAGGGAGGCCTGGAGCCAGCGGGCAGGGGTGGAGCTGAGAGAGGCAGGAGCCAGCGGGCAGGGGTGGAGCTGAGAGAGGCTGGAGCCGGTGGGCGGGGTGGAGCTGGGAGGGGCTGGAGCCAGCGGGCAGGGGTGGAGCTGAGAGGGGCCGGAGCCGGCGGGCAGGGGTGGAGCTGAGAGGGGCCGGAGCCGGCGGGCAGGGGTGGAGCTGAGGGAGGCCAGGAGCCAGCGGGCAGGGGTGGAGCTGGGAGGGGCTGGAGCTGGTGGCCGCTTGGCTGGTGAGGATGTCACCCACCACGTGATGTGAGGACGGACGCAGGGATGGGATTCGGGCTTGCAGGATGGTCTGGCTGGGCGTGGAGGGGGCTTTGGGGGCAGCACCGCGGAAGAGGAGACCGGCTCAGCCTCCAGTTCGCTGCTCATCCAGCCTTGTCCCCTGCAGCCTCCCGCGCCCAGGACTCATCCGTGGGTCACTCAGATGCCAGCGGGACTTCAGAGCATATCCCTCACTCTGGTCTGCCCGCCTGCTTTCTCTCTGCCCAGAGACCACCCCCTCCACCGACCGTCTTCCACCTTCTCTCAGCCCCTCTGCCTCCCCTTGCAGCTGCTGCCCTTCTTGCGATAAAAGTGTTACATGACACCGTCTCCCTGGCAGTTCTTCTCCGCTAACGTCAGAATTAATCACCTGAATTTTATTTGCAAGGGGTCCCACATTTCATTTTAACATTTCTTGAATTAAAAGCATTCAAATAAATGATATTTAATATACCAAAGAGGTACTGCACATTAAAATAATTTAATTTCTTCACACAGGCCTTTTTTTCATAAGATGAAATTTTTTATCTTTCATAAAACGAGAAAGGAAGGTATCGCCGGGGAGAAACTCCCCTCCCGTGTTCTCACTGTAACCTGTAACTTCACTCGAGTCCTCTCACACGGGGCATGATGACACCTTCTGTAAGGCGGAGATGACAAAGAACATGCTGTGTGTCCTGCTCCTAGAGAGTTCATTCTTATGGACCAAATAATGTGTGGTACATGGTGACTGGCTCGGGGGCTATTCCAGAACCCCATGGAGGGCTTTCAGGGCGTCGGTAGACGGGGAAGGGGCCTCAACTCAGCACAGATAGGACTGACCCCAACAGAGCCGCCTTGGACTCATGGGTCACAGGAACGGGTCTGCCTTCCGGATTTGCCCACGAGGGCTTCCCTGGGGGCTCAGCTGGTAAAGAATCTGCCAGCCAATGCAGGAGACGCAGGTTCGATCCCTGGGTGGGGAAGATCCCCTGGAGAAGGGAATGGCAACCCACTCCAGTATTCTTGCCTGGAAAATCCCATGGACAGAGGAGCCTGGTGGGGCCTCAAAGAGTCAGACATGACTGAGCGACTAACACTTTCACTTTTTTCACTTTCATCACTTCCCCCTACACACACACATATACACCATTCCTCTCTTTTTTCCCTTGTGTCCAGAATAGCGTCTGTATGATATGGAGTCTGAATAAGTAAACAGTTCATTAAAAGAGGATGAAATGGGATGTGATCTTGTGCTGCCATTTGGGTATTTTATCTTTTAAAAATCTGGCGGGGGGGAAGAAAACCCATCACATTTCCCTTTCTGCCTGTCTGAGCGCTGGCGTTCAGTGCCCACGGCCGTCTCCCAGGGGGCAGGCGTGGCTGTGGGTCGTGGGACCCATCAGGGGATAAACAGACTCCACCGCAGCAGGAGCCAGGCGGCCGGTGAGCAGCGGCCTTTGTTGAATAAGGACATTTTTAAGGTGAAAAACGCGCTAAAGGAGGAAGCAGAGGAGGGGCTGGGCGGCCAGTGAGTGTGTGACGAGGCTGAGCTGCGGGGTCTGGCCAGCCTCCCTCCGTGGAGAGTGCTGAGCAGAGACCTGAAGGAGGGACCCAGTGGGATCTTCTGAAATGGGGTGGGGGGAGTAGACGCCCCCAGGGGATTCCCCTCTGACTCACAGGAAACAGCTCCAGCAGCAGCTCTGGGCTGAGGCTTCTCGCTCAGCAAAACATCTGCAAATTCTCCTTCTTGGCGGCTCTGCTGACATCAGCTGCTAACACATGATGGATTTAGAAACACGGCTTTCCTGAGGCAACCCACACCCTCCCGGGACAGATGACCAGCTGCCGAGGCGATGGGGATGGCACCGCTCTCCCTGAAGTCAGAGCGGGGGGCAGGAGAGGCTGCTGCAGGCTTGGTGGCTGTTTCTGCCAGGGCAGCCTCCCCAGCCATGCCTCACAGTGGCGGAACTGGGGACCAGACCCCGATCTGCAGAGACAGAGGTGGAGGAGGACTAGCGAGAAGTAGGAAAAGCCAGCAGACACGCCTAGAGGAAGACGTCCCAGCCGCCCAATATCCTGGAACCTCAGTGCGGCCGAGTCAGGTCCTGGGATCTGATCTGTCCTGAAGACGGAGAAGCAACAGGCAGTGTCTGTTTTCATGAGGGAGGTCATGTGTAAGCTCGATGTTGAAACACACAGACGCTGCGGGCTGCATCCTGCTGGGTCAGGCAGGCGGGGCTCCGCCCGCAGGAAGTCAGCCTTGGGGACAGCTGCCCGGCACCACCGTGACCCGGGGGTGGGGACACGGGGGTAGGACCATGGGGCTGGGCACCAAGGTTCATGGAGCTCTGTCTTTCCCGTGTGGCTGGAGGCTGCAGCCCTTTCCACGTCCTGCCTTACTCATACCTCTTGGCCGGGCCCACAGACGCCCGTGTGGTCACACAAAGGAGGAAGGTGACTTCACACACGTGCAGCCTGGGGGTGCGCCTACCCACGGGCGTGGACACCAGGTGCTGTTCCGTCAAGCTCCGATCACCACAGGCCTTACTGTCATCACAGGTGGGGAAACAGATGCTCAGAGCTTGGCTCTCCGCTGTGCCTGACTTGAAAGATGTGCTTTAAGAAATTCCTGTGGTTGATGGGAAAAGGCCAGAGGGTGCCTCACATCCCGTTAGAATCTTGACTTTGGCTGCGTGGCACGCAGAGTTCTTAGGAAACATCATGGTGATGAATGAGACAGGAAATGCAAGCGGTTCACATCAAAGAGATTCAGAATGCAGGTTTGACAGTAATGGAAGTACCTTCTCTTTTGATTTTCAATTCCAAGTTTAATCACTGCCTGGAGACACAGTCCTGGAAAGTTGTGAGGATATTGGATTTTTATTCATGCATTTCTTTGACATCCTTGACTTATAAAGTCAGCTGCACCCTTGATCCAGGCGAGCTGGGTCCTGCCTGTGGCGGCTGGGGACAGCGGGGTACCCTGAGCCTGCTCTGAGACCCTGTGGGTCCCAGGCCTCATTGCTCCCCTTGGGACAGTCTCCAGCCCACTGTCCTCTGTCCTCTGCTCAGCGTTGACCTGACGCCCAAAGCTCTGGGCCTTGTGCTGAAGGGTCATCCTGGAAGGTTCGGGTTAGCACGGCTTTGTTCTGAGCCTGTGCAAGTGTGCACACATGTCCGCACGGGTGTTAGAACTTGTGTGCAAGTGAGGCAGCCCCTGGGGCACCTGGTGTGCTTATGACCCTTTTGATACAAGGCAGAGAGGTGATTACACGCCATTTCATTCGAGGAGCTGAATAATTCAAAACAGGCAATCAGTTTCATTACGCTAATTAGAAATAACTGATAAAAATTGCTCAAGATAAGTCATGGGAAATAAAATGAACTTACAACTAGCAATGTGTCACAGGCTGAAAAGTGCAATTGATAGCAAACACGAATGATGAAAACCATTGTTCTTTTATTTTTCAACACCTTCCCTGAGCAGGTCTTGAGTAACTTTTCTTTCTGAGAAAATGAAGTGCCTTTTTATTATGCTTAATATTAGCTGCACTTACTATAAATGATGAAAATGAAAAGCCTTATTTTTATTGTCAGGAAATCCAGTACAACAACACCACTGAGAGCTCAGACAGCAATTTGAGATTTTCAAAACATTTTGGCAGCAAGAGTAGTGTGAAGCCTTAAATAAAATAATTGCATATCTCTCAGAGCTCTGAAACCTCTGAGATGAACAGAGGGAGTGAGGGAAGCCAGTGGTTGTTTTTTCAGAGCCAGGATGGGCGGTTTTATTGAAACGTGGGCTTCCCCAGCTCGGGTGTGTCCTCACGTCGTGTAATTAGTGGAGTTTAAAGTGAGGGTGTATCTCAGTGATTAAAGACTGGAATCAAGGAACAGGAGGCATCTCCTCTCACGCGGAGAACCTGTGTGGCTCCCACGGAAATGCCTCCTCAATGTGTGCTCCGGGAAAAGCTAAGTCAGAAGCCCCCAGGCAGCGGGAAACTTCTGATCCCTGGTTCACAGTGCCTCAGGTCGCTGTCTGGGTCAGGGAGGACGGGGAACATGCAATTAAACATCTCCCAAGGTGCTTCTGGAGCATGGAGCCCCAAGATAGAGGACATTCTTGCTCACACATGGACAGGGAGGCGGAGCAGCAGCCAGAGGAGAAGGATCGTGGCTTTGAGCAGACCCGGCGGGATCCTCCTTAGTTTTCCAGAGTGACCTGGGGCTGGCTCCTGGCTGGGTACAGTCCCTCCTGCAATACCCAGTCAGCGCTTTTAAACGGTTCTGCGTGGTGTAATTTCTCCGCCTGGAAATCAGAGTCACACTCACAAGCCACACCGTCCCAGTCCGAGCCCCTCAGACACAGCACACCGTGTGGTCAGCGAGTCATGGGTCACCATCACAGCCCGGGCCCTGGGAAGGCTTCTCAGACTCACTCACCAGACTCCCAGGCCCGTGATCTTGGATGGACCGGCCCTGAGGAGGCTCAGGAAACTGAATTAGTAAGAAATTCTTGTTCTTCTTTTCTTTCTCTTCAGTTCAGTTCAGTTCCGTTGCTCAGTCATGTCTGACTCTTTGCGACCCCATGGACTACAGCACACCAGGCCTCCCTGTCCATCACCAGCTCCTGGAGATTGCTCAAACTCATGTCCATCGAGTCAGTGATGCCATCCATCTGATCCTCTGTCATCCCCTTCTCCTCCCGCCTTCAATCTTTCCCAGCATCAGGGTCTTTTCCAATGAATCAATTCTTCGCATCAGGTGGCGAAAGTATTGGAGCTTAGCTCTGTGTTATACTAACTGAGAAATTGCTTAATTCAAGTCAACTTGGTACCCACTAAGAGCTTAGCACTTAATTAAAACCTTCATTTATTTTATTCAGGAAACCATAGCCCATAAGACTAATGAAAGCTGACACTGAGGGCGCACTGGCCCCAGGCCTTTGACGGTGGTTGACGGTCTTCACAACCCTGTGGGAAGGGCTGTGGTTAATCTTCTTCGTGCTTTATTAGATGCCATCCTAAGCTCCATCCAAGGGGGCAAAGGCCTGAGGAGCTCAGTTACAAGGTCTCAAGTCTTGTGGGTCTTGACCCCGCATCTGCAGTGCCTCTAACACAGATCAGGGGGTGGTAGCCACCAGCTTCTCTCCCAGGCTCCATCTGTAGAAAAGTCTTTCCACTCGACACTTCACTTGAGAACTGACCGTGTGCAAACTGTGGGACAAAGCCCAGTAAACAGCAGTTACACTGAAGGGTCTGAGCTGCTGGTGGGACAGGGGAGGCAGGGGGGCCTGGACACCCGGCCCCCCGAGTGCAACCAGTGTCCCTACAGAGACAGGAAGGCGGACAGAACTGCTCACAAGAGACTCGGGGGCCAAAACGTGCCACAGAAATGACAGCTGAATCTCCCATGAGTGGCTGGTAAAGGGAGCGATTACTTCTGTACAGAGACCACGGCAAACCCGAGGACGCTGCACGGAAACAGTGCAGAGAGCGATCTGAATGTCTGGCACTGGGAGCAA
Source organism: Alces alces (assembly GCA_015832495.2). Classification (NCBI taxonomy): domain Eukaryota; kingdom Metazoa; phylum Chordata; class Mammalia; order Artiodactyla; family Cervidae; genus Alces; species Alces alces. The sequence continues at coordinate 47,174,183 of JADEYB020000019.1, read as the reverse complement.
TTAGACAAACCATTAGTCACCCGCACAGCCCAGTATTAAACTAGACCGCTATTGTGGATGACGCCGCAGCAGAAGGGGACCTATCAGTGTGAAAAGACGTGCAACCCTCCAAGAGTGAGAAACAAAGGAGTGAAAGTGTCAGTCACAGGAGGCCAGTTATGCATCGTCTCCTTTTGAAAAATAACAGATACACACATAAAGGTACACACGATGGGCAAGTCTGTTCATGTATGCTTGCATACAAATTTTAGAAATGCATTATATGCCAGTGTTTGTGTCTGTAAGAGTCACATGCGATGCACACGTGTGTTTGTGTACGTGGGAAAGACACGCATAATGTACATGTGTACCTGCAAACATATGAAAGAACCATCAGAGGTACATACATGTTTGCACACATGTGGAAGACACACGATGCAGGTGTTTATATGTTTACATACAAGACACAGAAAATGTGCATGTCTGCAGGCACAGGGAAGCACATACCATGCATCCGAATCTTTGTACGCATACCAGAGACCCCTGTGTACGTGTATGTTTGGGTGTCTGTGGACAGATGTAGAATGAACTCTCCAAGAGGTTACCAGCAATCATTTCTAGATAATTTAAATTATAGCTGTTGGATATGGTTCATTTGCTCATCTATATTTTCTGATGTTTCTATAACGTACATAGAACTTATTTTGTAATAAGAGGCAACAATCTGCAAAACTCCATTTCAGAAGCACTTGACACTCATGGTTTCGGTTCGATATCTTCCTTGATTAGGGACATGTATCTGGTTTTGAGAGAACCAGGGACCACACCACAGTCTGGTCGTTAGTAGACGCTCTCATCGCTGGAAGGTTGAGCCTGGAGTGAGGGGTCTTCAGAGTCCAAGGACAGCAGGGTCTGGCCTCTGTTCTGAGCGAGAGGAGTGGCATGCTGGTCCTGCCTTCTGCCCCATCCTTGGGGAGCCTCGGGGAGTCCGAGCGCCGACACCTGACTTTCATACCCGCCAGGAGCGTGGCCCATGGTGGCGGAAGGAAGCCGGGCCACGAGCCAGCAGGAGCAACAGAGGGAGCTGACAGAGGCAGCGGGCAGGGGGAACCCCCGGCAGGGTCACTGAGCCCCGGGGGGGGGCTCGGTTCAGAGCAGGGCTGGAGTCAGTGCCCTGGAAGGGGGCTGGGTCGGAACCCAGACCCAGACGGGCTGTGGCAGCAGGAGTGGCCGTGGGAAGGGGAGGGGGCCGCGGGGGGCCGCACTGGGCCCTGAGCTGGGAGGCCGGCTCTTCTGTTCATCGGCAGGTCCCATCTCGGTGGCGTCTACACAGTCACTCCCCCGGGCCTGACCTCCAGGAGAGGACAGGCCAGCGATCGGGCAGTAAACTATCAGTGAATCATCTCAGGATGAAAGCAGAGACACTGCAATCCAGCGCATCAGGGCGCTTATTCAACCACTTCCAGCCAGAGACGCGCGCCATTGGGCAGCCTCTCATAAACCAGGCGCTCACTCACCACGTGAGCACACGCGTGGTCAGCGAGCACCCAGCCCAGACGTCTTTCCTCCTGGCTGCTGCCCACATCTCCTTTCTGCTTTCATCTCTTCCCCCCACCTGGTTCCCCCACCACCCCGCGTCCTCTGGCTTTAAGTCATGACAGACACACTTCTAAAAAGTACTGCGACCCCTCCGGCTTGGAGCTTTCTGATGCTCACTTAGGGTCATCCCGGGAGCTCCGGAAATGCGGAAACCCATCCTTAGTCTCCACGTGGGGATCCTCACACCAGGATGTGCTGCGGGGGTTCGGGGGGAAGTCATGGGCCAGAGTGAGGGGGAAACTTGAGGAAAGAACTTCAAAGAGACCACAGTCAGCCCCACCACGAGCCCGCCCTGGCACCCTCTTTCTGCTAGGCAGGGAGACGGCAGCCCCTCCCGCCGCAGCTCTCGGCTTTTCTTCTTTAATGATGCCTGTAGTGTCCAGTTTAGCCCGGCCAAAGCGTGGGGGACGAGGAGGGTGGGAGGGCCTCCGAGAGCTGAGAGCCGAGAGCCACTGGGCTGCCGCGCCTGGTTCTCCAGGACCAGGCAGACCCGTCCACCTGTGGGGCCACCGCCTCACCCGAGGTGCTACGGGCTCGGCTCCATCCCTGGGGCCGGAGAGGAAGCGGATATCGAAGGGGGTGCCTAGCCTCTGCGGAGGAAGGCAGGGCTGGGGGCCCGCCGTTTCCTGGGTGAGGACAGTGCTGGGGAGGGGGGAGGGTCCCAGGATTTAGGGGAAGAGGGTTGAGGCGCTGTCTTGTTCTTGTGGGAGAACTGGAGGGGAGGAAAAAAAAATTGTTGGAAGCTGCAGAAGGGAAAGGAAAGAAGATTTACATGCGGGAAAAATATTTTGGAAAAATATGCATATAATATTTTCTGAAAGTGGATTTTTTGGAGGGGAGAATTAGTTTGATATAAGATTAAAATGAGGGTGGAGAGATGTTAAAGGGAAATAAGAGAGAGGAGAAAGTAGGCAAAGCCGGAAGCTCCCTGAACATTCTTGACACCCTCAGCGGGCCTGTCCACGGAGCCCTGGCCCTGGACCCCAGGTCCCTCCTCGGGGCGCCTCGGGGCAGCTCCCTAGGTTCCCTGGCCCCCAGCCCGGCAGCAGTGTGGCCGAGGGGCCTTGGGGGCAGATGCAGAAGGGGCGCGTTCCCAGGCCCCCCGGCCTTTCCTCGGGGGCACCCTGAATCCCTGGTGCCCAGGCTCCAGGCTGCTCTCCTGGGATGAGCGGGTTAACCCCTCAGCTTCCAGCCAGCAGCGTCCCTCCCAGTGCAGCCGGCCGCCGCTGGGGTACCCGCGGACTAAGACAGGGGAGCCCTCCCCTGCGAGGCCCCGCCCGCGCGAGCTGGGCCAAGGGGTGGGCATGGGCTCATGCGGGCCAAGGGCCCTGGCGGGGGGCCCCGGCCCGTGGCATCCCCGGTACCCGGGGGTCCTCTGAGGGCAGAGCCGTGTCTTGTCTGTGATTCTCCAGCACCCAACGCAGTACTGGCAACATCAGGAGCTCAGCGATGAGGACAGGAGGGAGAGAAAGCCAAGGACCGGAAGGGCCTTCAGGCTTATTCCAAGGTGTGTAGACGGGGGTGAAGCCGCAGCACTGCCTGGCTTCAGGAGCTAGTCCCCCAAATACCCGGATTAACCATACGTGGGCGAAACTGTCCTACAGCAAAAGACGGGGCTGTGAGGAGCTGGACGAGAGAAACCAGCTCGACCAGCCTCGGAGCACCCGGAGGAAGGTTCTGGACCTGGGCCCAGGGAAGGGGCTGAGGCCGCGGCACCAGCTGGAGGGGGGCTTCGGTTCCGTGGTCGCTGACACGGGGACAGCGTGGTCCTGCTGTGACGTGGACGCTGAGAAGGCAAGGGTGTTCAGAGGGCACCGTTCACAGGGAGCTGTGGGCAGGAGCCGGGTGACGCTGCGCACGGCACCGCCGCTCACCCGAGCGTTTCCCACACACTCGCTCCTTCAGCATCAGTTTTCTCTGGTTTTGCCCTCCCACGAGTCAGGGTCGGAGGGGACACCGCAGAGCGTGGGGAACTCTGGTGCTCTGTCAGGACCTGCACGGGAGCAGTCTAGAAGAGAGTGGGTGTTCGTCTGTGTGTGGCTGACTCACACTGCCGTGTGGCAGAAACGAACGCAATGGTGTAAATCAACTCCACTCCAATTAAAAAGTCTAAAACCAAAGCCGAGCCTCTGCAGAGCGGGGCCCGCGAGCGCGCCGAGTGTGTGATCACCGCGCAGGTGGCGATGAGCAGAAGTGCACCGTATGCATGCTGCTCTCACACGCGAGCCGGTCTCGAGGGAGGCGAGTTCACAGCGCAGGTTCCCCCTCAGTCCCTGCTTGTCCAGGAAGAGGAAAGAGAAGCTGCGGCTTCTCGTCTGCTTTAACAAGAAGACGAGTTTTAGGCTTCTTGCCCTTAAACAACCCGATGGAAGAACAGATGGGAGCCCTCCTTCGTTGTCAGAACGGCCTCCAGCCTGACGGCTCTCTCATCATCACGCGAAGAGGGTTGCTCTCGCCAAACCCGTCACCACGGAGGCAGGGTCTCAGCCTCAGGTCACTGTTCAAAAACTTTGAGCGAGCTGGGGAGAGAGATGCTGGCCTGGGTGTCTGCTGACACTGGGGACCCCAAGGTCTCCCTGCTCCCCATCATGTCTGGAGGAGGAAGGAGCAAGGTCGGCGTGGGAGGGCCCTGGGAAGGACACCTTCAAGGGGCCGCTCTGGGGAGACCCTAAGGCCTTGCTGTGATGGCTTCAGACTCAGAACCAAGGGCTGTCCATCCGGGAACTTCCAGGCGCCAGGATGGCCAAGGCCTCGCTGGGAGACACAGGGTCGTGCGTCAGCCGCCACTTTCCACGAGGACTCCTGTGCTATGGATGCTGGGCCCATCGCTGCCGAGGCAGCCACGATCCATAGAGATTCACCCACAGTCCAGGCAAGTACACACCTCCCCACCCTCTGACAGCCTCCAGGACGGGAGAACAGGCTGGCTTGGCCAGAGACCAGGGCCCCCTGGGCCTTTGGCATCCACGGAGGTGCCCATGTTGCTTCGGAAGCGAGGGCGTGGGAGAGAGTTGCCTGCACAGCAAGACGCTGTCCTTGCTGCTTCCCCGGGGGCTCCCGGCTCTTCTCAAGGCCGGGCAGGGATTCTGGGCGTTCCCCAGGCTGACCCTCGGGCCCCTCTCCCCTCCCAAGGTTTGGTCCCCGCGAGTCTCTCTCTGCTGAGTAATTAGGGTGAGACCAGAGTGCACAGCCAGCCCCTGACTCTGAGATCAGGCAGTCGACAGGCCACGTGAGCCAACAGTCAAGAGTCAGCGAGAATTATGAAAATGACGAGGGCAGCACAGCCTCTTTCTTTTTATGGAAACACATGATTTATTTTATTATCCACATTTTAGGCAGTTTAACTTACTTATGAGTGCAAATAAATCATGTGGCTTGGAAAATGACATCTAATGAGTGCATGTAACAAATCCCTTATTTTGGCCATAAAAGTTATTAACATATGGTATTTATTTGTAAAAATTGCCGTTGCTTCTAAATAAATGCTGGATTGTTATTAAAAGAACAGTGTCCAGGAATTTAAACTGCTCACAACCTATGAACCGGATTTTGTGAGTCACTGATGGGTCACAACCTACAGTCTGAAGCGACTCCAGCCTCCCAGGACCATGAGATAAAACTGAGTCTGGCTATCCCCTAAGACCAGGTCTGACCGCATCTTATCTCCATTTCTAGGCGGCTGGCAGATGTCCCCTGGGAGCCTGTCAGAGACGCAGACCCTCAGGCCCCACTAGAGACCACTGACGCAGCATCTGGGCTTTGCCCAGGCCCCCAGGTGACTCACACGATTCACACTCAAGCAGCACTGATTTAAATGGCTTCCCAGTGGAACCCGCAGGACTTTCACAACCCCATGCCAGTGAAACAGCTCCGAAATCACCCCCGGGGAAAACCAGAGAGGCTGGGCTGCTCTCAGATTTGTTTAAGGTGCAGACGGAGCTGAGCCAGGCTGACTGCAGGCCCCCAGACTAGAGAGGGGCGGGGTCACTGCTGGAAGCTGTGAGAGGGAAGGGGTCCCCTTGATGAGAGGTGCAGGGAGCTTAGGGTGCTCTCATAGGCTTGCCGGGCTTAGCCAACAAGAATGCAGGCGGTACTGGGGACACACTCATGCTAAAATGCGTTTTCTGTTTATCTAAAATTCAGAACGACCTGGACATCCTGTATTTTACCTGCAGCCCCACAACAGAAGCCAGCCTCCATGCTCCCTCCCATCCCTACCCTGCAGTCTTCCATAAAAATGGGCAGAAATGGACCACTGGGAACCGTGGTCACCCTGGGGACGCCGGAAGGTTGACCCTTTCTGCCTGTCCTTCTAGTCTGGTACAAAGTCCCCCCGTACCTGGCCCTGGAGAGGGAGTGGTCCCCTGCCGCCTCGGAAAGGTAGCTGCCAGCTCGGCAGGGGAGAAGGTGGTTTCTCGTGAAGAATGCCCGCCTTTCAGCCAGCTCATCACTGTGTTGGCCTAAGTGAGGGAGGGACCCTCGAGGGCTGGAGGGAAGTCCTGGGAGCCGAGGGGTCCCCAGGACCAGTCTCCAGGGAGAAACGCCAGAACGCACCCCGTGCCGATCTGGGGTGTCTGGGGCCGGTTGTCAGGGAACTGGGGTGCTTCCTACCGTCCGACGTGAGAGGCCACCTCCATCCCACGGCTGACCTGCGGGATCCTGGGCGCCCTGCTATCAGAGAAGCCCCGCAAAGTGCCCCAAGGGGTGGCAGGTGAGGATCTAGGGGGTATTTTGCAAAAGAGATGAGTGGGTGGTCAGACAAGTCATTTAAAATACACAACACAAAAAAATAAATAAAATAAAATATACAACACGATTCTGGCTACTGCAGAGTTTATAAAAATATGTTACAAAACAAAAACCCAGTCTCCAAACACTTACATAGCTAAACCCCAGACAGAACGTGGACCGTAGCACAACGACCCTTTGCTGGAGGTGCGGGGAGCTCTCCACGACCTCAGACGTGGGCTGTGGTGGTCATGTCCTCCGCTGGCCGTGCCGCCCCCGGCCTGGCTGAAGACTCTTCTCCCCTGACGTAACATTCACTTAGGCCTTTCGTTGCAAAAGCTGATGTCCTTTTTCTCGGAACGTGGGCATTTCCGATGTGTGCTAATGCTATAGCCCTGTGCTTGTGCTATCTGGAGCCTAGAGCGTGGGTTAGATTCTATTCTGCCTGGAAATTCTGCAAGACACAACGGTGCCCTTGTTTACACATTAGGCAAATCTAGAAACATTAAGGGGAATAAGCCCATCTTTTCCGCCGTGCGCTCTTGGAGCACGTGCATTATAGTCTTTCACCCAGCAGAACATACAAACTGAGATGCATCCCAAGGGCACGCCCAGAGGGGCTTGGAGCAGCCTCCGGGCCAGGAAGGAACCAGAGGAAAACACCAGAGAAGGTGGGGTCACATTGCCAAACCTAGAGAGGGCGGAGATGCTGTGAGAAGGTGTGTGTAGACGAGGGGTCTGGGCCCCGCCCAGGCAGTCCTGCATGGAGACTTAGCCCCCATCAGCCCAGTATCCTTGCGAGGAAGTCAGGACCTGCCAGCCCCCACCACCCCAGAAGCTTGTTGAGAGACCCCACGAGCTGGGGGGTGTGAACCGCCTGTCACCAGGGGGCCTCCTGAGGTCTGCTGCTCCTGCAGAGGACGTTCTCACAGCCTCATATGAGCAGAGGTGACCGGACACAGTCAGCACACCAGGGCCCCACGCTGCGTGTTCACAGCTGTCTCCGCGATTGGAACTCACGTGTCAGGGGGTCACAGACAAGAGCCTCAGGAATGCACAGACAGTGCCCTGCTCACAGGCAACTGGCACTTGATACACGTTCATTGAAAGAGTGGCTGAGCGGAGGAACGAATAGACAGTTAATAAAAAGGGCTACTGCTGCCCAGGGGCAGAGTTTGGGGCACAAATTGGACACATGCATGTGGAAATCAAAGGAGATCCTTATTTGCTTGGCAGTTTTCTAAATATTTGTCTTTTCCCCAGAAGGGTTCCAGGAAGCGGGTTGAGAAGGGTAAATAGGAACAAGGCCACACCTGTATTCCTAGGACAGGTTTGGTCAGAGTTTAGAAAAAAAGCCACAGGAAGACGCCAGGCATTCCGAAGAAAGAAAAGAACAAGGAAAAGAACAAGGCTTGGTTTGGTGATGCTGCTGTTCTTTCAGCCCAGAAATATTTGGAGAAGGATTTTCAACTTGGTGCTTTGAAAGTCAATAGTGAACACAGAGCTAGGTTTATGCTGAGCAACGGTACCCACCCTCCCCTCCCCTCCAGGTTAGAATCACAGGGAAGCAGGGGAGGTTCTCCTCTTTGCAAAGAGGCCAGGGTGCTGGGAGGTCTTCTGCCTTTTATTTGGAGCTTGAGTTCCTTTGTGAAAGAGGCCCATGGGGCAATGGTGCCTTCAATGTGTATATTTTTAAAAAATCTTGAACGTGTCAGGTTGCGAAGGAGGCATCAAAAGTTAAGCAAGCGAGATCAGAAGTGAGATAAACGTAAGCGGTGGGAAGGTGGGGCCTGGCCGCGTGGGGAGGCCTGGCCTGTAGCCTCGGACTTTGAACTGGAAACCTCTGAGCTGAGCCAGCCTGTCCTGTTCAAGTGCAGGCATAGTCCTCGAGCTCTACCCAGGCCCCCCGCGTCTCGATTCCCAGCCTCCTCAGCAGACAGCACACACCGACTCCTGTCACACCATCTCCCTCCAAGGGCTCCCGGCAGTGGCATTTGGCGGAGGATGATCTGCCTAATTGCTGGTTGTGTCACTTTCTGGAAACCTATTTTCATGGCTGAGGACCTCAGCAAACGTGCCCTGTCTCACCAATGTCTGGCAAGTGTGTATTCGTACCTGACGAGTCCCCATGCTGTGCTAAAAAAACTCTTAAAATAGGGATGATTGCAACCAACGAAATCTGCCCATTTTATCATGTGCCTTGAACGTTTACTCTTCATTTCTGTCTGGGTGCCTCAGAAAAAAACATAACCTATTAGTTATTAGATCACTGAAATGCCACCTTATATGAGAGGAACTGCTTAGGGGGTATAAGCATCACTAGGAACGAAGCAAGAAACATTGCAAGAATAAATGAAAACCCATATATTTTCTCTTTTAAAAATACAAAATGCAAATGAAGAGAATGCAATTCAAACTAATTTGGGTGAAAGAGCAAGTGACTGGCTCTTGCAACAGAGGACAGAGATGGGGTCGGCTTCAGGGACGGCTGGTTCAGGATTCACAGGCCCCAGGCTCTGTCCTTCCCATCCCTCGCTACTTCTCTGCACATCTCCGATCTCTCCACCTACAGACCCATGCTGTCCTCCTGCCCCCTAAGAGCGGGTCCCCAGCTCTGCTAGAAGATCCTGAAAACCGACCTTGCCCACTTAAGGTCAGGCCCCTTAGCCAATGACTGAAACCATGGGGTCAATCATCTGAGAAGACACGTAATAAGACAGAGAAAGAAAGACCCTCCTCGAAGGAAGATAGCCCTGGGCAGACAGAGCAGCCGCTGTCTCTTATTAATCATGTCTTTTAATCCTCTATGTGATGCTTTGGTTTCTGAGACCCTGTAACCCTGCAGGGACTGCCCCTCCCAGGGTCAGCGGTGCCTCGAGACAGTAAACAACCCCCTTGTCAGTGAGCCTGTCGTGCAAACCAACCAAAACACACTTGCCGGCTGCCAAACACCTCCAGGAAAGGGCACGACCCTCTGCCCCAGTCGCCAGGCCCAGGGCCCAGACAGCCAAAGTGGGCCTGGTGGGCCTGGTCTCTGCCCGGCTCTGACATGGCCACGGCCGCTACAGGCTGCCCTGGGCGAGGGGCCCTCCCTGCTCCCGCCACGTGCGTCCAGGGCGGCGGGACGAGGCGTCACGGGCCTCAGAGGGCCGCTCCGTGCAGCGCGGCCGGGCGGCACGCCGGGGCTAGGGACGGCCCCAGAAGACAGACCCTCCTTTCCGCTCAGTTAGAACCTCCGATACCCGAGAGGGACGCTTGGCAGCCACATGCTGGTTCTGTGGTGCAGAGCAGGGCTCCTGGGGCAGGCAGATGGTCAATTATTCACTGTCCCTCGGGGGAAAGGAGATATGGTGGCTTGTTTTCAACCACCTGGAATTTTCCAGCTCCCAGCGCGGCTTCCGTGAGGTATTAATTATGGGTTGGTGTCTTAGGGGAGGTTAGCAGTTTCGAGGTTGGAAGAAAGGAGATGCATGACTGAGGGGAGGGAGGGGGACAGGGCCGCACTCCAGGCGGGGGACCTGGGTTCGCCCTCAGAGACCCCGGCCCACCCCCGCTCACCCCAACACAGCCTGTAAACTCAGGTCCGAGAGCCTCCCTAAGCTCCACCTTCCCAGCAGTAACCGGGCGATACCGCCCCATCTCAGAGTCCAGCAAAGGTCAGACAAGTCGCGGGCTGTGAATGTGTTTTGGCAAATACGAAAGTGAAAGGGTGAGCTGCTCACTGTATCTGACTCTTTGGGAGCTCGTGGACTGTGGCCCGCCAGGCTCCTCGGTCCGTGGAATTGTCCAGGCAAGAATCCTGGAGTGGGCTGCCATTCCCTTCTCTAGGGGATCTTCCCATTCCAGGGATTGAACCCAGGTCTCCTGCATGGGCAGGCAGATTCTTTATCATCTGAGCCACCGGGGAAGCCCATGACGGTTCATTGTCATCATTCCTATGACTAGTTCTGAGTTTTACCCCAGATTATTTCCCCCGCGTCCCAGGACTCAGCTTTATTGACCCTCTTTCAGGGTTAAGATGGGGAGCGTGGTAAGCGTGAGGCTGAGGGCAGGGACCGAATGTGCCTCGGGCCTCCATGAGCCGTGGAGGGGGCCAGTCGCCTCCCGGGCAGATTTCACGCGAGCGCACCCCCAGGCCTGTCTTGAGTCCGTGTGCCCCTTCACTGTGCGTTTGCTCCATCAGAGCTCCATCGATCCTTCTTAGAGGGGCATTTGAGCCTCTTCCGAGTCACCGCCACGCTGAGCGGCGACCGAGGCCTAAGGGGGACCATGTGCCTTGCGGTCCTCTCCTGGCCCGACCTTGTCTATTGACGGCTCTGGCCCAGGTCCTTCTGAGACATGACGTTAAGAGGGCGGCAAAGCAGAGCCTCACTCCCTGAGCTTGGGGGACCCCTGACCAGTCACTCGGGGAGTAAAGTCTGAAATGCTTGCAGCTCCAAGCAAAGCCCAGGGTCGCAGGGCACTCCCCCCAACAGGGGTGGCTGGGGGCTTGCAGCCCCGCGAGCGTGGGGCTCTGCAGGTGGGCGCTGGAGAAGATGCCCAGGGTCTCCAAGGGCATCCTTGCCACAGGCAGGGGTTTCATCTCCTCCTTCCTCACACCCCAGCCCACCACGGCGCCTGGACTTTGCTTTTCTACTAAGCAGTTAATTAAATGGGTTGGCCAAGCACACATTTCACATCTCAAAACCCATCACCTGCTGCACTCGGTTAGGTGTATCGATTTCCCGTTAGTAAAATATGCACTCTTGGCAGCCTGAAGCTAGGAGAAGACGGGAGTTTAAAACCACATATAGGGACTTCCCTGCAGTCCAGTGGTTAAGACTCTGTGCTTCCAATGCAGGGGTACAGGTTCGAATCCTGGTCAGGAAGCTAAGATCCCACATGCCTCTAGGCCAAAAAACCAAAACAGAAACCAGAAACAATATTGTGACAAATCCAATAAAGATTTTGAAAATGGTCCAAATAAAAAGTTTCTTAAAAAAAAAAAACAAACCCTGTATATTTAGTCATGTCAGTGACATGTGGAAGGAACCTTGACCCTGGATCATGTTCCAAAAATAGAGGTGGATGCTTTCAAGTCAGACAACCACTGAATTCAAGGGTCCTTAATACTCTATCCCCGTGCTGTCCTCAGATGCTCAGCAGTGTCTGTCTCTTTGCGACCCCATGGACTGTAGCCTGCCAAGCTCCTCCGTCCATGGGGTTTCCCAGGGGAATGTACTGGGGTGGGTTGCCATGCCCTTCTCCAGGGGATCTTCTGACCCAGGGATCGAACCCGCATCTCCTGTGTCTCCTGCATCGGCAGGTGGAGTCTTTACCACTAGCATCACTGGGAAGCCCACTCGTCTCAAAGAAAGCTTACAGGTCCAGAGGAGTAAGTGTGACTGCAACCTACACATCCTAAGACCTATCTCTGTTTTCAGAGTTCTATTTACCATGTTTAGCGGAGTCTTAAAGGCAAGCAGATGTGAGATTCAATATTTTTGTTATTCCTTCTAGTAAGTTTTACCTCTAGAGTCTTCCTATTTCCACCTTATAGGAAATGGCTCTCTGTGCCAAGAAACCACTGAGATTGCAAAACTCATGACTGGGCGCCTAGCTTAAGACCTTCAGGCAGTGGCCCCCGGCAGGGAAACCATCCACTTCTTTGGGCCCCGTTTTCCTCCTGGTGACATGGGGTGGCCACAGAACTCGAGTGAGAACGAAGGAATGTGTTGGTAAAACGCTTTGCTAATGTTGGTTGTTAGGAGTGGGCTGATGGGCTGGGGGCAGGGGGTGAGGAGGACTGCGTGGGGGGCACAGGGCCCCTCACCCCTTCCCTGGGGTGCCTCTCCTCTGCCTTGTCTGAATTCACAACAAATTGTCGGTCTGGCAGAAGGGGAGACGTGACTTTAGCTTTTCAGCACGGGCACGCTGAGGTTAGCTTTAACGCCTCACACATCAGCTGTGGAGTCTGCACGCAGGGCAGGTCACTCCATGGACTGCCCCCCCAAGCACCCTGGCACCTTGGCACCCCTGGCCGGAGCCCAGGGGGTGAGCACAGAAGGCCTCTTCCCTGTCAGCACACACCGTCTGTGACTGCGGTCAGCCCCGTAAGACTCACCAAGAAACAGTCGCAAAACATGAGGCATGTTGATCTTATCCCTTGGCAGAGAAAATCAATTCAGTGCTTGTTGGGGAAATCTCATCTCATGTGGGGCCGGGTGGGTGAGTGTCTCCGTTCCGTATTTTCTGGTCTTTACTTTTCTCCATCAGCACATGCGCAGGCAGGCTTCCCAGGGTGCTTCTAGCTGACGCATCCTTACCGGGTCTTGAGTCCAAGGCTGCAGGGAAGGAGGGGGAGCCCGGAGAACTTCTCCTTGGAGGAAGGAAGAGCCCGCCGTCCTCCAGGGGCACGTCTCCCTCCTCCATGAAGGCCGCCCTGTCTGAGCCTGACTAGTTTGTAGGGCAGGAGACCCGGAGGGCGCCCACTCCCGTGAGAGATCTAAAAACGCTTGCCCATCTCCAGTAATAGAACACGTGCAGACCTTGCAGAGGTCTAAAAGGCATATGATCTTTTGGGTCAAAAAAATTATGTGTATTATTTAACCCGTAGCCAGTGTGATGATTGAGTGACGCAGAATTCAGAATGGTTATGCTTGGGCTCCCTGGTGGCTCAGCGGTAAAGAATCTGCCTGCCTATGCAGGAGATGCAGGTTCTATCCCTGGGTCAGTAAGATCCCCTGGAGAAGGAAATGGCAACCCAGTGCAGTATTCTTGCCTGAGCAATCCCATGGACAGAGGAACCTGGCTGGCTACAGTCCATGGGGTTGCAAAGAGTCAGACATGACTTAGTGGCTAAACAACAACACGCCTTCCGTCAGATACCTGAACGTTGAAGGTGGATCCTTCCCCAGCTCTTCCTGGAGAAGCGGCCCAGAGGGTGGACCCATGGTTGGATGTCTCCTTGGTTGGACCCGTGACCACAGTCCAACTGGGCAAATGACAACTTGTAAAATGCATGCAGAGGTGTTACATTCCCATCTTAACCAAGGGATGCGGGTCATTAAGTGTCCCATACTTACAGCGCTCATACTCCCGTCTGTTCTTGAGGTGGTTATGACATGAACGATGTCTCCTGCAGCATTTACTAAGGTGCTGAGCTCACTGAGCTAAAGATTAGGTTTCCAAGCTCAAGCGTGTGAAGGGCTGGCAGCGTTTCACAGACAGACAGAGAAACGTGTGAGCCTGGGGGACTTCTCTGGTGTCCAATGGTTAAGAATCTGCCTTCCAATGCAGGGGGCCAGGGTTCAATCCCTGGTCAGGGAACTAGAGCCCACAGGACGTGGGGCGATTTAGTCCAAGAGCTGCAACTACTGAGCCCACGCGCCATGACTAGAGAGAAGCCGTCACGCTGCAGGGAAGAGCCCGTGCAGTCAAATAAACAAATGGTTTTAAAAAGAAGAGCGGGGACATGCGGCAAGAGTAATCTGCGGCTTCTAGGGTGAGGGTCTCTGCTCGTCCCCGGGGGCTTTCTCCCAGTCCAAGGGAAGACCTCAGAACAATAAGTCCCCAAACCAAGTTCAAATCAGAGTGATGCAGCCCAGCTGGTACTCCCAGCTCTCACACACACACACACACACACACACACACACACACACACCCAAAATGCACATCCGATACACATTCTCATTTACACATTGTTCCTCATGTGGAGACTGCACAATTTTTGCGAGTTCTCGCTGCCAACCTAGGTTTCCAGTCATGACTTTAATTCATTCTAATTCATTAGGTTGTGCCTCCAGATCTCATGCATTTCCTAGTGACGATCGCCCTGACCCCCGACCTCTCCCCTCTGCCCCTGCCCTCCTCCTGGGAAGGGGCTGCTCTCAGCCACACAGGTGTCTAGGCTTCACAGGTAAGGACCTCGGGGGCTTTGGACAGGGGTCATTGGAGGCTCACGAGACATCCCACTTTGAGTCCTCTTCATCCTTCATGGTAAGTGTCAAGCTTCCTATTGAGTCACACTCTTCTTAAGACCCCCTCGACCCCCACAGAGTGACACAGTCCACCCACCTCTCAGATCTTTTTCAACTGTGCCCCTCCAATGAGTCTGAGGCAAACTTCCCTTTTATCTGGACTCCGTGGACTGATACAGACCTGAGATCACAAATAACTTTAACTCTTCTTCAGAGTCCCTACCTGGACCTGGGCCCCCAAAAGGACTTCAGCCACCGATTCAGTGAGGAAGCATCCAACTGCCATCAACACAGTCATCTGTCAGCGGCCGAAAACATGACGTGTCTTGCTTATTAGCAACTTGCCAATGTTTTTCCTTCCCAAACTTAAATCTACCTGGATTTTAAGGACTTCTTCAGTACTAAGTTCTGGGCTTTACAGATAAATTGAGTATGAAATGGCAACCCATGCCAGTGATCTTGCCTGGAGAATTCCATGGACAGAGGAGTCTGGCGAGACATAGTCCACGGGTTTGCAAAGAGTCGGACACGACTGGGAGATGAACACGTACAGATAAAGACAGCGCTCAGGGAGGCTGACTGCCCAAGGGATGCCTCTCGCTAGGCCAGAGCTGGGCCTTGCATCCATGTCTCGTGGCCAGAACCCCGGGCCGCTGCCCTGGGGGGCTGAGCGGCACCAGGACCCTGCCTTCTGCCCGTGAGACAGCCCATCGCACAGGAGCAGGATCGGCGGCACAGAGAACAGAAAGCAGGGCTTTAAGCCTGCAGCCACAGAGTAGGCCTCCGACTGGAGGCCCTGCTGGCAGGATGCCTGGCTTGGAGCAACTGATCAGCAGATTTCTGTGTAACAAGGGCATGACTTCACAAGTGACTGGGGGACTTTGTCCACAAAGCAGCGAGGAGGAGGTTGTTTGGGGACAAGAGGCATTCTCAGCGTGTGGTCCCCACCCTCCCTCACTTAGACTTCTTGGAGGGGATGGAGACAGACTGGACCTGAGCCCTTCTCTGGGTGACAGTCACCATGGGTGTGAAACCAGAGACTTGGCCCAGATCGCAGGCATTTCCCAGAGGGTTTTCTTTGAGCCTGGGCCCTGCCTGTGGAGATGGGTTTACTGTGATGCTAAAGCCTCAAGCCTCTGACTCACACTGCCCGCTTCCAAGGTCCTGGGAAGGGCTCTGGCAGGGTGTTCACAAACTCACACGCTCCTGTGAAATTTGCCAAGCACGGTATTTTAGTTTACTTTTTTCAAACATATAATGCCCTTCTTAGATATTTAGGATGATAAAAATACAGAGTCAACCTAAGAACCAAACATGCAGTGAAAATAAACTGCTTAATGTAAGTCAAACGTATCAATTAAAAAAAGAAATGTAGAAAAGAAAGGAAAGAAAATCTGTACGTTTAACTTCTCCAAGTACGTCACCGTAACTGCAGGCAGTTAAGGCTGCCACCTCTTCCCACTTAACCACACCCCACGCCCCTCTTTCTGTGGGTGGCGTGCCAGGGCTTTGCTAGGATTCTCTGAGGGAAGCTAAGGTGGGGATGCATTTAGTCTGGACTTGGTGTCATATCTGAACAAGACTGGCAGCTCCTTCCAGGTATGGTTAAGATTCTGCCAGCTGCCGAAGTGCAAAGAAACGGCTTCCAGAAGGGAACAGAGAATATTCCATTTAGAGCGAGATTTTAAAAGATTGGAACACAAAAATACAAGCCGTTACCTTGAGAAGCCTAGATGATCATCTAGACATTAGTAACAACCAAGTCATTCAGAGGTTTCTCAAGGCCTTGGTTTTCCAGCCTTGCCCAGCCCTGGGGAGCTCCCCCAAGTCACTGGCTCCAGTTTCCTGGAAGAAATGTGATTGTCTCCTTTTGTTTCCTCCTTTTCTGCTCTCCTAACCCCCCACCTGGTCTTTTTCAAGGTGGCAGGACTTTTTATAGCTTTTTTTTTTTTAACGTGCCTCTAAGTTTATGGGCTTAAAAAGCTTGAACCCTGTTTATTTATCTCACAACATAGGAATGTTTGTGTTTGATCATCATGCTAAATGTTCCTTGTGGCTCAGCTGGTAAAGAACTTGCCAGCAATGTGGGAGACCTGGGTTCGATCCCCGGGTTGGGAAGATCCCCTGGAGAAGGGAAAGGCTGCCCACTCCAGCATTCTGGCCTGGAGAATTCCATGGACTGTATAGTTGCAATCCATGGGGTTGCAAATAGTCGGACACGACCAAGCGACTTTCACTTTCATTTGTGCTAAACGCTTCGTTCTTGTTTGCAATAAAAGTACAATGGATCTGAAGAGCAGGCTCAGCTTAGTTGAGCAGATCAAGTGAAGGCCGGAGACCTTTGTCTGCCGATGTAAAGGCCCCCCGGTCTGCTCTGGAAAGAGGGTTGCAGGGACCAGTCTGCACTGCCCAGCAGCCCATCTCACAGCTTGACGTCATCTGGCTCCGCAGCTCTGCTATTTTCATCAATAGATATCAACATGTTTCTTGTATATTTATATTTTTCAATGTATTTCCATACATGCCTTGGCTGTCCACAGGGGATGCTGAAGCCTGTGACCTGAACCTTTATCAGCTCCCCCTGGAGGAACTGGCTCCCTCCTCCACGGTCTCCCCCTGACTCCGAAGGACGAGAGATACTCAGCAGGTACCAGGGCTGGTCCCCGACTCCCCCTGTGGGCCCCAGCTCTCTTCCATCTCCTGCTCCTGCCCTTCTTCTTGCCTTTTATTAGCTTCTCAGGCTGTTAAACATGAGAGACGAATCTCACCACCTTCTGTATTTTGGGCCCTTCTCCCCGACTTAGAGTTCAGTCATACCCCACCCTGCAGTAAAGCCCTGGGTCACAGGAATCTCCCACCCCTGCCCCAGGCTTCCAAGGACTGTGTTGCAAAGGGGCTTCGTGAAGCTGGGCCGCGGGGACTTTACGACTCCTGGCTCCGTTTTGCCGGCGGTTTCTGAAATCAAAGGGGACAAAGGCTGCAGACTGCAGGCCGTGGGGCACAGGAGGCCTGCAGTCTGGCCCCGAAGTGCCTCTCCGGCCTCGTTCCCCACCGCTCAAGCTCTGAGTAACCATCACGTGAGCAGCTCTGAGGCTGGGGCATCGGGTTCAGAGGACACATCTGAACAGGAGCAACCAGACCCCTGTCTGCACGGCTCTGAGGGTGCAGTGGGACAGACGAACGGTAAACACGGAATTGTGTAAACCGTCACTTGCCGTCACGGGAAGCGCTACACAAACAGCGAAATAGTGAACACTGTACATAGCCTGCCCCAGGTCCTGGCAGAGTTTCCAACCCTTTGGAATTTTCTTTATCGAGGAGAGGGTGTCTAGTATGCTAATGAGGTGGCCCCAGAGGGTCCTCAGGGAGCTTCGGGTCCGGTCACCCAGAAGACCAACCGTGGGACTGAGGCCAGCCCTGAGCGGCCTGCGCTCCTGGCCGCCGTCCTCAGCAGGACGCCAGGCTCTCCAGGAAGGGACAGAGCCCAGAGCCTGCTGTCCTATCTGCAGGGACTGTCCTGCCAGGAACCACAGGACGGCCTGAAGACTCCCGGGGGTCAGACGAGCCCCTCCCATCCCGATCTCCTCTGCAGAGAGAGCTCCCCTCCACTGTCGGAATATTTTTCTGAATTAGAACAAAACAAAGCATGAACACCCACAAACACACACATAAATCCTCTGACTTCCAGGTATTGAGTGTCCACGGGAGTGTCCATGTCTGTCCCTGGGTGTTGGGAGCATGAGCGGGGGCAGAGCCACCTCTTTGGACATGCTCCCCTCCAGCTCTCCCAGGAGACCCTGGGCATGAACACGCCATATGTGGAGTGGAGGTGGGGTGACTCAATGACCCCAGGCGGGCTAATCCATCCTTCAGAGGTGGTCTCTCCTTTCACCCACATATTTCTGGAAGGAGACCCCCGTGTAGCTTCCCCTTTGCGGCTCCCATGGATCCCTGGAGGGCCAAAGTCCCAGGTAGCCAGCCACTCAGATCAAAGAAGCGAGTTTGGAAGCACTTAGACAAGCTTAGGTAAAAAAACTCAATTTGAATTAGACGCAATAATTCACAGATACCCAGCAAAGGAAAATCTGTTCCTTTAAGGAGCTTTCGAGGCCAGGATGGACCTGGCGCCCACGCCCACACCCTGCCCTTGGCCTTGGGATGGATTCTTGCCAAGATTGGAGGGACGTGGCTGATACGCCTGCCATGAGCCAGTCTGTGGGCACAGGTACCTGAGTGGGGCTGAGCTCAGACCCTGGGATCTGGTGGCCTGGCAGGGACTGGCAGGTGGCGTGGGGATGGAGGTGAGAGGTAATCTGGAGACAGGGTTTCACGGTGGCCTGAAAGTGGAGGGAACAGAGAACCAAGAACGGTCCCCGCGTTTCTGGCTGGAGATTGCTGGGAATGGGCAGATTTGGGGGAGGAGAGAGACGGCTGCTCTGGACGCATTAAGCCAGAAGAGGACACAGAATCAAAGGAGAATTTGTGGGTGCCTGGGGGGCCTGAACAGGCCCAGGGGCGGGGTGGGAGACTCCGGACATCCCTGGGGTGGTTCAGAAAAACCCCGCCACCTCATCAGCTGAAGCGTGCACATTCGTCTAGGGCCTGGGTCCCATGGATTTTCAATCTCATGCCCTCCACGCTGGGACGAGGACTTGCGCCAAAGATTGGTTTCACAACTACTACGGAGACATTTCACAACAAATGATGGAGAACGCAAACTCACAAGATGTCCTGGCAGACCGATGGCCAATCTGAGCTCAAATACAATCTGGCCTGGGGATCCAGGCCTGGGGTACGAGGTGCAGCCATTCCCACCACTTCTGGATCTGTCCGCGGAGCGCCTGTGGGGTCACTGTTGTCTCCAGCAAGGGCCCTGACGTCAGAGCAAGACACAGAAGCCATGAGTGAGGGGCTGGTGGGGCCTGTGTCTCCCGCCCAATGAGGCTCAGGCCTCTTGTTTACTAGCAAACCCGCACTGCACATGCCAATTCGTCGTCCTGAATAATTGATCCAGTGCGTTTGAATAATTCAGGCTCAGCTGGGACCCACAGTGGAGAAATGCTATAGTTCTTTGGCTTTCCCTCCCTGTGTGACAAAGCAGGGACAGAGCAGGAACCCCCCCCGCCCCAACCAGGGAGCCAGCCTGCATGTGAGCCCACCCCCTCCAGTGTGAAGCCCATCCCCCTGGCTGAATGACAGCATTTCCCCCTTCTGTCACAGGCCAGCCCTGGGACAGGCGGCTTCTCCTGCTGGGTGTGGCTCTGGCTCCCTGGTTCTGTGTTGCTGCAAAATCTCTTAAATTCCAGAACATGCTCTCTTTGTGAGGGGAGCAAGATTTTCTAGGCCTTTCGTAGGGAGATGGGCGCCCACGGCCTTGGAAACGAGCAAGCGCGCCCTGCGCCAGCCTGTGAGGTCTCCCTGTTTGCTTCCCCTCACTGCTCTCGGACAGTCTGGGGAAGAAGCTGGTCAACAGAAGCGCGGCTGCTCGAGGCCAAGTTCCTTCTGCTCATGGGCTTTGCAGGTGCTGCCCCCTCTCCTGGGCTCTTTCCTGCCCGCCCCTCCCCACTCATCCTCCCTTCACGTTTCGGCTTAACCATCTCTGGCTCAGGAAAGCCCTGCAGACCCCGGGGCTGCCCGAACGCGGGCAGCAGTGAAGATTTCAGCCCACACACGTGGGCCTCCAAAGCCCAGAAGCTTTTCTCCAGCTAGTGGCAGAAGGAAAGGAGGACTTCAGAGGTCGTGACCGCAGCTTCCAACTTTATCTAAACCCACATGTTAGTGTTCTAGAAGCTACCCAGAGCTGCGAGCTGCGGGTGAAGCAGAGTGAGGCCTCCCTAGCCTGCTTGCCCTCGTCTCGTGGGCCCCAGGGCAGAGCCTGGCACCCTATCTCAGCTTTGCTAAGACTACCCGGGGACTGTGCTCAACACTCTATCTCAGGGAAGATTCTGGTACTGTCCTGACACTGGACCACACCCCGCCCACAGCTGAGCCCTGGAATCCGACCATCAGAGACCCTTCCTTGGGGTCCAGATTTTGGTCCCTGTTAACATTTCTGGTCCCCGGGGAAGGGATGCCCCTTACACTGTGATGAGGGTTCTGTACCTCAGGGTAAGGAAGCAACCAGGTGGCAGGTTCCACCAGGGGAAGGGAAGCTGGGAGGGTTGACTCTGCCCATGAGAATGGTCGGCGGGGGTCCGGGGGGTCACCCAGCAGGTGCTCCTCCAGACGGAGTGACGGTGCAGCCCACAGTCACCTTCGAGCCTGCAGTTCTGCCCGACACCAAAGACCATGCTTCTCTGGGTTTGAATATGATGAACAAAGTGGATTAAATCAGAGCAAAGTGCCCATCACCCTTTT
The DNA here is from genome assembly GCA_015832495.2 of Alces alces. Lineage (NCBI taxonomy): Eukaryota > Metazoa > Chordata > Mammalia > Artiodactyla > Cervidae > Alces > Alces alces. The sequence continues at coordinate 47,153,562 of JADEYB020000019.1, read as the reverse complement.
CTCACCCTATTTCCCTCTGTGCTGTTCCTCGGGCGTATACTTTGTCTGAATTATCCATTAAAGCATAAGAAATGCCCACTGGTCAGGTCAGTGATCCGTCCAGCTCGTGGCTACCAGCACAGAGCCTGGCAATACCTTGTACCTGTTGGAAGCTTCCCTCTGAAACTGGCTGGGAACACACCCTCTGTAAAGTCCACTATAAATTGCTCCTAACATGGGTGTCCAGTGACAGAATCCATCACCTATTGGCCACAACTTGTTTTCCAGACACTGCTAAGCATTCCCACACTTCCTTTCACTGGGTTCTGGTATCAGACTGTGAAGAACCTGTGATCACGCCTCTTTCCAGGAGCGTAAACTGAGGCACAACGTGCTCCCGGGACTGGCTCAGAGTTACGCTTCGGGGGTGTAGCTGAGATTGGAACCCTGTCCATCTGGCTCCAAAGACGGTACAGCTGCTGCCTAGGGATTTACCACAGCAACTTCCACCCTTATCACTAGTACACGACTGTTAAGAGGAGAATTACAGCCAGAACCACTTCACTCCTAAATGGTAATAACCATCACGAGCAGTGATTAACGTTAGTCATGGCACTTGAACCTGTTCCAGGTGGAGAATCAGGACAGGGAGTGACAGTGAGAAACCATTACCGGCTTGGTGACATCGTGTGCGAGAAGGAAAGAGCCGGGGTCCGAGAGGCTGGGCGAGTCCCCGGCATCAGGCTGGGCGTGAAGCTTCCAGACCCACAGACCCCCAGTCCTGCTCAGAGCTCATTTTCAAAACTGATTACCAGGATGATAATCAAGTAAATGGTGAAGCATATTGAGGCTCCTTAGATTTTTGGGAAAGATTTGTGAAGAGAATTCTCTGGGATATTCCATTCAACTTATCACCAGTTTCTCTTCAATTCATCACCCAAACTAGTTTTCACATCCCCGTGCAGAGTCGGCCACGCAGAACGGATTTCACGGCCTCTGAACCGAGGGCTTGGGGCCCAGTGAGACACAGGCCTGTAAACAGAACACAGAGGTAATGAGCCCACTGGTGACCAGAAGCCCCTTGTGGTGAAGGTGGAGAACTGACCGGCCGTGCTGCCGGGCCCGTGCGTGGATGGGGCTCCGGCTCAGGTGGGCTGTGGGAGCGGAGCCCTGCCGGACGAGGGCAGGGGGTCCGGGCTCCACACGGAGCAGAGGGGTCAGGCAAGGCCTGCAGGTCCGGGGCCTGGGGGCCCCAGCACACCCCAGCCCAGGCTTCCCTGGGAGCAAACGTGGCGGGGGCTGCCCCCAGCCAGCAGCTGCGAGGGCACCCAGGCCCCGCGCCCCTGCCGCGGCAAGGGGCCCCCCAAATCTAGCGGTTTCCCTGGACGACTTGGGGACTTCCAAATCCAAACTTGCCTCTGGCTTCTAGTGACCCAGGAAGCTGAATGGCCCGGCCCCCGGGCCCCGGTCAGCTGCAGGGGCGGGTCCCACCTGTCCTCCTTCCTCAGATGCGCCGGACAGAGCGCGTCAGTTGCACTTCCTCATTCCTTTCTCTTATTTTCCTTCTGGGGAAACGCCGGTGCAACCATCCCCCACCACCACCTGTGCCCGAAGGTCCAGTGGAGCCAGATTCCCGAGAGAGTGGACACTGCCCGGCTGGGGTGGGGGTGGGGGTGGGCTAACCTGCCCGACTAGGGGCAGAGGAGGCCCCAGACCGTCTCTCAGGGGCTGGGATGACAAGCGTGAGCCCCCCATGCCAGGGCTCTGAGCTCATCTAGCCGGATCCCAGCGTCCCGAGGGACTTCTGGAGCCGGAGAACTGCTCAGCTCTGTCTGGAGGCCGAGCCCAGGCCTGTGGAGTCCAGCCCTGAAGAAAGCAGCTCTACTCAACCCTGTACTGGGGCCAGCCTGGACAGCAGAGACCGCCCACCCGGGTGTCGCCCTCCGCCCCCTCCCCCCACGCAGCCGGGAAGGGACGCAGACCGGCCTGCGAGCTGCCCACCCTGCCGAGCTCCGCGGAGACTGAGCCGTCAGGCCCCGTTTCCGCACCTTCAGGCCCAGGGCTGAGTCTCACTCTCGGCCCGCGGCCCTTACGTCCCGGTGACCAGTCCTCCTCTCTCCTGCCCCGCCTCCGGCCTCCCTACACTCCGTTCAGAGTTTTCCGCCCGCTGGATGTCTCCCCTGCTCCCGCGGAGGTCTGCTGGAGGCTGGTCATTTCAGTCCCTCCCAGCATCGCTGCCTCAGGGCGGAGAGGTCAGGGCAGCTCTGCCTAAGTGCTCAGAGCGCTGACTCCGTGGATTGTATTGAAGTCTTTTCTCTGCAAAACAGCAGGCTGACTCAGTCAAATCAACTCCACTCATCAAATTATATATGAAAAAAAATAACCCAGTGGGAGGCGGATGAGGCTCGATCAGACTGCTCTCAGTGAGTCAACGTTTCGAGTCACGGGAGGACTTTGCACTCCAGCTGTTCCAGCTTCTCGAAGCCCTACTTTTGTCTGTTTCCATGAAACACTCGAGAAGCTGAAATGGGCAAAAATCAAACCCTTCCCGTGGGTGGGGTGGGACGCCAGAGGGGTACCTGGTCATTAAGCTCCCTTTCAGGAAAGGACAGCAAACAGTTCCAAAAATAAAAACGTATTTTCAAAACCATGAAGAGGAGGTGCGGCCTGCGGTCAGCGGCCACCGTGTCCCCGGGCCCCACACACTGGCCAGACCTGCTTCTCAGAAGAAACGGACTTCAGCGGAAGACGCCCGTGTTCTCAACCGGAAACTGGGTGACCAGTGGCTCCAAACCTACCCAACAGCCCAGAGACTGTAACAAGGCCAAGAGGCACACGAAAACATGCGCAGCATCGACGACTGTCAGAGAAACGCAAATCAAAACTGCAACGAGGCATCGCCTCACACTCATCAGAATGGACGTCATGAAAAAGTCTACAAATAATAGATGCTGGAGACGGTGTGGAGACCGAGGAGCCCCCCTGCACCGTCAGTGGGGACGCAAACTGGTGTAAGCTCTGGTGTCCAGCAAAGTGATTTGGTAATAGAAAATGATCTAGTCTTTCTCAGGTTCTTTTCCAACACAGGTTATTACGACATACTGAATATAGTCCCCTGTGCTATATAGTAGGACCTTGGTATTTATCTCTTCTTTACATAGTAGCTTGCTGCTGCTGCTGCTAAGTCACTTCAGTCGTGTCCGACTCTGTGCGACCCCATAGACGGCAGCCCACCAGGCTCCCCCGTCCCTGGGATTCTCCAGGCAAGAACACTGGAGTGGGTGGCCATTTCCTTCTCCAGTGCATGAAAGTGAAAAGTGAATGTGAAGTCGCTCAGTTGTGTCCGACTCTTAGCGACCCCATGGACTGCAGCCCACCAGGCTCCTCCGTCCATGGGATTTTCCAGGCAAGAGTACTGGAGTGGGGTGCCATTGCCTTCGCCGACACAGTAGCTTGTTATCTGCTAACCCCAAGCTCCTAATTCGCTGGCTGACTTTTTGTGCTATCAGGTGTTTTCCATCAGCTCTGCAGTCTTGGTCCCGGGGGTATTTACACTGGTATTTGATCTAATGTCTTCCCTTCCTCTCCTCCAATTTCCACCCTCACCGAACAGCTTCAACTCACTGGTGGACTTTCCCACTCAGGGACGTGTGGACCAGCGAGCAGACTTCCCACATCCACCTAAGCCCTCTGGCATCGATTCCCTAAGCTGAAGGTCCAGAGGCCCCAAATTCCTGATTCTTTTACTTGGTCATATCTTGTTACTTTTGCTTTTTGAAGCACTTCTAAATGGGGTACTTCACATAGAAAGTCAGATTTCCAGCGTCTGGGAAGGGCTGGGGGGACTGGCCGCTTTGCGCCCACAACACCCACATGACCAGCAGCTTCCCCACACAATACCAGTCCCCACCAAGTGCCCACCGCCCACAGTGGCGTCCTCAGCAGGAGTCTGCACGTTTACTGCCGCGCTTGAAAATACTGATGTGTACATCCGGTTCTTTCAAATCTGGGCACACAACAAACGCGTCTAGAAGATCATGTTCTTCCAGGAAAAAAAAGAAAAAGAAATGAAGTCAGAGAATGCTCTGATGTATTTTATAGGAAAACATGCAAAAATCTGACCCGTACCTTAGAGATCTCGGTGCACGCTGACTGGAAAACAGTGAAGCGTTCTGTGTGAAAGCTGAGGTGGGCCTGGGGAGCTGAGCTGGGCCCTGAGGGGTGACTTGGGCCCCGTGAGCTGAGGGGCTCCGGGCGCTGCCGCTACTGAGACCCCACAGCTAGGGAGAAGCCCCCCGTGGAACATGGATAATGAGGAAGATACCCAGGAACCAGCGATTGGAACTTGGACGCTGATTGGCTGAGCGTGATTGACCCTAACCCTGCCAGGAGGAGGCCCTATCCATTCAGAACTGAATTTAACCCCCAAGAGGAGGAGGCAGCTGTCGACCCTGTTGGCCACCTGACTGCCTGTTAGGAAGCGGGCTGGCCCAGCCGAGCGCGGCTGGAGGCCCGGGAGGGGCAGGAGCCACGGGAAGGCCACGCTGCCCGCCGGGTCACAGGAGGAGCTGCCCGGGGCTGCCAGCGGGGGGCTCGAAGGAAGGGGAGCCCCAAAGTCAAAAGCACACACCGCCTGCTTCCTTTCCAGTTTAGATCCGCTGGAGAAGGGCTCGGCTCCCCACTCCAGAATTCTTGGGCTCCCCTGGTGGCTCAGCTGGTAGAGAATCCGCCTGCAGTGTGGGAGAGCCAGGTTCGATCCCTGGGTTGGGAAGATCCCCTGGAGACGGGAAAGGCCGCCCACTCCAGTATTCTGGCCTGGAGAATCCCACGGACTGGATAGTCCATGGGGTCGAACGAGTCGGACACGACCGAGCGACTTTCACTTCTTTTTTGCACAGATCACTCCCCAGGGCAAGAACACACTTCCTAAAGGACAGCGAGTGCTGGGGCAGCAGGCCGGGAAGTGTTTGGGGTCCCCTGGCCCCGGGGCAGTGACAAGAGCCACGTGATAAACAGATCAGAGGAGAGCAGTGTGTTTTATTTCATGAAAATAGATTAAAAAACAGACTGTGTAAAAGAATTAGGATTCTCAATAATTTACTATTATTTACACGAGCAAATTCTGGTCGTTAGTAGACTCTGTGAGGAGATGAACACACAGAACCCAGACTCTCCCCGAGGGCAGCGGGGGACCCGCCGGAACACTCGGTGACCTCCCGGCTCCCGTCTTCCAGGTTGACGCAGCGGCTGCATCTCCAAGAGCTCGGTGATGGGCAGGGCCCAGCGCCCTCACCCCTCCTTCCTCAGATGGAAGGCCAGGTGGGCTCCTTCCTCTCTGTGTCCCCCACGTGGGCACCGGTCAGCGGGTCCCTCGTGCCTGCAGCCGACACCCCACTCACAACCAACGTTCCGCCAACACCCCTGGGCTGACACGAAGCCCCTGGCTTCTGGGAAGAAGGTAGGACGCAGGACTGGAAGCCACATGTCCCGGTCCCGGGAAACCTGGGTGAGAGAACACCCCCCATGTCGTCCAGAACCCGGGGACCCAGCAAGGTCTCACTTGAAACGTCCTGTGCGCTGGTCTAGGGAGGGCACGTGGGGGAGGGTGGCCGGGTGCCCTCCGGGGGAGGGCTGGGTGTCCAGTCCTGGCCCCGGGCCGTCTCGCAGGCACTTGTGGTCGGTCCAGGCTCGATGGCGCACGTCCTGGGATGCAGACGCAGGTGGGAAGAGCCCAAGAAGCAGCAGGGGCGCTGGACCCCCGACCCGACTCCCGGCCGTTGGCGACACGGGTCTCCCTGGGGGCGGGCGGGCCCGGGAGGCGCCCGGGGGGGCCTCAGTCCAGAATGTCCGTCTCGAAGGGCACCAGGTGGTAATAGGACAGGTTGGTGACGTAGGCCGCCGGGTCATCCCCGTCCTCCAGCTCGGCGGGGAACTCGCCCCCGCCCTCAAACCTGCGCGGGGGGGCAGGCGGTGAGGCTGGGCGGGCGCCTGACCCCCCGCCCGCCCGAGCCAGCCCCTGGGAAGGGAAGGGCTGCCCGGTGGAGTGCAGGCTCCCGGCCCGTGAGCAGAGACAGGGAGAACCCGCGAACCCAGCCGGGGACCGCCAGCGACAGTCAGCGCACTTACAGGTGCTCCGTGGGGTCCGCGGCCCCGTGCTGGTCTTTGCCGTTTGGAATACTGTGGTCAATAACGATCGTTTCCGTATTTGCTAAACAGAATCCATTGGACCTCATGATTTCTGAAAAAGAGAGAAATGAGGGAGGTAATTCACAAGGGTTTGAAGTCCTGACATTTGGGGCTCACGCATCTCCTCTCGTCCCCCTTCTCCGGCTGACACCTCCTGGACTGCGTGCCCAGCCCTTCCCTCAGCAGACCGCAGACCCCAAGAACAGGCACCGGGGGTGGGGTTCGGGGGCATCAGCAGGGCGGCAGCTGCCTGAACGCTGGCTCGTCCCCGGCCGCCATCCCTGGTCAGCAAGCCCCACGCTCAGGCCTTCCACCTACCTCACCTTAGAAATGTGCTTAAAACACACTCCAGATTCCTGCTGCCTTCCCAAGTGACCACCGTCTTCCACGCAGCACCTGACGCACGCGGACAGCTCAGAGCAGCGTCCTCTGCCCCGGTCAGGCCACAGGACATCCCGTACTGCCGTCTCAGTGGGCGTCTGATGCCCTGGTTGTCTGGGCACTGTTTCATTTCTTATACCATAACCGTCATTGAGATTATTTTATCCCCATGGACAGATTTGCTCTTTTTAAATAAGCAAGACTGTAACTTCGTACCTACTTTTAACCTTTATAGGTATTTTAGGTTCTTGGTTCTCAATTTTCTCAGTTTCTCTCCATAGGAAGACACTTAGGGAAACTATGCAAAAAAGAAGACAGAAAACTAGGCTTCCTCCTCCCCCTCCCAGGATGAAATGACGTTCATCAGTCAGGTTTGCCGAGTAATGGCTGAAATTTCCTCTGACTTTCTGGAGAAGGGATAGTGCATGTCTCCCCGGCCCTGCCAGGAGGGCCGTTGGATCAGCCCCCTGTGAGCAGCACCAGCAAGCGGCTCGTCCCCGACCTGCCCTCCCGCTTGAGCCCAGCCAGAGCCCACCACCTGAGACAGCTTGTGAGTCAGAAGAAGGAGCCGAAAACCACCAAGAAATCAGGGTCAACGACACCACCAGCTGCAGAGAAGAGGCTGACGAGAGCCTGAGTGGGCGGAGAGACCCACGGAGGACGACCCCTGACAGCAGGAGAAAGACCCCCAACCTCGCAGTGTGAAACGCGGGACAGCACAGAGCCACTTTTTTTTAAAAATTAAAAAGCCATTTTTTTGAGCCATATCATGCAGCACGTGGAATCTTAGTTCCCTGACCAGAGACTGACCCCAGACCCCTGCCTTGGGAGTGTGGATCTCAACCACTGGACCAGCAGGGGAGCGCCCAGGAACACCTTTTTCACCTCTTTTATTACCTGACTCAAATCTGCCCCAGGAAGCACGTAAAACCTCAGCGACCCCAGCACAGCCAGCTGACAACCCCAAACCCTGTCTCCCACCCTCTCCAGGGGAACGGGGGGACGGGAGAACCTTATAAGTGAAAACAAACATCAGTGCTGCAAGTGGAGCCACTTCATATAGGAATCTCCTAGTCTTTATTAAATGTGAGATCTGCAGTTCTAGAACACGGAATCTAGAAAATGGAACCAGACCCCAAAACACATTTGTCACAAATCATTCCTTAATTCTTGGTGAAGAGAAGCCAGCTGGGCCTCCAGGAAACTCCAGTTCTACCAGTTAAGCCTGTGAAGGAGGTTACTCTTTGCTGTTTTTTAGCCTGTAAAATCAGAGAAGGCAATGGCACCCCACTCCAGTACTCTTGCCTGGAAAATCCCAGGGACGGAGGAGTCTGGTGGGCTGCAGTCCATGGGGTTGCTAAGAGTCAGACACGACTGAGCGACTTCACTTTCACTTTTCCTTTCATGCACTGGAGAAGGAAATGGCCACCCACTCCAGTGTTCTTGCCTGGAGAATCCCAGGGACGGGGGAGCCTGGTGGGCTGCCGTCTATGGGGTCGCACAGAGTCAGACACGACTGAAGCGACTTAGCAGCAGCAGCAGCAGCCTGTAAAATGGGAATAACAGTGTCTATCCTAAGGGGCACTGGGGGGCTTGGGGGGGGGCGTTAAATGAGATAGTTTTTATAAAGAATCTAACAAACGCTGGTAAAAATTAAGGCTGAGACTGTATAAATGCCTGGCTAATAAAAAATTAAATGATATTTCCAGGCTTCCCAAACCTTAATACTCTGGGTTTTGTGACTGATATCAATTCATCTAAGTAACCAGATAAAGGCCGAGGTGTATGCTTCGTTTTAAGCTGCACAGTTTTCTTAGAGATGGTAACAAGCTTTTAGATTAACATGGGGTGAAGAATGTTTCCGGTTCCACTGACCCAAAGCCTCGCCATAGGGGCCAGAGCGCTTGTCAGAACCAAGGGCCCGGGAGGCGGCCAGTCCCTCTGCCACGAGCACCTGATGCCACCTAGTGGAGCCCTGGCCCCTAGCCGGTCAACCCGGAGGCCTGAGTGTGCACCAAGGCAGGGCTGCCCCCCAGGCGGCATCGCCTCCAGAGAGGCCATGTCAGAGGTGCCAGAAGCTGCAGAGGAGTCTGGGAGGAAGGGTGGTGAGAGCGGGCACGGGCGCTCTCAGGAGCGAGGGGAGTTGAGCAGGACCGGAGTGGACGTGCACGGGCAGAGAGGACACAGGCCCGGCGGGGAGGAGGTGGGTGCCTGGACCGAGGGGGGCTCCGCAGCGACGGGAGACCCAGAGGGGCCACATCCCGACCCGCCCAGGACCACAGGAAATCAACAAGTCAATGAGCCAGGAAGTCAGATCCGGGCTGGCCCAGGTGGGTACTGACGACGCGTCCCTGAGGGGAGGCCTGGCCGCTGGAGACTCCGTGCCTGGGGACCCCCAAGTCTGTGCACACCCCGAATACGGGCCAATACTGGGGAGCAGGGCCGCACTCAGCAGCCAGGACCTCCGGGGCTGGCGGCACTGCCGTCAGGAACCGTGTCCTGGAAAGGACCTCTGAACTGACCCTCTTCTCGTCTGGATACGTTCATTTCGCCACTCAGTGAACGAGGAAGGTACATCTTACCTCTGGCGGGAGCACCCTCCCCGTCCCCCAAGGGGGTAGTCCTGCAGGACCTCGCCCGGGCCCGGACAAGTCCCTGGGCTCCTGGGACAGACCTCTCCCTACAAAACGCTCCTCAGAGCCTCGCCTGCAGCACCGAGGAGAGTCTAGCGCTGTACTGACGCATGCGGCTCGGATCAGAGGAAGCTGGCAGCGGGCTGAGCCCTGGCTTCCCCTAGCATCTCCTACCGCTGCTGACTGTTGCCCGAAGCCGCGGCCCAAGGCCCAGACTGAGGAGCCCCAAGCCGAGCGTCCCTTTCTGTCCCACCTGCCCTAAAGCCCAGAACAAAGGCAATGCCGCACAAGCTGAACTCGCATTGTTGCAGGCTGGATGATGGATTCCAGCCATTCACTTCAAAATGCCTCATTAATGCTTTCCTCACAGACTGCTTTTTTAAGTAAGTTCCGATTTATACACCTCTGGAAGCAGGCAGCGGGCAAGCCGCAGGCCAGCAGGGAGAAGCACACCGTTTCACAAGATCTGGAAGCAGCTCCTCCCCTCTGCTTCCGTTCTTCTGTCGGGTCTGCTTTCTGGGCCCCAAGGGGGGCAGGCATGCCCAGCACGTGGACAGTGGGCTGGGAAGGGTTCCGGACCCCTTGGCCGCCCATGGCAGCGCTGTCCCCACACCCACCCCGCGCCTCCCCTGGGTCTCACCTGAGATCTTCACCGGACTCTGAAAGCTGGGTTGAATTTTATGCACGTTGTCATTCTTTAACACCTGATCCAGGGGCGATCTTTCGAAGAAGGTGAGCACGACTTCTGACCTGGAGTACTGGGAGGAAACACATTCCTTCCTACACACGTTCCTCCCAGGATGGGCCAGGGGCTGGGGAGGCTCGGGGCCCAGGGCAGGCGGGACGGGGACCATGTGCCAGGCCTGTGCCGGCGTTTCACACACGTCTGCCTCAATTTCCAGTAAACTGTGAGCCCCTTGCTTCCGCTTCTTCCCAAGGGAGAAAATACTGGAGCTCCCAGAGCCCAAGGAGGCGCTCTCTCCTTGGCTCCTGGCCCCACCCCGCCCCCCACACCTCCAGGAGGGTGCCCGCCAACCCACCTGCCCACCAGCACCCCCGCTGCGCCCCCACCTTGCGAGGCATGCTGATGATGGCCTTGAGAAGCTTCTCCACCTCGTTAAGCCTGGTCTCGATATCATGGGCGTCCTTTATGGCGATCAGTCCTGGGGTCGAAGGAGAAACGCCTCCATCAGAGAAGCAGACCAGGATGTGGGCTCCCAAATGAGACACAGACCAGCAGGCAGCCCCCAGCGGGGACGCCACCCTGCGGTTGCCCTCCACAGAAGACCTCTGGGAAGGGCGCCCCGCCTCATGTGGGCTCAGTCCTGCCCCAAGAGCCTGGTCCTCAGCCTCAGTTCAGGTTTCAACGACCCAAAGAGTGATGAAGGTGTGTGCTGAAGAGGGGCCTCTGAGAGCCACAGGGAGACCACCAAAGGCCTCTCCGCTTGGGACTGTCAGGCCAGCTCCATCCACACCCTGGACAGTGGGCAGGGCCGGAGCTCGGCCCCTCCAGGGTGGTGGCTGCAGCCAGGGAGGCTGCCTCCCTGCTGCCCCCAGTGACACAGCCAAGGCGACCACAGGCCCCGAGGAGCCCATACGAGAGAAGCCGTTTAGCTGTGGGGTTTAGAAGGGGGAAATCAGATCTTTACTCAGAGAAAACCAGCATGGGCATGACTCGTGGCATCTCCCAGGAATCTGAGCTTCTACCCCTCATTCCAGTTACCAGCAGTCTTGACTGGCTATTAGAAAGCACAGTACTTTGTCTTTAAAATGCGAGAGCTAACAGGCAGGAGGAGAAGGGGGCGACAGAGCCCGAGATGGTTGGATGGCATCACCGACTCGATGGACGTGAGTCTGACCAAGCTCCAGGAGTTGGTGATGGACAGGGAGGCGTGGCGTGCTGCAGTCCACGGGGTCGCAAAGAGTCAGACACGACTGAGCGACTGGACTGAACTGCACAGAGAGTCGGGTATGTTTCCGTCTCCCCGTGAGCTGTGCAGAGGAGCACCGACCTTCCCAGGACCGGCCCTTCACATCAACTTCCCAGGGAAAGAACAACTCCGATTCCCAGGACATTTCACAGGACCCGGGATCCTAACCACAGAGGCTGGCGTCCCGGAACTACTTCCAGTCACTGAATCTCAGTTTTCAGAAGTTCCGGTTTTGTTTGATAGGAGAAAGGCTGTTCATTTTGTGGGCAACTCACTAAGCCCACATTGAGATAAAATTAAATTCCTAAACTGCCTAACTGAAATTCAGAGGCCCCAGAACACACGGTCCATGGAAACCAGGGGCGCCCCAGACACAGGGCGGTTCTGAAAGTCCAGGCTGAGCAGGGGCCCTTGCATCAGCTGGCGTCGAGAATGTCCAGCCAAGGTCAGGAGCTGGTCCCTGAACTCTCTGGAGACAGGCCAGGCCCCTCACCTGCTCACCCGGGGTCTGCTGCTCAGCGGGCTGCCTGACCAGCGCTCGGCCACGTGGGCCCAGACAGCCGGCCGCAGACCCCAGACTCCGGTCCACACAACCCGTGTCACCCCCGCGTGGCGCCCCAGCCGTCGGCAGAGAGGTGGGCCTGAGCCACCGCTCTCTCCCAGGCTGCCCACCCCACCGCGGCCTGGCAGGCTGGGGGCAGCAGGAAGGGAGGAAGCTACACCTGGGGCAGAGTCTCAGGGTCTCAGGACACCTCCTCCCAGGCCTGCGTGCTTATTTAGAAGTTCTCACACACACACCTCCGAGATCTCTCTCCCACTGTGGAGGGAAAGAGGGATACTGCAAAAATTCTCTGAAAAGTTGTTTTGAGAGAGGACAGTCATATAAATCATCCCCACAAAGTACTTCTTTGTTCTAAGACAAGGAAACCATCACATTTCAGTTTCTATTACACCTAGAACACTGCTGTTAAATCACAGGTTCATGACACAGTAGTTTTGTTTTTATATTCTGCAAGGACAATACAGGAAGATTAGCCTTGCGTAAGGCCAATGCACACAGCACATTTATACCCACTTTCTAGGACATAAAGCCTACCGTTGGGTTTATAACCACCAAGGGTGCCACCGAGTCAATAAACACATTCTGTTCTCCACTGACCTTCCTTTAGGGTTCCAGAGTCAGAACGCAGCACACAGGGTGCCCAGTTCAATGTGCACTTCAGACACAGTGAATAATGCGGTAGCGTGGACAGACAAACTAAGGACTATTCACTGTTTATCTGAAATTCAGACTTACTGGGTGCCCTGTAGCTCTACCTTCCTGGTGACATTTCCAGAAGGAAGCAGAGAAAGGCAACAAGTGCCTCCTCAGACTTCGGGAACACACCAGCGTTCCGGCTCGGGACACAGACCCTGGGGACCCTCCCCAGCACACCTCGTCACAAGTACCCTGTGACCCCACGCCCTCATTCTGAGTAGGACCCTGCGGTTCTCGCCCCGCCCCATGTCCTCAGCCTGAATTCTGTCTGTGGAAAAACTTTAGCCAACAAATAAGTTTAATCAGAGACGTGAGAACAAGCAGGAAAAAAAAAAAGGAAAACAGTCAAAGGAAACTAAATAGTAACGACACAGTCACTAAGCATAGTCAAGGAGCTTCAGTTTCTTTCCAGGAGCTACAGATGATATTCAGAGCCATATCCCGTGAGTTGTCTTACAGACAATGAGACCCCACCAGGTGGGCGGAGCCCGTGATGACGTGTGTGCGCTTGTGAGCTCAGCCTGTCCGTCCTGTCTGAGTCTCTGGAGCCTGCCAGGCTCCTCTGTCCGAGATTCTCCAGGCAAGAATCCTGGAGTGGGTTGCCGTGCCCTCCTACAGGGGACCCTCCCGACCCGGGGCTGACCCCGCGTCTCTTATACCTCCTGCATTGGCAGACGGGTTCTTTACCACTAGCGCCACCTGGGAAGCCCCAGAGGGGAAGCCAAATGGTGCTCCTAGGAAACGAAAACACACTTCAAGACAAGAGGGGCTGAAGACATTTCAATGGGGAAAGAAGCTGCCGGAATCCCTCCGGCAAGAACAGAGGGACAGGCGATTGTGTGACGCTCTGGCTTTCAGCTGGGGCACCTTCATTTCCCCAAAACAGGTGCCCAGAGACCACCAAGGCGACTGGGACCAGCATTCCTGAGGCAAGTCCTCCTTCCTCCGAGGGAACCCGTCCACGTGAATGACCAGGACTCTGGCCTCTTCCCAGGGCAGGGGGGCTGTGGCCAAAGGTGGAGATTCACAAGCAATAGATTCCGCTGGGTTCCTCTGAGAGGCTGCCCCCCGGCCCCCACAGAGCCCCTGTCCCAACCTCACATCAGGGCAGGAGGGGTCACCACCAGCCACGTGGCCTCCAAGGGCCGGGCCCTCTCCAAACTCCGGGGCCCACATTTCCCTCCTCTCCTGGGCCTGGACATCACTGTCCTTTGGTAATTTGTAAAGTGGGGGGTGGTAGGAGGTGGGGGTGGTGGGGGTGGGTGGGGACATAACGGGCAGCTGGAGCCCGCATCGCCCAGGACGGATGGCGCATCGAGACCCCAGACCAAGCACCCACAGCCCAGGGCTTCCTGGTCTACCCGCTCTGTTCCTCCCCTGTGACCGACAGCTTTGGCTATTATGGGCTGGTACCGCTCTTCCAAATGTCACTTGTTTACAGGAAGGATTTTAAATTTTATATTAAAAAATGTGCTGACGTACAATAATTTGGGATTATCTAGGAACGTTAGCTTTTGTATTCCAAAAATTGTTGGCGGAGCAAAAATTGTGGGGCTCTTGTTTGATTCAGTTTTACTGTCTGAGATCGCGGTTCCAAAAACTGCAAGAGGGTAAGATGGTTTTGAATTTGCAAGGTTGGACAGAGAAACGCCAAGGCTTCTTGATTATGGGCTGATGTCATTCCAGGGCCAGCCAGCAGAGGGCTCCAGCAGCCCGTGAGGACCCGCCACATCCACGTTGTCCTCGCAGGAAACTGACTCGGAACACTTCACCATCCCGGAAAACTGTCTCATTTCTGATAAACCACAGTCAGTGATACAACCTCAATTCTAAAAGTTCACTCTACACAGCTTCTGACGTGAGAAATTTATCCAGAGGTCGCCCAAAACAGTTAACAATTTGAAACCCGAAGACTGATAACACGACGGTATGTAAATTTCAGTATGTTGATTTCACATCCTTTTTGGGGGTTAGCATTCAGGCTAGAGCAGCCAGGGGGCCCCTTCTGTCCAAACCTGTGCAGCCTTGCGATGCGAGACCACAACATGAGCTTCTATGAGTTCCAGGGTAGGCCTTTATACGAACACCGACTCATTCTCAGAACCCAAAATGAACACGCTGGTCGGAGAACAAAGATCAGGCTCTGAGCAGACACAGACCAGCGTCCTCGCTGCGGACACCTGGCCCCACGTCCCACTTCCCTGGCGGAGGCCCCGGTGACTGAGCCAGCCTCCAGGGCCGGGCTCGGGGCTGAATCCAGCTGAGCGCCTGGGGCCCCTTCAATTCTGGGTGTGAACACAGATCCTTCTCTCAGTCGGGAAGGCGAGTCTGTTACCCAGAGAGCGCAAGTCCCTCGACTGGAGACCCACGACAGAGCCCCGGGGGAAATCTTCTGTGACGTGAACTCCCCGGCTGATCAAGTAAGACACTGCGTTTCAGAAGTCCAGCCCTCACTGTCCAGAGAAGCAGACGGGCTGGACGAGGCGAGGAATGCAGGGTCACGTTGCCTGCACAAGAGATGCACATGCTTTAAAAGCTGTTGTTCCTGCAGCCGCTGTGTCGTGTCCGACTCTTTGCGACCCCGTGGATTGTAGCCCGCCAGGCTCTTCTGTCCTTGGGCTTTTCCAGCCAAGAACACTGAAGTAGGTTGCCATTTCCTTCTCCAGGAGGTTTTTCCAACCCAGGGAGCGAGTCTGCGTCTCCTGCACTGGCAGGCAGATTCTTTACCACTGAGCCACCAGGGAGTGTAACACAAATTTTGGAAACAAAGCGTTTTAAATTTCCCAGGAAAACCCTCCATGATAACCTCCTAAATATGTGTTGTCTGTATAGACGGTCAGGGTAAAAGCAGTGAGGACTCACTCGATGAGCTCGAGAGCGAACCCAGGTGATTCTTCTTCGTTACACTCGGCGTGCAGACCACAGCCCGCTCTCCCCAGGTGGCCTACGGCCTCCCGCCCGAGCGGTGGGGCTCGGGTCTCTGCCCTGAGCTCCCCCTGCTGCACACGAGGCTCAGTCCTCCCCGTCGGCCTCCCCGGCCCAGTGACGCTCACGGTGACACTGGAGGCCAGGAGTTTCTCCCCCGATCCTCCCTAGGACGAGGACGGGCAGGGAAAGCAGGCAGCGGAGACAGAAGGGCAGACACCAGGTAATGCGTCCGGACACCCGGGGCCCGGCTGAGGGAAGACTTCTTGTCGGTGTCTTCCCACGCCTGTGAGGTGCTCCCCTCCCACCAGGCCCTCCTTCCCCAGGCTGCCGCCTCCTCCAACCACAAGCAGGATTCCTTACTGGACTTCAGACTCAGCACGCCTAAGGAGCCACTCGCTGAGCGAGCCTTTTTCGCCTTAAAACTCGGAAGGAATTTAAGGAATAAACAGCACCCGCCCCAGGCCAGGCCCTCCAACAGGAAGCCCCGGGCTGTGTCAGATCAGGTAACGGCACCGGGCCACAAGACCCTGCGCCCGACGTGACCGCGGGGAGGCGTCCGAGGGGGGCGCGGCAGGGGACTTCACGGGACCCTCTTTTCAGCGCTGACAGCCAGAAGGGCTGGGGGAAGTCTTTGATCACCCAGGGAAGTAAATGTGAACAAAAGCGCCAATGAGGACAATTTTAACGGGATGATGATACCAAGCCCCGGTAACACCGAGTCCTCACTCACGGTCCCTGACTCACTGCTGACTGCCGCTGGACTGCACCGGGCCCGGGGTCCCCACGGGGGGCATCGCTCCCGTGGCCCCTCCTTGCAGCTCCAGGCGGAGCCCCACGGAGCGGGCACACTCAGCCCGCGTCTCAGGGGTCTGCCGCCACCTCTCACCGCACACCCACCTTCCCTGGCTTTGAAGGCCCCCAGCCACAGGCACCTTCTGCCTCTTGGGAAAGCGTGGATAAAAACACGCGGTGGAGTCGCGGCAGGCCCACGCTTGTTTTACAAAGAGAAGAGGACCGCATCCCGGGAGCCAGCCCCAGGGCAGCTGGATGCTACCAGCAGGGCCCGGGGCTGAGAGCAGAGCCAGGCCTTCGCGTGGACACCTGGTGGGGGGTGACCGCAGCCGGGAAGCTCCAGAGCCAGAGATGGCCGTGAGTTTCCGACTGCTCCTTCCCTGACCGGGAGCTGGCTCGGGGCACCGGGGTCCACAGTGCAGCCAAGGCCACGAGGCCACGTGCCCCTGACAGGGCATGGACAGGGGGCTCGGAGCGACGGCCGGGCGCGGGTTCGGGAAGGAACACAGCGCTCAGGAGGGAAGGGGCAGCAGCTCCCAGGCGGTGGATGCGGCTGCCTCGGGACCCAGGGGGCGGCAGAGCCTGGCAGCCCGAGCCAGGAGCCCTGCGTATGGAAGAGGTTCAGAAATAGATCTGTGAACCAGAGAGATCCCCCAAAACACCCCAGAGAGGGGAAAACGGCCCCCTCCTTGGAAGAGGGGGACCCCCTGCAGGGAAGCCGGGCTGGGGGCCACGCCGGGAGCAGGCAGGGCAGGACCCCAGCCCCAGCGTGGCGCCGTCGGGCGGGAGAAGGTGGCCTTCGTGCCGCTGCTGTATCCTCAGCCACTTTCACCGAGAAAGTGAACTCGGGGGTCCTGCAGTTGGCCCCCAAATCGGACAGCGATCTCCCCCCTGGTGAGGGGAAAGCACAGAGCTGCCTGAGAGCAGGGCCTGGGAGTGTGCGTCGTCCCCGGAGCTGTCGGTGGCCGGGGGTGTCCTGGCTGGCAGGCCTGCATCCGGGCCCCGCTGGTAGGTGCTGGACACCTTCCCTCCACCCCACGTCTGACAGAGGGCCAGAGAGCACGCAGGCAGATCCAGGTACCCCTGGGGCAAGGGTTAACGGATGATACCCCAGCACACACATAGGCTCTCAAGGAGGGGCCTTCCTTGGAGAAACGCTAAACTTCTGCGCTCGGTCAGCTCCTCCCGTCGGCATTTGGCCTCACTTGACGCCCCCGACAGGCACGTCTGGCCTCTCAGTAAAGCCCAGGGTCTCCCTCCCAGACCAGCCGTGTTCAACCACGTCCTACACCTTCCCCGGGCTTCCCTGGTGACTCAAAGGGTAGAGAATCTGCCTGCAATACAAGAGACCCAGGTTCGATCCCTGGGTTAGGAAGTTCCCCTGGAGAAGGGAATGGCAACCTATTCCAGTATTCCTGCCTAGAGAGTCCCAAGGACAGAGGAGCCTGGTGGGCTACAGTCCACGGGGTGACAAAGAGCAGGGCACAGCTGAGTGACCAACACACACACACATCATCCCCGGCGCCTCCTGGTCCTCCAGCCTTTCTCAGCACGGCAGCCAGACTGCCCGTCCATCAAGTCTCTCTGCTCCCAGCTCTCCATCCCCAGCAAGAGCCTCACACTGAGCACAATCTGCCCACTCCCCACCTTCCACCTGCCCTCCAGCCACAACAGTTCTCTCCCTACCCAGATACCTGGGCTCACGCCCGCCTCAGGGCCTTTTCACGTGCGCTGGCAGCCCCATCCCAGGCACTCACATCCCTTACTGCCCCCTCCCCCCACTGGCCCATCTAAAAGTGCACCCTTCACCTGCCCCAACAAGTCACAGCTCCTCTCCTTCCCTCCTCAAATTCCTTTCTTCTGAACATGTACAACCATCAACCATACTTTTAACTTATCTTGACTATTATCAGATTCCAGAATCAGGAGGGAAGTGGTTTGTCTGTTTTGTTCTCTGCTGCGTCCTCAGCACCTAGAAGCTGCCGGGCACAGGGGAGGTGGCTGGGAGATGCTCACGGAGTGAACGCAAAGCCAAAGTGTCAGTATTACAGTAATCAGGAAACAAAGATTACCTGACCACTTTGGAAACAGAATCTCTCACTGCGGAGATGACTGTATAAGGTCTGAAATGGGGTGCTATTTAAAAAAAATGATCAAAATAGTCCAAAAACTCCAAGTAGTCATTGGGAAATTCTGCGTGATTGTCTTTTAAAGCGTAAACCTTTCCAGACGTGAAAGATATAACAGGCAAGCGACCCTGCCACATCTGGTCAGGAAGCCCTGAACCAATGTGTTACGCAGAGGGGATGTCAACTGGAGACTTGGCCCACCTGTGTCAGAGTGTGGGAAAAAGCAGAGAGGGACGCCTCAGTCACCCAGAGATAACATGCCCAGGAAGCAGCCGCCTCCCTCCCCTGGCAGGGGGACAAGGAAGCAAGGACGCGGGCATCAGATCCGGATGCAGAGGAGCGTAAGGTCAAGATGCCAAGGAAAAGGACAGAGGAAGCAAGACAAGTCCCGAGGGCCGCCTCGCCCAGACGGGAGGCCAGGGAGGCGGCCGGTGAGCTCTGAGCCGTCACCGCACACAGGAGTTTACCACCTCACTGGAAATACACACAGTCCACGGACAGACGGCCAAGGCAGCACCAGTGCGTGCGGAAGGAAGGGACCGTACACGCGCTGCACAGAACACGCTCCCACTGCAGCCCCCCAGCGACCACGACAGAGGGCTCAGCATCCCGAGTGCACGCGGAACCTAAGGGGCAGGTCGGGGCCAGGGCTGCCCCGTGCCCTGGAGGTGTCCAGTCCTCCGCTGACAGCAGCCACGAGTGGCCAGGATGAGCTCTGGAAGCCAGACTTGCTCACAGAACTTTTGAAAGAGACAAGAGGGCCAATCTAACCCAGCCCAGAAATATGCAGTAAGTTTAAACTGAGGCCCTCTGATGGGGAATTATAGTGAGAAAACCCGCCATCTCAACACAACACACACTTCTGGATGCCTTTTGCGTGTATGGTTTGGACATCCAGTCCATCTTTTTCTGCAAACAGTAAATCTGCCTGGAAATAAAGTGAACTCTTCTTTGACCTTATGGCGATGTATTTTACCTAGCAAACAACTTCCTTGGACTTACGAGGACTGAAGGAAGGAAAAGGCCTTCCTGTGGGTGTACAACACACTCAGGTGGTGCTGGGGGCAGTGGCTTGCCTCCAAGTAGAGGACTGAGACCCAGATGGGGTTAATGTCGCCCCTCCTCTGCCCCAGAGGCGCTGAGCTGGCCTCGCAGGAGGCCCCCCAGTCAGATGGCGGTCTTCCCGCTGGTCTCGACTGTCAGGACGCCAGCCGAGAAGATGGTTCCCCCAGCCCATCACAGGCCATTAGAGAGCGTGCACACTCGACCCTGGTCCTCACCTAACTGCCCCGCACCCCACCACACGTAATACCCACATCTGATTTTCCCCTTCAGATGCTTAAATGCAGCTGAGATCCCTTCTGCATCTTGGTTTCTCCCTGGTGACCACCCTCTTCCTGCCTCCCTGTGGGTGGCCCACTCTGCAGAGGCAGTCCGTGCTGACACGTCGGAAACTCAGGACTGACCCGGTGCAGCCTGCACACACAGACAGAGCCGGGAGCGCGCGTGTGCACGGCGGGAGTGTGTGCGCGCGATGGGGTGTGCGTGTGCAAGGCAGGTGTGTGTGCGCACCATGGGGTGTGTGTGCAAGGCAAGTGTGTGCAGTGCATGATGGGAGTGTGTGTGTGCAAGGCAGGTGTGTGTGCACAATGGGAGTGTGTGTGCACGGCAAGTGTGTGTGCACGATGGGGTGTGTGTGCAAGGCAAGTGTTTGTGCATGATGGGGTGTGTGTGCAAGGCAAGTGTGTGTGCACTATAGGAGTGTGTGTGTGCAAGGCAGGTGTGTGTGCACGATGGGAGTGTGTGTGCACGGCAAGTGTGTGTGCACAATGGGGTGTGGGTGTGCAAGGCAAGTGTGTGTGCACAATGGGGTGTGCGTGTGCAAGGCAAGTGTGTGTGCACAATGGGGTGTGCATGTGCAAGGCAAGTGTGTGTGCACGATGGGGTGTGCATGTGCACGGCGGGTGTGTGTGTGCATGGCGGGTGTGTGTGCACTATGGGGTGTGTGTGTGCAAGGCAAGTGCGTGTGCATGGCGGGAGTGTATGTGCACGGCAGGTGTGTGTGCACGATGGGGTGTGTGTGCACAATGGGGGCATACATGTGCCCGGTGGGTGTGGGTGTGCATCATGGGGACAGGGGTGTGCATGATGGGGACGTATGTGTGCAAGGCAGGTGTATGTGTGCATGATGGGTATGTATGTGTGTGCACGATGGGGGGTGCGTGTATGCATGGGGGTGTGGGTATGCACAGCAGGTCACGTGCCTCACAGTCACCCGCCTTCTGCACAATGTGGGCGTGTGTGTGCACAGTGGGTGTGTGTGTGTATGGCGGGTCACGTGCCTCACACTCACCTGCCTTCTGCTCCGTGGAAGGCCGTTTCCTCACCAGGTCCCAAGACAACTGAAGCTGCGCCTTCCTCCCCACGGCCTGTGACCCCCGTCAGAAGCTGCTGAGGGTGACAACCGAAGCCACATCCCTGGAGGGCTTGCTCCTGCCAGCCCCGGAGCACGCGAGCACACACAGGGAAGGTGCACTAAGGGGAGGAGCCAGCCTGGAGCACTGCTGAGCGGCTCCTCTGACGGTGAGACCCGGAGGCCCGGGGGGGCATGAGGGGATGAGGAGAGGGCAGACTCTGGCTAGCTCTCCGGGGCTCCTGCTTGCTTATGGCCCTCCCCGTTCCAGAGATGTAAGGCATGGACTAAAGTGCTGTTCCGTCATCTAAGCTTTCCTGATCCATTTGATACACTGAAAATACAATAATACACACACACACCCAAGCAGCGACTCAAGGTAAACTGCTGCCATGTTTGGGATGGCACTAAACCCCCTCCAGAGCAGCCATCAGCCTGAGGCTCCAGGGCCAGGGCCGGCAAACTTGCCAGCCTTGGGAGACTTGCCAAGTGATGGTCTGCCAGAAGATGTGTCATGAGAATGAGCTAATTACCCAGATAATTCACGCTGAGGCGGGGCTGTCACCAGGAGGGTGGAGTGTATCCCAAGACCTCAGGGAGGCGCCCCCGAAGGTGCCCCTGGGCTGCGCTTAGAAGGCAGCACCGCCTTCCCAGTGGGGCAGGTGGTCCCGCGTGCGCGGCGGGGAGGGGGCCCAGCCCTCCAGCCTCAACTTCAGCCTCCGCTCCCTCTCCTCCAGCCTCCTTTGCCCGGCCTCCAGGGCCAGCCCGTGGGCCGCGGAGAGGAAACGGGAAGCCACCCAGTCCCCGCGAGCCAGGAAAGTCACAAGGCCTGGAGGAGGCGGCCGGGTTCATCAGACCCAAGGCGGACCCACCCCGGCGGCCCCTCCCGGGGAGGAACAGAGGCCGCGTGGCACCGCGCACTCCTGCTGTCGGCCGCCGGGGACAGGGGGAGCGGCCCCGTGGGGTGGGGTGGGGGGCCAGACAGGGCGCGCCCCCCGCGGGACGCTGTCCTTAACTCTTCCCCAACGCTCCCGCAGCCCCTCCGGCCGCGCGCGTCCCGCCTGCCTCTGCCGCCCGTCCGCCAGTGCTCTTCACGGTCCGGGGACGGGCGGGAGTCTGAGGATCCCTGTCCCGTGCCAGGGGCCGTGGGGTCGCCAATCCGGCTTAACAAGCGCCCCAGCGGGTCCCCCTCGCACTTTGCACGAGCCCACTGCTGCCTCCCAGCCCTCGAGGCCCTTGGTCCCCCGACACCCCCAGTCCCCCAGGCCGGGCCCGCGCCCACCTTGGCGCAGCGGCGCGCGCGCCAGCTCTGGCCGGTCCTCCGGGAAGGCGTCGCGGAGGCGCTGCCACAGGCGGCCCAGGTCGGCCAGGCTGCGGTGCAGATAGAGCACGCTGCGGTCCGACCACTCGGTACGGATCTCGAAGAACTCCTCCTCGTCGCCGCGCCGGCTGACGACGAGCCGGCGGATGCCGTTCACCCAGCAGCCGCGCACGAACATGTTCACGAGCGACGTGCCCTCAAACACCGCCGAGGCCATGCCGCGGGCCGCGCATCCCCGGCCGGCAGGAGCGCGCCCGCCCCGGCCGGGGTCCGCGCGAGGTCCTTCCGGGGCCGGGGTCCACCCGCGGCCGCGGTCCGTCCCGGGCCGGGAGCTGTCTGCAGCCGGGATCTATCCCGGGCCGAGGTCTGTCCGGGGTCCACCGGCGGCCGGAGTCTATCCGGGGCCGGGTTCCGTCTGAGGTCTGTCCAGAGTCGGAGCGATCCGGATCTGTCCGGGGTCCACCCGCGGCCGGGGTCCGCGCGGGGTCCGTCCGGGGCCGGGAGCCGTCTGCAGTCGGGATCTATCCCGGGCCGGGGTCCGTCCGAGGTCTGTCCAGAGTCGGAGCGATCCGGAGTCTGTGCGGAGTCCGGGTTTGCCCGAGGCCGGGGCCGGGTCGAGGTACTCCCTTAACCTGTCCGGAGACCGGCTCCGTAGGGGCCCGCCCGGGGCCGGAGTACGCGCGCTCTCCGGGGTGGCGCGGCCACAGGCTTATAAGGCGCTTCCCACCGCGAGCGGCGCGGTCCCGACGTAGAGGCCGAGTGCGCCACCGCCGTCCCCGCCCCCGGGCGGAGGGGTGGCCTGGCCGCCGCGCCCCTCGCCGCCTCCGGAGCCCGCGCCGCTGGGGCCGCGGGTCCCCGGGCCGCTGGGCGGAGCGGAAACCCGAGCGCCGGCCCCGCCTCCGCGCCCCGCCCGCCCGCCACCCCCTTCCCCGGGCCGTGAGCCGCCGGCCCGGCCCGGAAGAGACTGGGCCGGGCCTCGTGTGGCGACTGTTCTCGTTTCGTTTCTCGATCCTGGGAAACTCTCAGGTCGGGGGGCTACGCACCCCACCTGACCTGCGGGGTTGGAAGCTGAATTTACATGCGGCGGGGCGCACCGCTCCGGGAACCTGGCGCCGGGACTGTCTGGCGGGTTCCTGCCGCCCGCACGTCCACCCCGGGCCGGGCCCGAGGCCGGAGCCGCCCGCCCCGCGTTCCCCGCGCATTCCAGTCGCGCCTCTGCCCGGACGAGGCAGGGGACAGACGCCGCCGCGGGCCAGCGCCAGCCCGCAGGGCCCCCACCCCCGGAAGGCAGCGGGCCGGGCGGGGGACGGTGGAGGGGGCCCCGGGGAAGAGCGTCCCCGCCTGCTGGGCGCGTGCTGAGCCGAGGGGTTTCGGGAGTGGACCCGGGTCGCGGCCGCCTGCTCCGCAGGGTGGTCCTCATTGGGTGGTAACTTCAAGCCAGAGTTCAAGAATCGGGAGTTAGTTCAGGCATTGGAACTCGGTTGCAGAGTGTCTTGGGCGACCTCACATCGCCCGAGGCGAGGTGGGCAGACCCAGGGCGAGGCCCTTCAGCCCTTTGGGCTTCTAGAAAGTCTATAAAGAAGCTCGGCAGAAACGGTGGGGGCCGAGGGCCGGTTGCCGGTCACATGACGCAACTTGACGGAGGGGCGTGCCCCCCCACACCCCCAACACACCCTCACACACAATCACCAGCTCCAAGTTTTGCTCCAGTGACTCGCCCATATCATATCGTCAGCTTTCATCCAAGTTTTCATCCAAGTTTATCTTTACCTCCCGTTTGCCTTGTGAGCTGGGAAGAGAAGGTGTTTTCCACAGGCTCTCCACCCCCCAAAGTGGCGGCAGCCGGTCTGTGCTGGTGACCGATGGGCTGACCACCCGGTCATGGTGACTGAGGGACTGACTGCCGGGTCTGCAAGAGGGACCAGAGGGTGGAGGTTTGGGGGCAGCGCCGAGTACCCCCACAAAAGCCCCACTGAGGCCTCCTGCCTCTGTGCCCCCTCCCCCTCTGCCGTTGGGCCGGGCAGCATCTCTCCCACCAGAGCCCAGGAGCTTTTATAGGAAGTCAAGTCACTCAGTCACGGATGACTCTTTGCCACCCTATAGACTGTAGTCCGCCGGGCTCCTCTGTCCGTGGGATTCTCTAGCCAAGAATACTGGAGTGGGGTGCCATTTGTTTCTCCAGGGGATCTTCCAGACCCAGGCATTGAACCTGGGTCTCCCGAATTGCCGGCAGATTCTTTACCCTCTGAGCCACCAGGGAAGCCCAGGAGCTTTTATGCATCCAGCCAGATCTTTCCTGGGAGCAATCAGATCTTGGTTTCCCTGTTGCCTAGGAGACCTAACTTCGTGAGGCAGCCCTTCAGCTGTGCCAGGCACTCTGGTCACTAAAGAGAAGGAAGCATTTTCCTGTCCCTGATGTTTGTTTAAAGAGACCTGAAACTGGAGAGTGAAAATAGCAACTGCCCAGAACTTACTCATCACTACAGAAATTCTGAGTAAAACACAGTGAGCTGCCACTTTTTAATCCATTGCTTTGATACAGATTTTTAAAAATCTATTAAGAAAAATTATCCAAAATCTGGAAATGAGACCAGAAAAACAGTGATCCTTTCAATGTCCTATCAAAGGATATTTTTCAAACCCAAGGATTACTTCCTTTTCTAGTTGAATCTACTGTTGTTTGATGCTGCTATTTACTGTTAATGAAAGGCATACCAACCTGTAGATTTGTGCACAGAAGAGATGCAAATAATTTTTGCCTCAAAGTAAAGTTATTGTCAAAGGTTATAATGCACTGCTCTGTAAGACACTGACCATTTTTATATCTAGCCTTGCAATCTTATTTTAATATAATCTGACTCTTCAAATCCATATCCACAAATGGTCTTTGAATCAGCTTTTTCATCTTATAAATGTCCTCAAAAATTAATGAGGTGAATAAACTTTTGGCACCTGTGCATGCCGTATTTGTAGAAAGATTTGAGAGTCGTGTTTAATTTGGAAACTTATGCTTGGGAAAGTCTGACGAGAACGGGAGTCTCTGCCAGGTTATGGAGAAACATGTCGCTTCCTTGAGCACTCATCTGAGGCATCCCATTTGGAAAGGGCTCTCGAAAGGCAATTTGGCGGTTGTTGTTAAAACTGAAGAGTGTGCAGCACTCATGATCCAACAGTTCCTCTTTTAGAGTCAATCCAGAGAGACATTTCCACACGGGCACTAAGAGAAATGTGCAGTGTTTGCCACGGAAAGAAAGTGCAATGAATACCTTCCACCACATATAGTGGTACGTGCGTATGGTAGAATACTATACAGCCACAGAAAGTGCATCAGTCCTAAAAGTAGGACCAGCTGTTGGCTGTTTAGTCACTCAGTTGTGTCTGACTCTTTGCAACCCTGTGGACTGTAGCCCCCACTCCACCCCCAGGCTCCTCTGTCCATGGGATTCTCTAAGCAAGAACACTGGAGTGGGTTGCCATAGCCGCCTCCGGGGGGGTCTTCCCAACTCAGGGACCGAACCTGCACCTCCTGCACTAGGAGGCAGATTCTTTATTGCTAAGCCACCAGGGGAAGCCACGTCAGTGGGAAAACTATAGGTGGAAATGACTGACGGGTACAGCATAAGTGCTATCAGTAGTCACAACAAACTTTTTGGCCAACCGAATAAATAGCCAGAGTACGCCCAGTGCTCGACTCTGAAAAGTGGGTGAGGTCCTAGTGAGGTAACAGAAAAAGCCTGAGGAGAAAACCTCACTAGGACCTCATCCCACTTTCCAGAGTTAAGCACAGGTCCAGCCCGGCTGCCAAGTCCAGTGTGGCATCTCATGGCTCACCTGAGCCCTCGGCCTGGATTTGCCCTTCCAGGTATCAAGTGAAAGTCCCTCTGTCGTGTCCGACTCTTTGCCACCTCACGAACTATACAGTCCATGGAATTCTCCAGGCCAGAATACTGGAGTGCGTAGCCGTTCCCTTCTCCAGGGTGTCTTCCCAACCCAGGGATCGAACCCAGGTCTCCCGCATTGCAGGCGCATTCTTTACCTTCTGCACCACCAAGGAAGCCCAAGAATTGAACACGAAAATATAAGAAGCCCATGTCTGTGAGGCCAGCCGGGCGGTAAAGGGCAGAAAGTGTGCTGTCAGGCCTCTGAGGACCCGTGTTATATAAACGTCAGGAACAGGCTCAGAGGAGGCGGGGTGGTTTCAGGTTGTGAATCAGGCTGATTGGGTGTCTGGGCGCCTGGGGCCACATAATACACGTGAAGCAGGAACAAAGAGGAGCTCTCTGGGTCACCTGCTGGGCTGCCAAGGCAGCTAGGATTGCACAGGTGTGTCTGAGGAGCCCTGGTTGTAGGCAAGCGCTTGGGAAACCAGACACTTTAATCTGATTCTTAAGAGGGAAAAATGGGAGTAAAAGACTGCATGAAATTCAAGGCCTTTACTCTTGAGGGGATGATCATTTCTCTGTTTATTTTTCTTTGGTGGTGGTTTTGTTTCGGTTTAGATTATTTTGTTAAGCTCTATCCTGTCCCAAACCCTGGCAGTTAAGAAAAGAAAGAGCAAAGGCTGGTGGTCACCCCAGGCCACCCTCGGGGTCCCTCCCGGCCTGCGTCAGACGGCACGGTGGGGAGCTGGGGGCTCCAGCCAGGAAGTGGGACGGGGTCGGGGAGGCCCTCCTGGCCCCACTGGTCCCACCATTTGTCACCCCTCCCGCCTCCACCATATGCAGAGTTGGAGCTGGAGCGTTGTTTTCACCACTGCCTATGCTTGCAGTGAGTTAGGTTAACTAGTTATGGGGACATCATTATTTTTGTCAGAGAAGGCAATGGCACCCTACTCCAGTGCTCTTGCCTGGGGAACCCCAGGGACGGGGGAGCCTGGTGGGCTGCCGTCTGTGGGGTCGCACAGAGTCGGACACGACTGAGCAACTTCACTTTCACGTTTCACTTTCATGCATTGGAGAAGGCAATGGCACCCCACTCCAGTGTTCTTGCCTGGAGAATCCCAGGGACGGGGGAGCCTGGTGGGCTGCCGTCTATGGGGTCGCACAGAGTCGGACACGACTGAAGCGACTTAGCAGCAGCAGCAGCATCATTTTCGTTAAATTAGTATTGGAGTATAGTTGATTTATAATGTTGTGTTAGTTTTGGGTGTACTGCCAAGTGGCTCAGTTATAATATACATACGTCCACTCTTTTCTAGACTCTTTCCCCATATAGGCCATTGCAGAGTAGAGTTTCTTGTGCTACACAGTAGGTCCTTATTATACAATAGGTCCTTATTGTTTTATATATATGTAACCCCAATCTGTATATGTCAACCCCAATCTCCCAATTTATCAGTTCCCCCCGTACACCCCGGGGACTCTGTTCTCTCTCTCTGACTCTGCTTCTGTTCCATAAATGAGTTCACTTGTACCGTATTTTTTAGATTTCACGTGTAAGCAGTGTCTACGATGTTTGCCTCTGTCTGACTTACTTCACTCAGTATGACAACCGCTAGGTCTGTCCATGTTGCTGCGAACGGCACGATCTCATACTTTTCTATGGCTGGGTGATAATTTACTCTGAGTTCCTCCTCACAGGTGGTTCTGGACACGGGGATGCGGTTCAGGACGCCTCCTGCAAACACGGCTTTTCTCTGTTCTCTGCAAATGCATAGTCTTGGCGGGGCCTCGGTGAGTCTTCCAGACACAATGACTGGTCTGGCCCTCAGGACGGCCCTCGGGGGTGGGGAGGGTACCTGCCCCTGCAGGTGAGGAAACTGGGGTGAAATTCCCCGAGGAGGAGCTGAAGTACCCCCCAAACCCAGGCCTCCCGGCTGATCGCACCGCTTCCTCTGGCTGCAGTCCAGCTGCACCGCCTTCCTCCCCAGCTCCCGTCACCCCCATGGGGGCCATGAGTGTTGGGCTCACAGGCCGGCGGGCTTTCCCTCCACACTGCAACCCCCCGCCCCAGGACTGCGGATGCCTGCACACTTCAGACCAGCGCCTCTCAAGCCCTGATGGGCCTGTGCTCCCCTGGGAGCTTGTGAAAGAGCAGATCCCAGCTTCATGGGCGGGGCCGGAGGGTCTGCATTTCTGACAAGTCCCCAGGAGGTCCCAGAGACCCTTCTCTGCAGGCGGCTCTGAATAGCAAGGCTGATCCTAGCCTCGGCCAGACCAAAAGGGTCTAGACAGTGTCAGGAGACCTGGATGTATCCTCTCTGGGTGTCCTCATCTCCTGACTGTAAATAAGTGTTAATTACATTTTCCTGTCTGGAATTTCATCCCCATGAAGACGGGGACTGTAACTGTCTCCTGCATATCTATCTCCCCAATGCCTGACCCAGGGCCTGGCACGTGATACATGCTGAGTACCTGCTGAATGAATAAAGTGAGCAAGGGGAGCAAATGCCTGAGCCATCACCGTCCTTCCCACCAAAGTGATCCATCCCCAACCCCCCAAAAGAGACATTTGGAGTGTTTTCTAATCTTATCACTCTAATCTTATCATCAAACCCAGCTCTTCCAGGAGATCCAAATCCCAGGCATCGAACCGTCTAGAAGGGATTCACAGAGATCATCTCTCAGGAACAGGATTACAAAGTTTATTTTCCTTTGTGCGTTTTTCATATCTTCCGAATTTAGTGCAGAAGGCGAGCGTTACTGCGGTAATTCAAAGGACATTTAAGCACTCATCTAAGCAGATTCTCTCTTGGTCTCTTTCCTCTGTCACTGCAGACGCCACGCAGGCTGTGCTGAAGTCAATCCGCGTGTCCAGTGTCTCAGCTCCTGACTCGAAAGGAAGGCAGGGCTGCAAGTGGCCACCAAGGCATGAATTCTCTCTGTCATTTTCTCCGTGAGTTCCTTCTCATCCCCATCACTCCTGAGGAGTCCTGACCCTGTTCCTGTCGACCTCATCTCTGTGGATTCTTGCCATCCTGAATACCATTCCAGGAGGCCCCTTTTCAGAGGATGGAATTGGTTACTTAAGGCCTAAGTAACAGACTGCTGAAGCTGAAGCTCTAATACTTTGGCCACCTGATGCGAAGAACAGACTCATTGGAAAAGACCCTGATGCTGGGAAAGATTCGAGGCGGGAGGAGAAGGAGATGACAGAGGATGAGATGGTTGGATGGCATCACCGATTCAATGGACATGAATCTGAGCAAGCTCCGGGAGACAGTGCAGGACAGGGAAACTTGATGTGCTGCTGTCCGTGGGGTCGCAAAGAGTCAGACAGGACTTAGTGATGGGACAACAACAGCAGCAGACTTCTCTGCTGCAGCTGAGGTGTGTGCATCGGCTCAAGTCACCATTTTTTTTTAACATGAAACTGAAAAAAATGAATGAAAACCTGACTGTTTAAGACTGTTAGCCTTCGTTACAGCACTGAATAATCCCAGTGGGAAGGGCTGCTAAAGTTTGGTGTTCTTTAGTTGTTGGCATTCAGTACATAGTAGTCATTTAACTGTAAAATGCTTGTTGGCTGTAAAATTATTCATGCTCCTGGGGCAAAGATGCTGTCCTGAATGCACCTGCATGAGCTACATCCCACACGTGGACGCTGGGTTGGTACCCAGGGAACATTTCATCCCATGAGTGGATGAAAAGGAGATGGAAGTACTCCAGGCTGGTTCAGGAAATCAGGGCTGGCGGTGGGGGGAGGTTCGGGCTGACGTTTGCTTGCTTTGACATCTGCTCACGTCTACACACCTGGCACACCCTCCACTTGGTGGGACTCCAGCCACGCTCACCATCAGCCACTCGGCCCAAGGGGAGTGAGAATTCCTAGTTAAGATGACCGAGGCTGAATTCCACTGCCCCCAACTTGACGGAGTCCCCATCTCTGTAAATACGTGGACTAAGTTTCTATAAGTTTGATTCAAACGAGCAGAGATTTGCAATCGGGGATGTATTTGGCCGTTCAGCCTCACCCACAGAGGGAGCTTGATGTGTCCCCGGCAGCACCACTGAGTAGGAGGACTGCCTCTGTTTCGGGGGGAGGGAATTGCATGATTTGGACTATTTAAGAAAGGAAATAAGAGGCATTTTGGGGGTCAGCGGGTGTTTGGAGAGGTGGGCACCCCATCTGCAGCAGAGGGCAGGCAGGGGTCCGTGAGCCCCGGCCCAGGGAGGTCAGAAAGGGCAGCTCCCGGCCTGCAGGCCCGTGCGGCTCAGCCTCCCCCGGCAGCGTGTGTGGCTGCCGTTCAGCCTCCCGGTGCCCGTTCTCGTCCCCACTCACCTCCCAGCAGCCCTGCCCCACGCGCCCTGCCTGCCCCCCGCTGGCAGCCTCTTCCCTTCCTCTGAGTCCAAGAGATAAACTCTGTTACTTGCCCCGTTTGTGTCCTTCCTTTGGACTCTCAAGAGCATCCTTCTGAGGTGGGAAACCGTTGTTTATTTCTCTCTGCCTTCTTGGCATGATATTCCAGTTCTTCTTGAGGCGGATTCTAAGAAAAGGGAGGGAAATGTACTTCAAGATCATGTCTGAAGGCGTCTGTCTTACAGAGGACTCACAGGTGACCCTCATTTATAGAGCGGATAACCACATCCCGATTTCCTTTCTGACTTTTGTGAACATTTGTCGTTTCATTCCCAGATGTGCTCGGTGCAGACAAGGCCATGCTCATAAAGCCTCTGAGTTTAGTCTTCCCTCTGTCTCTCTGGTTGGCCAGGCGGCAGCCCCAGTGACTTCACTTGGTTGTCTGCACATCCCACGTATTCCAGCTAATTGTCAAATTTCTGCTCTCTGTTCATTGTCTCAGGCCTGCGAGCACCTCACCAATGCAGCTTACACAGGCACAAAGCGTTCAGTGAACTGAAACCAGAAAAAAGCTCAGGGCAACGGCACAAATGCCCATGTCTCGGTACAGGGAGTTGACTTTTATAGAAATAAGTACATTTGTATTAGTTCTTGTGATGAATTGTTCTGACACTCACCCAGACAGGAAAATAATGAAAGTTTCTTTTCCCAAGGGCTCCTTAATTCAAACATTCAAAATGACCTGGCCTCAGCTGGCCCAGGGCAGAAGTCATAAGACTGTAAAAATAAGTAAATACATCTTTAAAGAGATGAAGGAGCCACTGCTTTCTCATTCGGGCCAGTGATTGAAGACAAGCCAGGATACGTGGAATGTTTGCTTCTTCCTTACTTAAAATTGTTAAGTTGCTCATACAGACCCTCTGAGCGAGGAGAGAGTATGTTTGGAAAGTTCACATTTGAGGTCTTTCCACCACCTTCCCAGATATACATATTCTAGAAAACCAGGGCTAGTTTGATGACCAGTTCTGGGCTGAGCTACAGTTCAGAAGGTAAGCCATTGCAGACTGCTCTGTCAGGCTCTGCTTTTTGTTAATAATCTATTTAAAGTTCAGCAGACCGGCACCTCCTTTGATTCTGATTATACTCCTAAAGCTCCTCCAAGTTCACTGTCAGCAGAGCCTGCTCTGACAGTCAGAGAGATTGCTGTCTTGGTTTGCTGGGGAACCACATTTGAACATCAGACTCCTTCCAAAGCAGCTGCCATGGCGGAGTCCACGCAACCCCTCACAGGATGGCTTTGTTAAAGGCCACCTCCCTGGGAGAACTGGTCTACCCAGGCGGCTGTGTGGACCTGTTCTGGGCAAACAGAGGTCTACATGATCTCCACACAGTTCACCCCGTAACTGTACCCTCCTGGAGTTAGGCACTGTCTAGTCTCCAATGATAATAGCTCTTGGTGATTAATTTTGCTGGTTTTAGTTGCTTTCAGGGAAACGGTTTTTGATATGTAGTCAGTGTCTTTCAAATTGAGAGAAAATGGAATTGAGAAAACCGTTTTCCAATTAAACCCAACAATTTTAAGTCCTATGTTGGAAGAAATGCAATTCTTCCTAGAATACAAACACAGAGAGACGGTTTGATTGCTTATTACAATACTTTCATTCCAAAAAGGGTTTGAAGTGGCTTCCAAAACAATGGATAAAAGAATGAAATTGACAGCTTAGGGTATTGAGCAGAAAACAAGCTTTTCTAGGATGCCTCATCTTTCCATTGCTCTGGCTGCTCAGTTCACATCAAGAGGCACCAGGAAAGAGGAAGGATTACCATCCATGGAAAATGAATCTGAGAATACCTAGAAGGGGAGAAAGAGGAAGCGGTGACAGATTTTATTTTCTTGGGCTCCAAAATCACTGTGGACAGTGACTGCAGCCATGAAATTAAAGGACACTTGCTCCTTGGAATGAAAGCTATCACAAACCTGGACAGCATTTTAAAAAGCAGAGAGATCACTTTGCCAACAAAGGTCCATATAGTCAAAACTATGGTTTTTCCAGTAGTCATGTACCGATGTGAGAGTTGGACCATAAAGAAGGCTGAGTGCTGAAGAATTGATGCTTTTGGATTGAAGTGTTGGAGAAGACTCTTGAGAGTCCCTTGGACTGCAAGGAGATCCAACCAGTCCATCCTAAAGGAAATCAGTCCTGAATATTCATTGGAAGGACTGATGCTGAAGCTGAATCTCCAATACTTTGGCCACCTGATGCGAAGAGTTGACTCATTGGAAAAGGCCTTGATGTTGGGAAAGATTGAG
Source organism: Alces alces (assembly GCA_015832495.2). Taxonomy (NCBI): domain Eukaryota; kingdom Metazoa; phylum Chordata; class Mammalia; order Artiodactyla; family Cervidae; genus Alces; species Alces alces. Next base: position 47,121,062 of record JADEYB020000019.1, on the reverse strand, counting down.
GGCAAGAGGAGAAGGGGGTGACAGAGGATGAGATGGTTAGATAGCATCACTGACTCAATGGACATGAATTTGAACAAACTCCAGGAGATAGTGGGGGACCGAGGAGCCTGACATGCTGCAGTCCGTGGGGTCAGAAAGAGTCAAACACAACTTAGCGACTGAACAGCAACAACAAAATACCCTGTTTAAGTCACAGACTCATAGGAAAACAATAGTCTAAGTGTGTTGTTGATACCATTTTTTACACGATTTAACTGTTACACACAAATTTAGAATTAAAGGCATTTTAACAAGGTGGGTAAAAATATTTACACATATTCCAAACGTCCCAAGTTAGATGTTCCATCATTCAGGAAGCATGCAACTGTCCACCTCCTCTGCCTGCAAGATTTGTTCTTAATAGCTCAACTTTTCCTCTGAACTGGCCCCCAGCTGGGAGGAACTATCAGTGTTTTCAAACAAAAAGCACTTCCAGGAACTCCTAAGTAAGAACTGGTCCAGAATTCTTTCAGCTGGGGGAGTGGGCAGGAGGGGACTTTTCTGTCTCCTCTGGTTTCCCGGGTTCTTCAGTGAAACAACAAAATGGCCGGAAAACACTTTAAAAAATGTTTCTATGACAACCCGGTATGAATGAGCAGACTTCCGAAGGAAATGAAACTCCTAAAAGCCTCTGTGACTTCATTGGTGATCTCAAGAGGAGAGTTTTTCTGTTTGTGTGTGTGGTTTGTTTGTTTTTTTTTTCTTCAATTCACTGACTCTAAATCCAGGTTCAAAACTTATGACTATTTACCCAATGAGCCAGCTACGTATAGTGTCTTTTTTTTCACAGCTTCAATTTAATTTTTAAAAGTATTCATCCAACACGCTCTCTTTCTCCCTGGAAAGGTCCCTCTTGTCACATGTCCATGCATTGTCACCACTGACTGCCTAACTCATTCAACAGATTTTTCTTGCCGGATGGATAAATCTGGAAAGAGCAGCACAGAAGGGAGCAGGAATTCATCTGATTTTTGGTGCTTCTTCATAAAAGATAAACAGCTTCTGGATCTTGAAAAGTAGCCAAGTGGTCAGGGTTTTCCTTTAGGTGTTTCACTTTTATTTAACTTTTATTGAAATATGACTGACTTACAATGTTTTGTTTGATTTCTGCTGTGCAGCAAAGTACTCAGTTATACCTGTGTATATATATTCTTTTTCATTTTTTATTATGCTTTTACCACAGGACATTGACTATAGTTTCCTGTGCTCTACGGTAGGACCTTGTTGTTTATCCATCCTGTATGTAATAGTTTGCACCTGCTCATCCCAAACTGCCAGTCCTTCCCTCCTCCCCCCACCCCCGCCCACAAGTCTGTTCTCTCTGTGTGCAAATCTCCCTTTTTGCTTTTTAAATAGGAGTTCCTGACTCTTGAGGACTGGGATAGGTGGAAGACGACATTCTAGAAGCTGATCAGGTACCTCTGACAACTCCATCTATCAATTAAAAAAAATAATAATCGTGTTTATTTATCGTGGCTGTGCTGGGTCTTCGCTGCTACCCGCTGGTTCTCCCTAGCTTTGGGAGCAGGGGCTCCTCTCTCTGCGGTGTTCCCTCGGTGCAGAGCACGCCTCCAGGGCGCGCAGGCTCAGCCAACGGCTCCCGGGCCCTGCAGCCCAAGCTCAGGCGTTGTGGAGCACCGGCTTCATTGCTTCACAGCACATGGGATCTTCTGGGACCAGGGATTGAACCTGTGTCTTCTGCACTGGCAGGCGGATTCTTTGCCCCTGAGTCACCAGGGAAGCCCCATCTATCAACTTTTAACACCAGCACGGTCTAGTTTCAAAGTAGAGGCTTGTAGCAGACTGGAAGCAGTAGCTGCCGTCTCCCCAGCCGTCGCCGGTGTGAGCGCTTCAGAACCCGGTTTCGCTTTTAGTAAGTGGCCCCGCTGCCTGCGCCTCCTAGAGAACGCACCCTGGAGATAAGGCCGGGGGTGTTCGCTCCGCGCGTAGACACGGCCCACTCACTTCTGCAGCAATCCCCCGTTCTCGGGGGCCCTTCTCCTGGTAAGGAGCTCACTTACCAGACTGACATCTTGAGGGGCCCCTGTTTCAGACCTCGCTAGTAAATTTAAAACAGCACACACAGTTTGTCACAGTAGACACCTCCTGTTCTCTTTATAAAATTCACATGCACAAGTCTTGTCCTGGATTTAGTTAGCCTGTTAGACTAGGGGAACAGCTAGCTCATCAAGGAGAGACGTTACGGATATGTTACTTTATGAACAGGACTGTCCCAAACTTTCAATTTCATTCTTTCAGTGAAAAAGAAGAAATGAGCCCCACATGGTAAACATTTGCTGTTAGAATTTTGCTGAAATGCACTAATAGTTTTCAGCAGTTAAGAGCACTGTGCCTGAAAGGAAGGAAGAGATAGGAAGTTAGCTCTCACAATAGATGGAGAGTAAACGCGTGAACCGTAAGGATAAAGATGAAAATAATTGTTTCATTCCTTCCCTTCCTTTTCACCCTAGTGTGTAGTTTGGTTGCATCTTCAGTGCCAAGGTGGGGGTGGGCACGTTGGGGGTGCGGGAGTTTTTCCCAGGTGCCTCCCCGACCAGTCAGGTGCTGGGAGAGGAGACGCCTTCTCAGGGAGGGAGAGCTCTTCTGAACCCTCCATGTCTTTTCTTTAAGGAACAGAAAGGCCTCAAAATTGCTTTCTTTGTATTTTTCACCACTTCCCTGACTAATACAGACACACTGTATTTGCATAACATATTTTTGGTCCGCATGGGACCCCATCTCGAGCTTCCTGAATATGCATTTTATTCTGTGCAACTTCTGAAAGTTGAACCTCTAATCTCATTACCAGCCTGTGTGCTTCCACTGAATTATTTTTCTGGGCTTCAGAACAGCACCTCCGATTTGTAAGCCGAGCTAACAATTGCATTTTCATCTCTGAAAGATGTTCAATAAAGCGTGCTTTGTGGGGGGAATAAATCGAAGACCTCAGGAGGAGTGACCACCCCCCTCCAGCCGGCCTGGCTTCTTTGCTTGCTCAGTGGAGGCTGGCAAGTAAATTCTCTTTCTCTAGAACATTCATCATCGCCCAGAGAACCTTGCAGACTCTGTTCCAAAGACAGCACTGTTCAGCCCCCTTCACCAAGCTGCTTTCACTTGATCCCCCCAGCCTTGCAGACAGCTCAGTGAGCGAAGTGCCAGCCCGGGGAAACGGCAAGAGACACCAGAGTGCCGGAATCCGTGAAGAAACCGTCCATCCTTAGAAGTAGAGGACAACAGACAAGATACAGCTACAAAAACAAGAATAAAAATTTCACCGAGGCAGGTAGAAGCAGAGTCAGAATCACTCTTCCAAGTCATTTCCATTTCTTTGGGTTCTCACATCGGTTTAGCTGCTTGGGGCCCAACGCTTTGCCCAGATGATTTCTTTGAACCCTTAGCACCATCCTCGGAGGTGGATGAGGCGTCAGAGGCAGAGTCCCATGGGAAGAGATGGATCAGAGACAAGTCCCTAGGTCGTGGGCTTGCAATAATGCGCAGCCTCAATCGTCACCGACCCTGGGTCTCTCCCTTCAGTGTCTTCTGCCCTCAGACCAGTTTTCTACACCAGGCTCATCACCTCAGAATCATCTGGTGTTTATTAAAAATAGAAATGCTCTCCCAAAAAATAGAGGTGCCTCAGTGTCTCTTGGAGGCTCTGATTCATGGCCTGGGGGTGGGCAGGGGAGCAGAAGTTTCTTTCTGTAACTCTGGTAATCAAGTTGGGAAAGAGATGCCATTTCCCCAAAGTTTTAGACCCACAGACATTTTTAATGTAATGTATAATCTGAAAGCTCCTTCAAAATCAAGAAAAAAAAAATTTTTACATGATGTTAGCCAAAAGTTAGTATTTTAATTTTAGTATCTTATTTCAGATCAATATGATAGCAAGGATGTCATGAAGTATTTCTAATGTACTATTACTGATGATTATAATTTATAAGATACATTGTTACTTTTTCTCACTTTATGCATGGTTTGTGCTATATAAACCCTATAATTTTATACCAAAACGCACAATTTTTTAGCAAACCACTTCAACAATGATTTTTGTATTGTGTTTGGTTTGGGCAAGCAACAAATATTACAACACAGATGGAAATTTAACCATGATAAGGGCATCAAAAATGGACGATGGCCTAATTTTAAAGAATTTTCATGATTTGTTTCAAAATGGTAAGACAATGGAGAGAGTATTTCATTTGTTAAATTTTAATTTCAGTAAATGGAGAAATAATTGGATGTAATAGTTGCTGTTTTTTCTCTTTTGGACAATGATTTGGAGATACTGGAATGGACTTCCTATAAGAATTCCAATTTATTTTTTAAATTTTATTTAATTTTTAATTGAAGGATAATTGTTCTACAATATTGATACTTCCTACCATATATCAACATGAATCAGCTAAAAAAAAAATCCAATTCATTGAAAGTAACATTTTTGAAGCTGATATGAGGAATGATGCTGTTATTTTTCTTCATAAACTTGGATTTAAATGTCAGTATCCCAAATGCTTTGTTGGTTTAACCAATGACCCAGTGTGAATTAAATAATGTAAAACCAAGATGAAGACTTGCACAAACCCTAGAGGCTGTCAGGAGGGCCCACACAGCCAGCTGTTCTCAGCAAACCGGGTAACAAATTCCCACCCCTCCTCCCACCACTGGCCTGCCTCCTGAGTTCAAGCTGTCAGGTAGCAAAGGGGAAATCTCTGAGTGGTTATTTTGTTCATTTATGATTTTAAAACGAAAATAAAGGGGACTTCCCTGGTGGCCCAGCGGTCAAGACTCTACTCTTCCAATGCAGGGGTGTGGCTTCCATCCCTACCTGGGGAGCTAAGATCCCACGTGCCTAAAGCTGAAGCAACACGGTAACAAATCCGATAAAGACTTTTAAAAAGTGGCCCACATAAAAAAAAAAAAAAAACTTCCAAAAAAAAAAAAACGGAAGTAGATGCCGTCAGCACCTCCATGACATGAGCCTCTTGTGCACATTCAGAGAAGGTCCTGGAAACGGGGAAGAGTCAGCTACCTCGGCTGGGTTCTCAGTCCTAACGCCCATCAGAGTCATTGGGTCAGCTTTTCAGAATGGAACACCCAGGACCAGCCAGTCAACCAGAATCTTAGGCGGAAGCTTCTAGTGTCAGGACCTACTTCCCCAGGTAAGTCTGAGATGCGGCTGGGATGAAAACGGGCAGCCGAAGGGGATGAGTCGGACTGTGACAGGCTTCGTTGGGGAAGGCATTTGGGGGCCATCAAGCCGAAGACCTGAGACCCCTTTAGCATCCTGGCCGTCTGCCCCGGGCTCTGCTCTTCAAGGAGTCCGCAGGCTTAAGGAAGGCATGCACACCACAAAAGCGTCCTGCCTGGAGGGTTTTGGAAACCGGCCTATAAGTTACTGGTAAAGGTGAGTGAAGTCGCTCAGTCGTGTCCGACTCTTTGCGATCCCATGGACTGCAGCCTACCAGGTTCCTCCGTCCATGGGATTTTCTAGGCAAGAATACTAGAGTGGGTTGCCATTTCCTTCTCCAGGAGATCTTCCTGACCCAGGGAATGAACCCAAATATCCCGCATTGAAGGCAGACGCTTTACCATCTGAGCCACCAGGGAAGTCCCAAAGGTGACACCTTTGCAAATGCAGGTTGTGGAGGCCACGTCTGACCCACTGAGCACCCCATCACTGCCCCCACCTGGCACTGCGGTGCTCCCCAGTCCTGCTTCAGGACAGGCTCTCATAGGAGCTGCGAGCCCCGCTCATACCCACGCCTGGGAGCCGGCTCTGCAACCAGCCTGCGCTGACCACTCAGGACACGCAGCTAAAGCTGCGGCCCTGCCCCCGGGCACCTCCACCCTCCTGAGGACAGCAAGCAGGTCAGGGCTGCAGCCCCTAGGCTGAGAGCAGAGACGGCTGCGGGCAGCGCCCTCACCCTGTCCCCGCCGAAGGTGACGAGGGCAGGGGGACATCCTTTGAGCCATTTCCCCTGCACTGTGCACTCAGATATGTTACATGGAAACATACATAATACAGAAAAATATGTGTAATAAATGTGTGGTCTTTCATGCATGTCTGTATACGTGTGTATGCTTACACAGTTGTTGTTGTTGTCTGTAGAACAACGGCTGCAAACTAGCCCATGGAAGCTTCTACTGCGAGTCATGAGCTCATTTCAGGTGGTCCCCAAAAGTGTCATCTGTGGCGCCTGGGGCTCATGGGGGAGGAGGCTGGGTGAGCGGGTTGGAGTTAACAGTGGGAGCTTCGCATGCCAGGCTGGGAGGGCGTTGTTTAGACATCTTATTCTGAGTATTGTGAAGAGCCCCGTGCATGTGTGTGTGTAGGTGTGTGTGTGTTGGGTAGGTGTTTTGGATGTGTTGGGTATTGGGTGTGTGTGGAGGTGTGTGGGTGTGTTAGGTAGGTGTATTGGATGTGTTGGGTGTGAGTGGATGTGTGTGTGTGTTGGGCAGGTGTATTGGATGTGTTGGGTGTGTGTGGAGGTGTGTGTGTGTGTTGGGTAGGTGTATTGGATGTGTTGGGTGTTGGGTGTGTG
>JADEYB020000019.1:46957514-47110886 GCA_015832495.2 Alces alces | reverse complement strand
TATGTACAGGGTGTGTGTGTGTATATGTACAGGGTGTGTGTGTGTGTATGTACAGGGCGTGTGTGTGTGTGTACAGGGTGTGTATGTGTGTGTATATTACAGGGTGTGTGTGTGTGTATGTACAGGGTATGTGTGTGTGTGTGTGTGTGAGAGAGAGAGAGAGAGACACTCTACCTCGCACATGGCTCTCAGCTCTGATACCGGCAGCCCCGTCCTGCTGGACGGGCTGAGCTTTGGGTCCCAGCACAAGGCCCAGGACCGCGTCCCCTGAGGGTGTGGGCAGCTCTGGGTACAATGCTCCCCTCCTCCAAGCAGTGGTTCCCCACCCCCGGTCGCCTCTGCCCTCTAGAACTTGGCGTGGAAGGCAGTATCAGGGCATCTCACAAACTGCCCTGATCCGTGTCCGGATTAATCCTGTCGGCCACCCTCACTGGTCTCTGCCTCCACCCTGAGCGTCCTAGCCAGCCTGAGGCTCCCGTGGGTGACTGTGTTCGACGGTAAACAGCGGGGCTGAGTGTGTGTCGTTTTTGCGCTCACCTCTTGGAAATGACCTGAAAAGCACCCACAGCAACGGAGCCCCTCTGCAGGGTCCGCTCGGGCGGGACAAGCCTGCCCCTGGCCCGGGGGAGCTCCCGCCAGCGCTGTTTCCAGACGGCGCTTGTCGGAGCTGCCCACCCCCGGGGGGTGAACGCTTCCCACAGCCGTGTGCCAGTCGCCCGCCGTCGCTGAGCCAGGAGCACTTGCGTGCCCGGGGGCCGCCGCCCCTGTCCGCCTAGTGCTGGGGTGGGCGTCTGAGACTCACCTGCCGGGCCCGGGCCCTGCTGGGTGCTGGTGGGAGGGCCCTGGGAGGCTCAGCCGGCGTGTTCGGCCCCCGTGGGTCCCCAGCTGCCATTAGTTTCTGTTCTTCTGTTTGTTCTTACCTGAAACCGTCAGCACAAGTGGAACTTGAGACGTTAAATGCATGGCAGAAGCCAGGCAGGGGCATCCAGGGGCCAGCCTGGGCGTTAGTTGCAGAGGCTTCAGAGGCTCTTAACTGGGCCAGGTTACCCCTTAGCTGGAGCCCATGGAGAGACCTGGGCTGCTGGGGGAGGGCCCCGGGAGGCCAGGGCACCTACGGGGCACACGGCTAGTCACCCACCAGCTGCCTCCATGCCCAGGGGCCATACAGGGCCACACTCGGTGTCACTACCCCCCACAGTCAAAAATCGAACTCCAGTCTCAAAATCTAATTCCAAAAAGGCGCTATTTGCCTCTTTTAGCTGTTTCCGTATTGTATAGATTTTCTGCTTTATTTACTTGGACTGAGTTTCATAGAATTCAGAACCAAAAAAAACATTTGATTTTACAGACAGAACGCGAACAGAGACCTAGGGTCCAGTTTCTAGATGAAAGCAGACCCACACTGGTGGACATCAGACCGACATTTCAAAATAGAATCCTAGGGCTTCCCTGGTGGCTAAGTGATAAAGAATCCGCCTGCCAATGCAGGAGACACGGGTTCGATCCGTGATCCGGGAGAATCCCACATGCCTCGGAGCAACGAAGCCGTGCACCGTGGCTGTTGAACCCAGGCTCTAGAGCCTGGGAGCCACAGCTGCCCAGCTGACTCGCTGCAGCTGCTGAAGCCTGCGTGCCTACAGCCCGTCCTCTGCGGCAGGAGAAGCCATCACAACGAGAAGCCCGCACACCGAGGTAAAGAGTAGCCCCGCTCACCGACTAGCTTGCAACTAGAGAAAGCCCTCGAGCAGCAAGGAAGACCCAGCACAGCCAAAAATAAATTAAACAAATATCTTCCTCTGGGACACCTTCCCCAAGAAGGGCAGCTGGAAATTAAAAAAAAAAAAAAAAGAATCCTAAGTCTGCCTGGGTGGCTCAGTGGTAAAGGATCCACCTGCCAATGCAGGAGAGGTAGATTTGATCCCTGGGTCGGCAAGATCCCCTGGAGGAGGAAATGGCACCCCACTCCAGTATTCTTACTGGGAAATCCCATGGACAGAGGAGCCTGGTGGGCTACAGTCCATGGGGTCGCAGAGAGCCGGACGTGACTTAGTGGCTGAGTATACACACACATATGCTTACATCATGAGTTTGACACCTTAACCCTGCTGCTGGGGCCAGCAAGGTAACCCTGGACCCGCGTCACTGGGAGGAGGAGCGGGGTTGGGAATGTCAGAGTCTTTCCCTCCGCTGTGCAGCCCAAACTGGGGGCTTTGTAAAGAACCTCGGGCCAAGGCACCCCCGTGCCTCAAGGTCCCTCCACAGTGGAGGCAGTGGTCCCCTGCCTGTCCCTTCAGCCTACCAAGGCACATGGAATACATAATCTCCCTAAATTAAATCTATAAATTATTCTCTGTGTCCCACATTAACCCCACCTCCACCCTGGACTGAGCGGATGGGCCAAGGAGTGACTGTCATTGGGTGGAATTTTGGCCAGTCAGGTAGCCCCCTGTCCCAGGTCTGGAAAACGTGATGTGAGAGTGAAGTCTTGCCTCCCCTGCCCAAGGGCAGGGGTTTCAGCATGTCTGTTTCCTCCCCTGTCAGTGGCAGGACGGTTCTGGGTCTTTCTGGGTCTTTCTCACTTACTCAGGGCGAATTAGTTTCCCTCTTTTTGCTGTTAACATCTTTAGCCCGATGGCAACAATCCTCAGGTCTGTGCAGAGACAGGGGTTTGGCAGGAGGGCGCGTGTTTCTCTGTGGGGTATTGTGTGTCTGTGTTCACGAGTTACAGATCAATTTGCTCCCTCCCTGAGTCTCAGCCTTTTTCTCTCTAGGATACGATCCAGTAACCACTGAGAGTGCACCTTCAGCAGAATAGTCTTATTATCCAGCTCCGGGTTCGTCCTGAGTCCTAGTCTCACTGAGCTGCTTCCGGGCTTTTGTCACTCACGAACCCACCTTTTCATGTCCACCTGGAGAGCCGGGTGTGTGTCTAAGCGAGGATTATGTCAACAGACCCGAGTGGGCTGACGATGGAGGCGCACAGGTGAGCAGACATGGTCTTTGCTGTCAGTAGAAAATCAAACAGGTAGGTGGGTAACTGTGACAGGGTACCTGGATGAAAGAACGTTGAAACCTTGAACTGCTTTCTATGGAAAGTGATTATTGTTGCACATTTGTGGAGTGGCCACAGCTTGGGCGGTAGCGCCAGACAGTGGTTCTCAGAGGCTTATTTAGTCCCAGTAGAAAACACTGAGGTACTAAGATCTAGCTCACCGAGACCTAGGTTCATCTGATGGCAGCTTCTGGGATTGTAGACAGGTTCCCAGATTGAAATGGCTTCTAAGGACCGGTCTTGGGAACAACAAATCCACTCAGTCATAGTTTCCCCAAATTGTGCTATACTCTTTTTCAGAAATGGTAGGAAGCACGGTTGGGGGGTGGGGTGGGGGGATGATGGTCTCCAATATGACTGGAAAATGTTATATATGGCCTTACGTACCCTGGACAGTTCATGACATGTGCAGGCAGATTAAAGGACCCCAAAGAAAAAAAGCATTAACTAAATCTCTCTAATTTTAGTTCTGTTTAATTTAAACTAGCTCAAGTAGGACTTTGTAGGGTCCTATTTTGAAATACCTGGTTGACAAATATTCTCCACGTCACCCATCCCGAAGTTGCTGAATGGTGAAGGTCATGGCCAACACCGCAGGGTGATCACAAGAAGAAACAACGAGGATGTGTGAGTACAAATAAATCTACTGCTGTTCTAAAAACAAAAACAACCCCAAAGACATGATCAAAAGGCTGTAGATGATAATTCAAAGTGTAGATGGATGTGCCGGTGTTTTCTTCTTTGTGGTTTATGCGAGAGGCAGGCGAGCTAACCCATCGCACATTCCCTCTGCCCTTCTTAACTCACCTGAATATTTCTTATTTAAGCCTGATGTTTTAAACCCGAGCCTTAACGCCCTTTTGCTGACATGAAGATGAAGCCCAGCTTGCAGGCTGCCTCGCGGGTGAGGAAAGGTCATGGTGCTGGACTCACAGCAGGAATCCTGTCAAGGGCTGCTCCTGTCTGCCTCACACCGTGGCTGAGTTCTCCCAGAGCAGGCTTGTCTGAAGCCTGCAGGATTTTGAAATGAAGCTGTAACTAACTGCCCAGCGCTGCAGCAGAAGTGAGGGAAATATCCTTTCGTGTTTGTTCATCTTGGGCAGTCGGAGAAGAAAAACCTAAAATGGGTGTCTTGACTTCTGGAGCCACTTCCTTCTTAGCCCCCGATGGGTGATGGGGCATAAACCTGGAGCCTTCAGACGGCCGAGGAGGCTGTTGTCACTGTGCCTGTGGCCGGCCCTGGAGCCCAGGAGAGTCCCTGCCCGAACTGTGGCCAGAGCTGATGTCATCCAAGAAGCTCACTTCCTGTCTCTAGTTTTTTGTTTTACAGGTCAGCTTAGATGACTTGAGAGGGAAAGTTTCTGCCAAAAAACCCAGAAGGAAGTGGCACCTATTTTTGCAGCTTTGGCATTTAGTACTGGAAGGAAGTCTCCTCGCTACGGTAGCTCCACTTTGAGGAAGTTGGAAGCATCCGTCCATCCGTGGACATTTACTGGACACGGCCTGTGTACCAGGCTACAAAGGCCCCACCCTCAGAGAACCTGGTGTCTAGAAGAATGACGTTGGCACCCAAGACTCTTGATGGAGGGGCCCACGCACCTACTTGTAGACTCCCGTGCGGGACACACCCCTAGGTCACCAGCAGCTTGGAAGAAGGCATGACTAAAGTCTTGCTGTCATTTGAAAGTTTCAGGATCCACTCTCAAGAAAGTAATGAGAATTGGTGGGCAGTTAGCCTTTTGGTCTTTATCCATTGGGCAAAGTCCTGGGTTTGAGACCCTCTGATACTTAAGGAGCCATCTCTGTTTTCCAGACATAAGTGAAATTGCTAGCTCAGCCTTGCTATCAATATTTAACTCTCTGATAGGAAGCCTTGGGCATCTGATGTAAGACATCTTTGTTTACAAGGTCCAAAGCTCTACGGATACATTTGGTGCAACACGTCAAAAGTGTCGAGGCTTCTGGTCAGTCCCTGTGGGAAACCCATAAGCGGGGCACACAGTCCTCCTGAAGCATTCCCGGATCAGGGTGGAGGAAGTCCAACCTCCTGGAGACTGGGGGAAAAAGATGGCCTGTGGAGACGTCACAGGATGGTGGGCATATTTAAGGGTCAGGCACTGTAGACCGTTCACGAAATGGCTCCCGTAATCCCTGCAACAATTCCATGAAGTAGGTTGTATTTCACAAACAGAGAGCCTGAGGCTCAGAGAGGTTCAGTAATTGACCAAGATTCTGATCCAGATCTATTGCCTTCCAGACGATGGTCTTCCAGCCGAGCTACATGGAACTCTGGGAGTTGGATAAGGTGGTGGCATCTAATGAATCAGGGAGTTAAACAATGGACCCCACTCTCTAACTTCTCTTTTCAGCGGTCGCTGCTCGCCTTCAGCCTTTGGCGTAATGGAACAAGAAGGCTTCTGTGGTTCCCTCTTTACCAGCTTGGTGAACTTGGATGAACCAATCGTGATTAGACATCAGCTTCCTCAACCCCAAAACGGGAGTAACAATGATGCTGAATGAAAATAACAATCAGGGATGCTAGAATAAGAGTCCATCTTAAGATTTTAGAATGGGATGGACGCGTGTTTGAACCCGGAGTCTACATTTAAGAGCCCTGTGACCTTGGGGTCCATTGCTTACATTCTTTAGGCTTCGATTTCCTCTTGGACAGACAGACGGGAGAAACAGCGCCTCCCTCATAGTGTGGTGGCAGGGATTAGAGGACGGGATGGAGGGACGCAGGTAAGCACTTGGCTGGGTGATTAGAAGGCTGTGAGAACTCAGAAGTTTGCTGCTGCTGTTACTCACACGGACTCACCCAGAAGACTGCTGCCGCTCTGGGAACTCAGGGCAGTAACTCGTATGGGGAGGTGGCTTGTAAACCGCCACGCTTCCTCCGCGTGTTATGTATCATTAGCGGTGGTGATGGGTATGGCCATGGCGAGAGCTCACTGTTAATAGTTCTCTTATGTTTATTCTTTTTAATATTAATAAGTACACTATTTCTTTATTTTCATTTTTTTCTTCATAATTAAGATTTGTACAATGTTCACAGAAGAGTAGGGTACAAATTCCATTCAAGGTCCCGTAGACTATAAACCAGGAGACCCAGGAACATAACCAGGGACATCAAACAAGCTACAAAAGTCTCATGGTCTACCGGTGTTGAAATTATAGAGTCTGTCCTCTTATCACTGTGGAATTATGTTAGAAATCAGTATCAAAAGATATTTGAAAGTAACCCACGTATTTTCAAGTGCAATGTGACATTTACCAAGAGAAATCTTTGATTTAGCCATTGAAAGACTTAACAAAGTTAGAAGACTGAAAAAACACAGAAGATGATTGAAGAAAACATTTAAGTGAGAAATTAATATCAAAATGAGAAATTAATATAAAAAATGCTTTAAAAATCCCATGTACTTGGAAATTAAATGTCCAGTTTTTAATGATGGGTGTATCTAAAAAGCCATAACAAGGAAAATTTTTTAAGATGCTTTTAACGTAACAAAAAGGAAAAGAGAATTTACCAGCATTGGTTGCAGGCAGCTGAAGCTGCTCAGTGCAACCAAATACAGTGTGGAATCTTTGACTCTTATATTTAGAGTTATGCTCTAAGAAAGGCCAAAGGAGTCAGCCACTGCTTACTCTGGAATCCAGAGACTTGAACCAAATATCACTGGATCTCAGGAGCAAAAATACTGTAGGAGATGAGCAAAATTACCCGAGTGGCCCTGAAGGGTGAAGCGAGCACGTGAAGAAGAAACACTGGCTCCTGCCCATCACACAGTTGGTCCCCTCCCCCAGCCTGTGGATCCCCACCAGCCTTTAGGATCCGTCCCCATCGCTCCACCTGGGAAAGCGCGACAAGCGAAGGGACCACCTGGCGACCAGGAGGAGAACAGCGCAGGCGGATGACGGAGGGCAGAGGGGCGCGGGGCCCACAGCTGTGCCCCGAGCTCTCCACGGGCTGGACGGAAGCTTCGCAAGGAAGTAGAGTCCAGGAGACAGGCCAGCGCCTTCCCAGAATGGGTGTGGCACGTGGGGGCACAGGCCGTGACGCTTCATCCGTCCTTCCCACGGCCTGTGACATCACCCTCGCCTGCTGAGCCGGGGTGGACCTGCACAATCCTTCCCCACAAAGCCCATCAGGCGTGCCGTGCTGAAAGATGGCGTTATCATGCAGGGTGAAGCCCAGGGTAAGTCCCGCTTTACAGTATCAGCCCAGGACCCCCAGCATCTCTAAGGAGGGTGGCAATGCAGCCCTGTCGGTGGTCTGCCTAAAACTTCCTCCCCCTTCTCTTTCTTGGCGGAGCTCACATCCGGCTGTGGAGGCTGAAACACAGGGTACTTGGTTGCCCAGCCTCCTCCGCAGCAAGACACAGATATGAGTCCTCATCCTGGCCAAGGGGACACAGGGAGATGCCTCCCATGTAACTTCCAGGGCAAGTTTTCCTTGCTGACAACAAGATATTTGCAGAAAGAAACTCCACTCTATGCTTGGAACTTGCTAGCGTGAAGATCTAACATCTAGGGTTGTGGCCATCATCTCGTAACCGTAAAACCCCACGTCCAGAAACGAAGACCAGCGCTCTGTGGACGCAGCGGTGGGGATATGATCACACATGTGTGTCTCTAGTCACCTGCTTGGGGTCTGAATTTACCGTATTTGACACCACTTACTTCTGAATCCTCATGATACGAGAAGAGTCCTTGTTTAAAGCACTTATAATTGGATAGGCTAGGACTACTGTGGCTGAAATCCTTCTTCCTGGTCTGAACCCTTTTCCTGTGTTTGTGGCATCTCCTGCATTAAACGTCACAGCACACCCTACAGCCCAGAGGTTGACTGTGCCACCTGCTCACTTTTCCAGCTTCCTGGGCGGTTCGGAATGGACTGATGCCAGCAGTCAGGCACCCAGGCCAAGCCCTGAGTCAGAGGCTAGTGGTGTGAAGAAACAGAGATGGTGCAGAGTCAGCAGACGGAGGAGCCGGGGCCGTGTCCAGTGTCCGGGGTGGCAGTGGCCGAGGCTCTGACTGGAGCAGCGCCCGGTGACATCAGGGTCAGGACGGCTTCTGGTGCAGCGGAGGTGGCATTTTTTCTGAGGCATACTTAATTGACCGTGTTGTGTTAGTTTCAAGTGTATAGCAAAGTGATTCAGTTACGCGTATAAATATATATGTATGCATGCGTGTGTGTGCGCGTGTGTGCTATGCTTGGTCATAAAGCCATGTCTGACTCTGTGCGACCCCACGGACTGTAGCCCAACAGGTTCCTCTGTCCAGGGGGATTCTCCAGGTAAGAATACTGCAGTGGGTTGCCATGCCCTCCTCCAGGGGATCTTCCCAACCCAGGGATCTAACCCAGGTCTCCCACACTACAGGCGAATTTTTTATCGTCTAAGTCACCAGGGAAGCCCATATGTATATATATATTCTTCGTCAAATTTTTTTCCATTACAAGTTGATACAAGGTATTGAGTACAGTTCCCTGTGTTAATCAGCAGGTTTAAATTAGCTACCTACTTTATATATAGTAGTGTGTATATTTTAATCCCAACCTCCTAATTCCTGTCTCCCTGCCCCAGGGGCATTTTTTGATGGGGCTGGGGGAGGCCGTTCCAAGCTGCTTATTAGGTTCTGAGCCTGGCTCTCCATCTTTCCATGAATTTTTGAGCTCCTCAATACCTTTTTAACCAATTTCCACTTTGCTAAAAACAGCAAACTTGATTTCTGTTGCTTGCAACTAATACTGACAGCACAGTAATCCGCAGGCAGTGGTCGCTATGGGTGACGCAGTCTGCGAGAAGCCCTCTGTTAGAAACTGCCCCTCTCCACCTCTTCAGAGCATAGAAAACAGATGCATCTCTAAGTCCTAGTGTGTACACGATCAAAGCACTTTCCATTTCTGTGTTTGGATTTCCATGATGAGGGAGGCATAAAATTCAATTAGAGCATTAAAGAGAGTCCTCCAAAACTCTCTGTGAAATGTGATTTTCTACTTCCCGAAAGGAAACACGAGGTCGGCTCTTCTCTCCTGTGGGGTTGCTTGGAGGGTCCAGGGTGACCCAGTTGCCATAGCAAGAACTTCCTTTTCAAAGCACAGCAGAGACACGACCGGCTCAGAATGTGTCCCTGAGGCCGGGTGACTCCTTCGTGCTTCCATGGAGGCCAGCTTCATTGTAAGCTCTGGGCATTGTTGTCGAGGTTCCCGAGACCTTGGTGTGGGGCCATCGGGGTAGGTTTGGGGAACAGCTGTCTCTCTCTGGATCCTGTTTTGAGTTCTGTGATAGATGAGGCTCTGAGTGAGCCTTAGAGCCCTGGGCTCACTTGTTTTGAATCATAATTTTTGGCCACTCTCCTCATCTCCAACTTCTTTCTTCCTTAATAATGATTATAATAATAATAATAATAGTGTCCACATTTTATTAAACAGATTCTAGCAGCGTTGTTGTATGCTAGATGCTTTATCTACATGATTTAATCTAACTTCCTATCTCTCCTGCAAGATATTTTACAGATGAGAAAACCAAGATACAGGGTGGTTAAGAAGCTTACAGCAGTCGCTTTGAGAGGTTGACATTATTAGTCGTCTTTTCATATGTCCATGTTTTATCTCTCAGACAGACCCCTTGAAGGCAGGAACCAAATAATATTGATCTTTCTAAACCCCGTGGTTTTAGAAATCAGGCGTTGGGCTGCTTCGTTGCTCTGTCTTTTAACACATGTCTGTGTGGGAAGATGAGAAGACGAGACTTGACCAGGGGCTTAGCGCTGCTCTGGGCTGATTCGTTGCATTTGCCTGTTACTCTCCTGTGTGTTCTCCCCTGCCCCCCGCCCCCACACTGGTTCCAGGCAGCCTGCATGAAGGCGCAAGGGGCGGACGGGTGCAGCTGGGCTGTGGAAGGGGCTGCAGGGCCTCCGTGGCTCCTGGCAGAGCACAAGCTAACCCCAAAGCGGCCTTGTGTGGGAGGTACTCTGGCTCTGTGATCCGCTCACCAGTTCTCAAAAGCACAGAGCCTCGGAGGGGTGTGCTGATGGGGCTGGTGAATGATTTACCCACACCTCACTCTGACACAGGAGTTCGGTGTTGCCCAGCGGAGGACACCTGAGCTTCACGCAGCCCCCAGGGGTGGACCCCAACCCTCCACGGAGTTGTGTTCAGGCAGCCAAGGGCTGTGTGACCTGCGTAAAACCCCTCTTCCCAAGAGCAAACAGAGCAAAAGCTTCTTGCTGTGACTTAGAACAAGGTGAGGAATTTCTTCCAAGAATGATTAACCCTAAAGATAAGCTAAGCACGTCTGACCCGACACCGAGTTTAGTGATCCGATAGTCTTCCTGCCAGCTGGCAGTTTTCGTCAATCACCTGTGTCTCAGATGCTCTTGTTTAAGCAAAAAACAAAACGCCTCTTGTCCAAGCTTGGGTCAAACTTACCACCAAGAGGAATGTGTTTTTAAAGCCTTACCGTTAGAGACGCTGGACTCCATGCTTCTGAAACAGCTGTTCAGAGAGCATTACTGTGTAATTGTGTTGTCAGCAAGGGAATGGGTTTCTAATTTTTATCAAATCTAAAAAGAGCTCTGAATCTTTTAAGTTACTGAAATTGAAATGACATTGGACTGCTTGATAACAGACTGACACCCTTGGCGTGTATGCTCAGAGGTCTTCCCGCAGACTTTCACTGTGTGTCTGGGTGCCAGACATCCTGTAAGGACCTGGGGAGGCAGAGAAGGCAAACACACAGGCGGCTGACATGGGGCTGAGGTGGCTGGAGAATGCATTCCAGGGCTTGGCAAACTGCAGCCTGAGGGCCGTGCAACCAAAGCCTGGGGTGTACTGGACCAGGCCTACCTCCGTCACCTTCCCAGGTGGCGCGGGGATAAAGAACCCACCCGCCAATGCAGGAGGAGACGCAGTTTCGAAACCTGGGTGGGGAAGATCCCCTAGAGAAGGAAACGGCAACCCACTCCAGTATTCTTGCCTGGAGAATCCCATGGACAGAGGAGCCCCGCAAGGCTCCTCTGTCCATGGGATTGCAAAGAGTCAGACACGGAACTGATTCCTTCAGTGGAGATTGAGGGAGAGAAGAGAGTCAGGAATGCTCTATCAGAGAGGAACCTGAAAGACCAAGGAGAACACCTGGAGAGTGTGAAAGATCATCCCTGAGATGAGGGCTTCTCTCAGCCCAGCTGCTTCAGTCTCGCCCGACTCTGCAACCCCACAGGCAGAGGAGCCAGGCGGGGTCCACGGGGTCGCGAAGGGTGGGGCTCGGCTGCGCACCCGTGCCCGCACCTCCGCTCACAGACACACTGTCTGTGGCCCTTTCTGCTCTGGCAGAGCTGGGAGGCTGGGACAGAAACCAGCGTCGCTGTCCGGCCGCCGTCACGTCTGACTCTTTGCGACCCCACGACCTGCAGGACGCCAGGCTTCCTTGTCCTTCACCATCTCCCGGAGCTTGCTCAAACTCATATCCAAAGAGTCGGTGATGCCATCCAACCATCTCATCCTCTGTCATCCCCTTCTCCTCCCGCCTTCAATCTTTCCCAGCATCAGGGTCTTTTCCAGTGAGCTGACCCTTCGTATCAGGTGGTCAAAGTATTGGAGCTTCAGCTTCAGCACCAGTCCTTCCAGTGAATATTCAGGGTTGATTTCCTTTAGGATTGACTGGCTTGATCTCCTTTACCTATTAGGTGGCTCTTTCCAGAAGAAGTTTGCCAGGTCCTGGCCTCAAAAGAGAGGATGCAGACCTGGGCCAAGGCACCAATAGTGGGAATAAGGACAAGGACGTGAAGCCCAGTGGGGCTGAGGAGGTGGATTTTGCAGGGCAGGGTAGGGGCAGAGAAGGGGGACAGACAGCAGAGAGCACCCGGGTTCTCTCTCGGGAGCTGGGAGGGACATCATTCCCACCCCCAACACCTTCATGTACACACCAGGTCCCGCATTTCCTGGGAACTTAATAGCAAGCTGTTTTTCCCAAACACCCCTATATGAATGTGAGTGACCCTTTGGTCCAGAAAGCCTGGGACAATATGTCTAAAATGAAACCTCTCTTTTTCAAGTTACTGGTATACTAGAATATTAACTACTTTTTCTAATGCTGCCATAAGACTGAAAAGGGGGGTCAGTCATTTATATAAAATATAGCAATGTTGAATTCGGCAAGTTAAAATCTATGAAAGTGCTTTTTTTTTTTTTAATCTTTATCATGACCGAACTAATCCAAAGTAAAGGCCTATTAGATAATTTAATAGATAAAAATTTCACAAAGTAGCTGCTTGGTGACTTGACAGTAAATCTTTGCTTTATTTATTCTTTAAATCTTAGAGAATTAATGACAAGTTCTAGGCGGGTAAATAGGTTTGCTGCGGGGGGAAATGTCACCTTGAGGAACTATTCCCTCAGCCTCCTCCTTCATGGCATGGTTCAGTGAAAATATGCAAAGATCCCAAGTCTTGTAAACTTCATGAATCCTGTTCCATTAAGTCCGTCCCTGCGAAATAAACTCATTAATGACTGTTCAATTCTGCAAGCCTTGTCAGGGCCCCTGGGTGTCAGGAGTGGCCTGTGGCTGCTCTCGGGACCAGGAAGGTCAGAAAGGCCAGGTGTCTTCCCTCACTGATCTCAGTCCAGAGCGAAGCACAGAGGTTCAGGGTGCGTCCGGGTGTGTGAGATGTGAGCTCTTCTCTCCTCTTTAGTTTTATTGAAGTATAGTTGATTTACAACATTGTGCTAATTTTTGCTCTATAGCAAAGCAACTCACTTTTACACATATACATATATTCTTTGTTATATTCTTTGCCATTATAGTTTACCCCAGGATACCGGCCTAGTTCCCTGTGCTCTACAGGGGGACCTTGTTGTTTATCCGGCCCATATAGAATAGTTTGCATCTGCTCATCCCAAACTCCCCATCCTCCCCTCCCCCCTCCCCTTCCCCTGGGCCGCCACAAGCCTGTCCTCTGTGTCCGTGAGTCTGTCTCTGGTGGGACCCGTCCTTAGTAGAGGCAGAACCGTCCTGCTACTGGTGGCTAGCTTCCTGTCCTCCACCACGTCCTCATTCTTCTACGAATAAAGCCACCCTCCTGCCTCACAGCCCTGCACCTTCTGGCTGAAGAGGACGCTGGCGCCCGGGCCAGGCCTGACCCGTCCAGGGGCCTCCTGCTCCCATCAGAGTGAGGGCCCAGGTCCCCCAGGACTTGCCTAACTGCTGCTGGAGGACCAAGCCTTCCCTCCGGGTGTGAGGCCGTGGACCGGAATCATAACCCGGCAGCCAGGGGCCCTCCCCAGGTGGAGTTTGGGATACAGGATGCTTCCAGGTTTGGCTTCCAGACCAGTGAATTGCCCGCTTTTGCCTTAGTCAGTCTGAGTTGGGTTTCTGGACCTGGCAGGAAAATTCCAACCAATAAAAATAGGGTCAAGGAAGCAGGGGGACGGGAGGGGTGGGCTCTCACTGGGGCATCAGAGAAGCGAGCATGTCCAGCTGAGACCTGAAGACCGGCCAGGGTGTCTCCAGACAGAGGCGGGGGTGAGGGCAGGCATGCCAGGAGCATCCCAGCACTGGCAGAGGCCCAGCGGGCGGGGCTGGCCCGGGAGGAGGCCCAGGTCTGCTGTGACGGGAGGCGTGGGCCACTGGGCAGGGCGAGAGAATGAGAGCTACCCAAAGGTGGAGCAGAACCTCTGAAACGCCCACGAGGAGGATGTCCCACAGCCTCGGTCAGGAGTGCCCCCCTTGTCTGCCCTTGAGGAGGCACTGCTCCCAGGCAAGCAGCAATCTGCAGGGCAGCGTTTGGCTGGACGCTGTCTCTCATTACGATGGCTCCCGCCCTGGCCTCTCTGTAATTAGGGCTTGCTTTCCTCTCCCAATAACCAGTGTCAGCCACGAACTCCCTGGGAGGAATAAGCCATCTGACTCCTACGTGACTCTGAAATACAGTATTTTGGTTGGGTTTTAATTTGCCTGTAACTGCTGCTAAAAATTGAAACATACATATAATATTATGGGTCTGGCGCTTGGAATACAGCTCGGCTTGAGAAAGAGCAGTTTAGTATGCGGTTCACAAACAAACGTGTTCGTTGCTAAACATGAAATCATCTCAGGTTTCTTGCAGGAGTTGGTTGATTCCCTTTGTTTTGGTTGAGCAGGAGACTTTAGATTGAAAGCAGCGCATACTCCTGGAAGACAGTTTCTGGAAGTCTCGGAGTCTGACAGATTGCTGCAACAGGAAATAAAATCAGGGGAACCTAGGACCTCTCTGGACTATTTCTACAGCTTCCTGAGAGCCTGGAATCATTCCACACGGAAGTTTCTGAAATGGGGAAGGGTCTGTGGGTAAACGCATTTGAAAAAGGTTGGGTGCGGCATCCTTCTGTTGAGGACCCACCAAGCTCCTGGCTTTCTGACGGCTCCGAGAATTCCCGCAGCGGAGGAACGAGATTGTGTGCAGGGGCCTTGGGGGACCTGGGACCCACTTTCATCCTGCATAGCTACACAGGACGTGGGTTGAGTTGTGGGTTTTCTTAAGGGTCCAAAACAAAGCTTGGAGAAGCTGTGATGGAGATGAGAATTTGCAAGCGCTCTTGGCCACCTCTGCTGAGAAGTGAGCCGGCCTGTCCTGCGACGTGCTGGGCACAGACCGTCCCCAGGCTCGGACACTCGGCCTTGTGACCTGTGATGAACATGCTGCCATGCAGCCTGAGGACACTGTGGCGCACGGCGCCCCGTGAGGACACGAACAGAGTGAGCACGGCTCGTGTGGGGCAGTGAGCGGCCGGGGTGACCAGAGAGAGCTTGTCGTTCCCGCGCGTCAGATCAGCAGATCGTGATGTGTGTAGATCAGGAGGTATTGCGCCAAATGAGATGGCTCTTGGCTTTAAGAAGCCGCATGTCTGATGGGCTGGAAGTATCAGGGCGGATTAAACCAGAACACAGTGACTGTGTTACAGAGAAGGACACGGTACACACGGATTCAAGCCAGGGGAATCATCACTGTTTGGGGGAAGAACTATTGTGAAGGGCTCCCTGGGGAGGAAGTCAGGTTAAGGAGAAGCTCGAACAATGAGTGGAATTTCCAGAGTGGTGTCCATACTGTTACCAGTTAAGAGCGGTACCAACCACAAGGCCTGGAAAACCCAGCTGACGGCAGCTTCATTATCTCATGTGAAGGATGGAGGCCAATGGATGAATCTCAACAACATGCTAAGAGAAAAAAACCACCTCCGCAAGATTGCATTCTGTGTAATTCCATTTACGTGACATTCTAGAAAAGGCAAAACTATGGCAACAGGAAGCAGAGAGGCGGTTGCCAGGAGCTGGGACGGGGCTTGACTGCAAAGAGGGCAGGAGGGGGCTTGTTGGGGGAATGGGGGGCGTCTTGACCGTGGGGGTGGTCGTATGGCCATCTGCATTTCCACTCAAACAGCTGCACTCTTAAAATGGGCTTCGTTTTGTATAGACCTCAGTCAACCTGATGTATTTTTCATTACAAACAGATATATATATTCATTGCAGAAAACGCAAAGAATACAAAAAGGCCCAAAGGAGAGCTTTAGGCTCCCTCATCATATTGAAGCACGTCCTTTTGGGATTTGTTATAACAAACTTGGGATTACACTGTCAGTGCTTCATAATCGTTTCTTACTTAAATTTTAATGCCTCGTGAGTACTACAATTGCACTCATCTCACACACTAGCAAAGTGATGCTCAAAATTCCCCAAGCCAGGCTTCAGCAGTACGTGAACCGAGAACTTCCAGATGTTCAAGCTGGATTTAGAAAAGGCACAGGAACCAGAGATCTAATTGCCAACATCTGTTGGAACATAGAAAAAGCATGAGAATTTCAGAAAAAAAACATCTACTTCGGCTTCATTGACCATGCTAAAACCTTTGACTGTGTGGATCACAGTAAACTGTGGAAAATTCTTAAAGAGATGGGAATACCAGACCACCTGACCTGCCCCTTGAGAAATCTGTATGCAGGTCAGGAAGCAACAGTTAGAACTGGATATGGAACAGCAGACTGGTTCCAAATTGGGAAAGGAGTACGTCAAGGCTGTATATTGTCACCCTGTTTATTTAACTTACATGCAGAGTACATCATGTGAAATGCCGGGCTGGATAAAGCACAAGCTGGAATCAAGATTGCTGGGAGAAATACCAATAACCTCAGATGTGCAGATGACACCACACTTACGGCAGAGGCGAAGAGGAACTGAAGAGCCTCTTGATGAAAGTGAAAGAGGAGAGTGAAAAAACTGGCTTAAAATGCAACATTCAAAAAATGAAGATTATGCCACTTCATGGCAAATAGATGGGGAAACAATGGGAACAGTGACAGACTTTACTTTCCTGGGCTCCAAAATCACTGCAGTTGGTGACTGCACCCATGAAATTAAGACACTTGCTCCTTGGAAGAAAAGTTATGGCCAACCTAGACAGCATATTAAAAAGCAGAGATATGACTTTGCCAACAAAGGTCTGTCTAGTCAAAGCTATTTTTTTTTCCAGTAGTCATGTATGGATGTGAGAGTTGGACCATAAAGAAAGCTGAGCACCAAATGGAAGCTTTTGAACTGTGGTATTGGAGAAGACGCTTGAAAGTCCCTTGGACTGCAAGGAGATCCGAACAGTCCATCCTAGAGGAAATCAGTCCTGAATATTTATTGGAAGGACTGATGCTGAAATTGAAGCTCTAATACTTTGGCCACCTGATGCAAAGTACTGACTCATTAGAAAAGACCCTGATGCTGGGAAAGATTGAAGGCAGGAGGAGAAGGGGAATGACAGAGGATGAGATGGATTGATGGCATCACTGACTTGATGGACATGAGTTTGAGTAAACTCCAGGAGTTGGTGATGGACAGGGAGGCCTGGTGTGCTGCAGTCCATGGGGTCACAAAGAGTTGGACACGACTGAGAGTCTGAACTGAACTGAGTACTTCATCTTATGGATGTACCAAAAGTTACTTACCAGTCCACATTTGGGGGGAAAATGTGTGGTCTCTACTGTTTTCTGATCATAAACAACACTCTGCCCCGTTAGTGCCCTTACACGGAGCCATCGGGTCCCCTCAGAGGAGAGTGTGGTGAAGGTTTGAATGTTTTTAATGCTCATGACGCATACCTGGGGGCGTGTTCTTTTGGTTAACCTCATGCAAGACATCAGTTGGGCAGGTATGTTTTATTTGTAAGGAATTGAAACTCATGTGGAGCCAGGTCTCGGGAATGAGGAGGCAGGCAAGCTGTGGAAAGTCATGTGGGTAAAATGACCAGCCTTCTGGAAAGTTCCCTAAATTGCTCCTAAAGGCAGTTTCAGAACGTGGGGGCGGCAGGTGAGGGGAGGCTCCAGTGGATCAGCAGCCTCACAAGACAGCCGGCCCAGAGCTGCTCTGGGGAGGGAGCGAACCATACAGGTCTGGCCCGCTGCTGAGATACCTGGGCCGCAGCCTCACACGCCTTGGACACCGGTGTCCTGCGCTTTGCAGAAGGTGGATTGCTTCTCACGTCTGTGGGTCCCTCGTTTCTATGACTGCTCTTACCCCATCCTCGGTGCGGCGGGGAAGGACTCACTGTCAGCTCCCATCACGGCTTGGCACTGGGGCACGGAACCCACGCCCGGCTCTGAATCCGGGCCCTCACCTCCCGGGATGAGTAACTGGGGGTGCGCACTCGTGTCAGCCGGTGAGTGTTCCCTGTGCTGAGCCGTCTCCTACCGGCTGTCTCCTCCTCTCCTCGTCAGGACAGCTGTCTGCACCAGGCGCCCCGCCTACTTCTGCTTGACTTCCTCTTAATAACCTGCAGAAACCCTGCTCCCGAATACGTTCACACTCACAGTGATTAGGACTTCAAGCCACCATCCTGGGAACCCAATTCCACCTACCGTGTTTTCTTTGTCCCACTTAAGCCAACTTTTCATAATTTCTGTTCACAGCCAAAAGTTTATTGTAAACACACACAAGTACCCTCCTGATTGACTTGGGAGTCCTTGGTTCCTCTTGGGGAGGGGAAAGCCTGGGGACATCTTTGTGCCATGACTGGGGGTAGTGCCCCGGGCCTCCAGCGGGCAGGGACCAGAGATGACGCTAGCAGAGGTGTGTCATCTGGTCTAAAACAAACATCCCACGGGGTGAGATGTCAGCATATCTTTTAGGGGGACCCAGTTCTACCCATAACACCCCCGTATACTCTCATCCTGCCGTCTCCCCACACCAGACACCTGGGCCTTTATCACGATGACGGATGGGGCTCAAGTCCACTTTACTTTGGGAGGGGAGTGTGAGCTGGGTGTAACAGGAAGTGAGATACATCTGTTTGAAGTCGTGACTCTTGATCGCTCACCTCTATGAACACCTGCTGCCAACAGAAACGAAAAGTGCAAGGAGCCAGTGCAAAGAAAAGGTACCAGGCCCGGCGTGTGGCTCTGGAGATGCCATGCCTTGAGGGATCGCACCTGGTCCTGTGAAGTGCGGCTGACCCAGTAGATGCCCCGGAAGCACCTGCTGGGTGAAGTCACGAGCGTTGCAGAGGAGTTTCGAGGGAGATCCTCACCTCAGAGGCCTCACCCTCTATTACTCAAAACACACTGAAACGACTCCAACTTCCACTTCTGGAATGTAGTAGAAATGGGGTTTATGAGTGTCAGTTGCTGTGTGAGCAGACTGCAGGGTATGTGTGAAAGAATATGAAGCGTTAGGACACATATAAGCATGAGCTTTGCAAACCACCCAATGCAACAGGTCTCTGCTGAATCATGCAGCCTGCTCTGGGGGCTGAGCTGGGGCTGGGGGAAGACCACCAGAGAGTCGGGAGCAGAGGAAGGGGGTGGTCCCGGAGGCCCTGCTGGTGCCTGAGCTGGACCTCCGGACAGAGGTGCTCAAGACATGCCCCCGACCCCTCCCAGCCCCTGTGGGGGGACAGCCCCTGCCCTGCACTCCGGGGACCCTGGTCCTGAGAGGCCTCGCCCCCTGGAAGCTATGCCCCCCGCGGCCCCACGTGGGTCCTTCATGCTCGTGACTTAGCAGCCCTCAGAAGGACAGTCAGGGGGCCAGGGGCTCAGGAGCCCAGAAGCTGGCCTCTGGGCTGGAGTCACTCGGTGGCCTTGGGCAGAGACATCGGCCACAAAGTGCAGCCTGCAGGGATGCACACGCATCCACTAAGGTTGGGGACACCTCAGTCAGAGGTCTTCAAGGCAGCCCCGGGTCCTGGGCCAACTCGGGGAACAATCGCCTCCCAGGTGCCCCACCGGCCCCCAGACTCATGCCCGTGCTCAGACCTTGCGCCCTCACACGGCCAGGCCCCCTCCTGTCCCCGGATGTCCTGTTCTCTCGGGTCAAGTCTGACCCAAGGCCGACCTCTCTGGTTCAAGGCCCTCTGCCCCGGATACAACCGGCCTCCACAGCCTCAGAGCAGAGGGGCTGAGCGGGTTGTGGTTTTGCTGAAAATAGCAATGATAACAATAAACGTACAGAGTTATCTGCCAGTCGCTGTTCCAAGAACTTCACGTGCAGAAACCTGTGGGCTCCTCCCAGGACACTTGGGCTCACAGGAGGGGAAACTGAGGCAGACGCCCACCCACGCCCCGCAGAGCATGGCCAGCCAGGCCCTCGTGGACGGAACGCGTTTGTGTGGATTTGTTCGAAAAGTGAATCCTCCACTGGCAATGCTGACAAACACAGTATCATTGGTGGAGGATTTCATGGAAAAATGCTCTCCCAACTCCAAACAAGTCCTCACAAACTTAAACGTAATCCACCCCAGGACGTCATATCGACGTTTTAACGGTGGTGTTTCAGGTTCTGTGGGACCCGCTGGGGGAGACCTGCCCCCCGCCCCTCAGACCCCACCTCACAGGCACCCCCTCCTCCCACCTGCTCCTTTCCCTCCCCATCCCGGCAACAGGGCGCTTTCATCAGAAAGAAAATACATGAATTTTTTCCTCATTCAGGTGTATTCTTGTGAGAGCAAATCTGCCTTCATGGAAGAAGTCACCACAGAGATTATCCCCAAAACTTGCCAAAATGGTGACACAAATCAGGGTGATTGCAGCTGATCACGTTTATTACATATTTGAAAATCACTGGGCTCGTAGATCTTAGAAGTTTTCATCACAAGAAAAAAACGTGTAACTGTGTAAGGTGACAAGTGTTAACTCGATTTACTGTGCTGATCATTTCACAGCATATACAGATACCAGATACATATGCATGTCGAGCAAAAAGGAAATATGTCCTTACATAGGCAAACATAGAGACAGTAGCATTGAAATCACACTAGATAAATATATTTCCTTGCAACTTGAATTTTCATGTAACAAGATGTCCTGGAGACAGTTCCAAGTCTCTGCCATCTACAATCTACACTATTGTTTTTAAACTGTTCCATCAAAATCAGAGTAGAAAAGAATTGCTCAAACTTTTTACAAGAGTAGGACAGTCTGGGAACAGCAGCACCTCCGAGGGACTTATTAGTAAAAGAAGCAACTCTCAAGAGGGAAGCCCGTGAAGAGCCCAGGTGGGTCGAATGCAGAGGCGGAAGAAAGCTGACCTGTCGTAGCAAGAAGGCGATGGGGCGCTCAGAGCCCCGGGCGGGGGTGGGGAAAGGGAGAGGCCCGCTTTGCCTAACTGCCCACCCCAGTCCGTCAGCCCCCACACCCACAGCTGCCCAGAGCCCCCCTGCAGGTTCTGAGCCTGAGGTCTGAGTTTGGCCTGGGACCGCAGGAGTCAGAAATCAGGAGCTCAGTGACTCTGGACTGAGCAGCGTGATGCTGGGCCCGTTCGGAACCTGGGCCCCGACCTGAGCTGCCGAGTCCTGCCTGGTTCTTACTCCAAAGTCCCGGTTCTATGAACTGACTCCTGTGAAGGTGGCCCCTCTCTGAGACCCCAGGATGGAAGGTGTTCCCCTGGGCTTGTCCTGCTCTCCCGACCACCCTTCCTGGGACCAGCTTCACCAGCGACAGAGATCGACCTGCCCACCTGCCCCCCAGCCCCAGCTCTCTCCTGGGGCCTGTGGGCCTGAGTGTTCTGAATTCCCACGCAACTCTCCGCTTGCCCTCCTGGGTCAGCCACCCTCCATGGGGACCAGACCCATCGTATCCTACTGGTGGCCCTGGGCCCGGGCTGTCCACACCCCGTGTCCGCCACAGGTCACTCTGACATTGCCACGTGCATGTTAGTGGCTCAGTCGTGTCTAGCTCTTTGCGACCCCATGGACTGTAGCCCACCAGGCTCCTCTGTCCATGGGATTCTCCAGGCAAGAGTACTGGAGTGGGTGGCCATTCCCTTTTCTAGGAGACCTCCTAAAACAAGGATCAAACCTAGGTCTCCTGCATTGCAGGCAGGTGGTCCTGCACTGAGCCACCAGAGAAGCCACGTGTGCCGGCCCCGACTCAGCTCATCCTGGGTTCCCCCATGGGCCAGGTGGGGACCTCAGGCTGGGGCAGGAGCTGAGGAGATACTGGGAGCCAAGTGGATGGTGTGTGGTAGGTGCAAACTGCAGTGCAGAAAAGACAGCAGGGGAAGGCAGAAAGAAAATGAGAGGCAGAGAGAGAAAGAGGCGGGGAGAGACTGTCTTCCCCCCAGGTCTGCCCTGGGGGACTTGCCCAAGGACCCAGCTCTGAGGGCCTCATGCTGGGCCCAGCGTCCCGGGTCCCAGCGTGCAGGCAGTCTGGGTTCTGCTCAAATGCACCCCAACAAGGAGCAGCCCAGGGTGGGCAGGGCCCCTCCTGGTGGGCTGAGGTGCAGGGGTCTTGGGCTGGGGGAGTGCCCTCTGCTTGGGGGAACGGTGGAAACAACTGTGGCAAAAGGGGGGTGGAGAGGATGGAACACAGAGCAGCCAACTCTTCTGCAGCTCCTTCCGTTAGAGGCGGGTTTCTTTCCCACCCCTGGAATCCGGGCTGGCCCTGCAATCTGCTTTACCAGATAGAATAGAATATGCTGGAAGTGACGTGCAAGGCCAGGCACGATCTCTCAGTGTCCGCTTCCTGCTTTCCAGCTGCGGCCACCACCATGTAAGTCGCCGAGGCTTTCGTGGCCACGTGCAGGAGAACTCTGGCAGCCGGTGTGTGCGGCACACGGCCCATGTGTCCATCTCAGACCATCCCCGGCTCATCCACCCACCAGGCGGGCACAGCCATGAGAGCGACCCCAGGCGAGACCAGCAGAAGAACCTTGGCCCAAACTGCTGAACCGCAGGATTCAAGTAAATCATAGCATTTGAACAAACAAATATTTATTTGAGCAATAAGTCATTGTTATTGAAACAAATCAGCAGTTGCTATTTTAAGCCTCTAAGTCACAGGGTAGTTCTGTTTCATGACAAAGATCATGGAGTCATAAGAAAACAACCCATTACCGTTATCTCAGCAGTGATCTATTTTCCAAAACAGCACAGAACCGAGATGCTGCTGCCAGTGTGGATGAGTTCACTCAGATCACCGCCTTCAGTCTGTGACCTCTGTTCCCGAGGTGTTGCTGATGGGGGCAGAAGGCAACCCCTCCCCAGGCCTGCAGACGGGGCGTGGGTATCTGCTGAGACCCTCAGGCGCCAGGGCATCTCGGGGGTAGTCATCCAAAGCTGAGGTTCTGGGACTTTAGTGGACAAGCAAACCACCCCGGGGTCAAAATCCAGGTTCCTACTGGGGAGTCGGGGCTGGGGCTTCCTGACCCCCAAGGTGACCCAGGACTGCGGGGCCACAGCCAGCTGTGGGGGGCAGCAGGGGAGCAGTGGTCTCCTCACTGGTTCCGCACAGGGCGCCTCTGAAGAACTGCACAGAAAGCTCCAGAAACTCTGGCCTCCTTGTCTGGGTGGAGCCTGGGATGGACTGTCCTGACAGTCCTCAGTGATTCGAACTTGCAGCGCGGGTCGAGGACGCCCCGTGTGAACTGACCGTCTATGGCCGTTCCAGCCCGTGGCGGGCTCTCCCACCCCATGAAGACCTCGCCTGCCTCCCATGACGGAGCCCCGCTTACCCCTTCCTTCGGCGTGGTTGGAGCTGGGCCGAGGGCTGCTGCGGGGTTAGGGTGTGCCAGCAGCTGAGGACCCGGGTGGCTCTCACCAACCCCTTCCCCGAGCAGTGAATGTCAGGCCACCTCGTGGGCTGGCAAGCCAGTCTGAGGCAACTTAAGTCAAGTGCCCAGTTTGGGGAGAGACCCGGTCACCAGGGGACCATATTCACAAGCAGAGGGCAGGAGGCCTACAGGACAGGGCCGAGGACTCAAGGGGGCCGAGGGCTTGGGTCAGTGTTTGCCAGTGTCTGCTGTCCAGGCTGGAAGGCCCCCTCTGGTGAGCACAGGCCCTTTGCACGGCCTTGCCCTTGAATCAGGTACGACTGACACCTGCCAGGACTTGCCCGGGGGCCAGCACCTGAGAGGCAGCACCTCAAAGACACCAAGAGTGAAAGACTAGAGATTTTAGATTTTAGAATTGAAGGTCCTCCTTGGAATGGACTTTCTCTGCACTTTTAATGTGAAAGAAAATCACTAAAAAAAAAAAACAAACCCAACCCCCCCAACGTGAACTGGAAGCTAGGAGACAGGAGATGGTGGTTTATCTGTGTGTGCTAAGAAGGCAGCTTTGCAAAAGTACGGAAGGCTTGGATGGGCTCTACCAGTCATGAAATAGGGATGTCTGTCCCTCGGGCAGAACGAACAATTCCAGCTGCCAGACATTGAAAATACTAGTTTGGAGTCGTTTGGGGTCTTTTTGCGGGGAGGGTGGTATTGTAGTGGTGTTTGCTTGGGGGTGATGGTATGTGTGAGAGAGAGAGGGAGAGGGAGGGAAAGCAGGGAAGGGGGCCCGGGCAGTAGCAGCTGTAAGCCGCCCCGCCCTGCCCAGCGTCTGGGAGCCTGGGCGCCTCTCTCCGAGCTCCACCCCGCACTCTGCCGCCTGCATCCTGGTGTCCCTTCTTTCCTTTCTTCTCCCAAACCCGTACTTCTTACATTACAAAATTACCCAACACTGCACACGTCTAAAAGCAGAAAGTGGACATCCGTCTTTTTGCCCCATCCCTCCAACAGTGTTCTCATCTTTGAGTGTAAGAACCGTCTAGGACAGGGGTCCCCACCCTCTGGGCCCTGAGCTGGTGCCTCCTGTCGGATCAGTGGAGGCTTTAGATTGGAAACAAAGTGCACAGTAGATGTGCTTGAATCTTCCTAAAACATGCCCTCTGCCACAATTCGTGGAAAAACTGTCTTCCATGAAATTAGGCACCGGTGCCTCAAAGGTTGGTGACCGCTGGCCTAGGAAACATGTTAAACATTCCAGGGACCCAGCCCAGAGGCCGTGAGTCACCAGGTCTGGAGTGGGTCTGGGAGTCCCCCGGATCAGCCGCCCCTGCCCGCCCCCTCCCCCGGGGATTCTGCCCCAGGCTCAGCTGCTGGGGCTGGTCACAGGCATGAACCCTTCTATCACCAGGGCACACACACGCGCATACACACATGAAAAAGCTGTGATGTGGAAAACATGCCCAGAATACATGCTCAGAGGCAGGACCACTCTACAGACGGGGCACAGCGCTTCCAGCCCGCAGGCGGAGCCCCAAGTGAGGCCCGTCCATTACAAAACCAGCGTTTCCTGTGAGAGCGCGCTGGAGAGCCGCTTTCTGCAATCCTGGACTTCGACCCCTCTCTGCCTCACAAAACCCTCCCACACGGAGTCAAATAAAGCTTCGCTCTGGGGCAGCGACAAGCCGAGGCTCTGCTGGGCTTTATCTGCAGTTGGCAGCACAGAAGGCTCTGCTGCCCTGCAAACGGCCCTGAACCTCTGCCCCCGGGGGATTAGCAGTCTGTGGGAAGCAGACACTCCCGTGGGTGTTCTCTGTGTCTTGCCAGGTTTTCTGATAGAATCAGTTCCGAGTCCCCAGTGACCACGCAGGATGTGGAAAGAGCACAGATCCCAAGGTCCAACAGGCACGAGCTCAGATCGGCTGCACGTAGGTGGATGAATCTGCCTCTGGGCCTCAGTTTTCTCACCTGTCAAATGGACACAGCGGTGCTCTTCATAGTGGTGAGGGCTCAATAAAAGGAAACAGAGGGAGTTTTATCCAGAGCGATGTGTCCAAATTCATCCAGTCCCCACTGTTCACCAAGCGCCTGTTTCTTGAACCTGGTGGGTTGCCTGTCGGACCTCGCCTCCTTCGGCCTGGGAGCCAGCCGAGCAGCAAACACGCCCGCCTGGGCGGAGCTCACACTCTAGAGGGGCTGTCGCTGTTATCATTTCACGGCCATCGGTCACCGTAAGGCTGGATGTTGATGGGTGTGAGCGGAGGGCTCAGGTGGGGGAATTAACCCACAAAACACCAGGCACCTTCCCAGGGCCCAGGCTCCCCAGGTGCTCAGGCCTTGCTGGAACCACAAGTGGGGCCTCGTTAATGCAGGCGCTTATGGAAGCCTCTTTAGATAAATGACTCCATAGAAACTGGTCCTCTCCACCTGCGTGGCTTACTCCCCCAGTGGAGAGGGAGCGGAGACCCCTTGGCTCAGCTCATATTTCCCAGCTGAGAGAATGCTGAAGGTGCAGCCACTGGTGTCCGTCAGCTGAGGCCGGATCCACTGTCAGCTGAGGTTCTGACCCCAAAGAACACACCGAGGAGGGTGTTTCCTGGGACTGAGGGGTTTGTCTCATTGTGTAAATTTCAGACTGTTTAGTGTGTAAACAAGAAACTGTGTTCAGAAAATTGCAAAAGAAAACCCAAAAAATAATAAAGATCCCAGAAAAATGGAAAATGTTTTTTTTTTGGGGGGGGTAATGAAAGCCAGGAAAAATAAATTTAAAATCCATTTTGAATAAGGCTCTGTGTTATTTCAATTTTCTGTGTATGCGAATGACTCATTGTAATCCAGTCGCAAGTGATGGAAAAAATGAAATGAAAGACGGTAACTCCAAACACAGTTCAGATGCTGTGCTGTGTTCAATGTCTCTAATAAACCCCTAAGTGGGAAGATAGATACAGTTTCCGCCACAAGTTATTTCTTCTTGCTAAATAAATGCGGTATGTTTGTGTGTGTGCACACGCGTGTGCACGCAGTTGTGTCTGGCTCTCTGCAGCCCCGTGGACTGTAGACGCCAGGCTCCTCTGTCCATGGGAGTCTCCAGGCAAGAATACTGGAGTGGGTTGCCGTGCCCTCCTCCAGGGGATCTTCCCAAACCAGGGATCGAACCCACATCTCTTGCCTCTCCTACATTGACAGGGAGACTCTTTATCACCGAGCCACCTGGGAAGCCCTTAAATAAATGGGGACTACATAGTGAAAGAATGTTGGCTTGAGGCTGGGCTGCGTTTGTAGCTGCTCAGAAACTGTCACGTCTGGGTCCCCTCCTGCTGGACAGAGGGTCTGTCGGCATGGGGTACGGGCCTCACTCCTCTGTCAATTTAGAAATGTAAGCCATGGTCTCTGCACTTATTAACTGAAAGCTGTGGATCGAGCACCTATCCTATCACAGGTACTGAGAATGCAGATAATCGAGCCTGGCCTGCCCTCACAGAGCTCAGAGAAGGGAGACACATCCCAGCGGGAGCTGCAGGGCAGAGGTGGGGTGCAGTCTGGCTGTGCGGCCAGCAAAGACTGTGGGAAAACCGAGAACAGAGCCGGCCCGGCCGATGCATCATTTAGGCAGGTGGCCCCGCGTCCGGAGCAGAGGAGGGGCCTCCGGGGTCCGGATCTTGGAGACCAGACCCCTCCCTGGCAGCTCTCTTGCTTTAGGCCCGGGGCTCAAACCTTTTCTGTGAAGGTAAAATACTTCCCCTTTGTGGACCAGATGGTAGGAGCCTTAGATGTGCTCACCGAGTGGGCGTGTGGGAACCCTGAACGCGCTCTCCTCCGCCACCAGAGGAGGTGAAAATCCCTCCTCTTCCTCCCGCCACCAACTCCCGCACACTCACCTTCCCTCCTCACTATGTCTGGGGAATGCAAGTGCTCAGGCCGTGAGTTCCCAACTGCCCCGGTGTGACCCTCATTCAGGAGCAACTTTATAAACATCAAAAGATCATTTTTCCAAAACCGTTTTTTTAAAAAGAAAAAAAACCCCAGGCTCAATAAGAGCACATTGTGCTTCTCGGCGTTTGTTTCTGAGAAGTGTTTTTCCACTGGCGTTTCAACTGAAGCGTTTTGTTTCTTCTCTCGTCTCTCCTTGAGTTCTTGGCGGCCGTCCACATACCAGCGTTTCACCCTTCCCTCGCTCTGAAGGATAAGACCTCCAAAGCCCGGCTCCTTGCTCCCAGGACTTGGCTGAGCAGCCACATAGCTTCTGTCTCCTGCGTCTCAGCAACTCCGGGCGGTGCTGGCTGCATTTTTCCAGGACTGGACAGGATGCCGAGGCAATGATGTCACAGGCCTGGCTGCAGCCCCGGCTTCCTGTGCCTTTCCCCCCGACACACTCAGGAACCGTGTCAGCTTGATCCTTCGGCTCGGGCTCCCCTCCCAGCTCCGCAGACATTCGCACTTACAGGAGGTGGGAGCCAAGCGCCATCCAAACCTGAAGCCTGAGTGGTTTTTCTCCTGCAAAGCTGGAGCACACGTACTCCTGCCTTGAGGAAAAGCATAGCATCTGGCTTAATTTGGAGCGTCCTGGCCCGGAGCCCTGCTCCCGGGGTCAGACGGTGGTGATCTCATCTGAAAAGCTGCCGGCTCCCAGGGCCGGGCGGGCAGCGTCCCAGCCAAGGTGGCAGCGGAGCCCTAGGGACTCCAGGGGCGGGCGCCCCACAGGGGGTGGTAACACTGAACCCAAGGCGAGGGCTCCAGACTCTGACACATGGGCATGCAGGCTGTGGTCGTGTTTAGAGGTCGGCCCTGCCCCTGCCCCCTGCATCTCGTATCCTCGCCCTCAAGTAACACTGTTGACGGAAAAGCAAAACAAGGCCCTGCTGTTATAGCCCAGGGAGCTACAGTCAGTGCCCTGGGATAAACCATGATGAAAAGAATGTGAAAAAAAGACTGTGTGTGTCCATGTATAACTGAGTGACTTGGCTGCACAGTAGAAATTAACGCTGTAAATCAGCTACACTTCAATTTTTAAAAATAAATTGTTGTTGTTCAATCACTAAATCGTGTCTGACTCTTTGTGACCCCATGGACTGCAGCACACCAGGCTTCCCTGTCCGTCACCATCTCCCAGAGCCGCTCAAACTCATGTCCTTCGAGTCGGTGATGCCATCCAACCATCTCGTCCTCTGTTGCCCGCTTCTCCTCCTGCCCTCAATCTTTCCCAGCATCAGGGGCTTCTCCAATGAGTCAGTTCTTCATATCAGGTGGGCAAAATGTTGGAGCTTCAGCTTCAGCATCAGTCCTTCCGATGAACATTCAGGGTTAATTTCATTTCGGATTAAATGGTTTGATCTCCTTGCTGTTCCAGGGCGTCTCAAGAGTCTTCTCCAGCACCACAATTTGAAAGCATCAATTCTTCAGTGCTCAGTCTTCTTTATGGTCCAACTCACATCCATACATGACTACTGGAGAAACCATAGTTTTGACTATACAGACCTTTGTCAGCAAAGTAATGTCTCTGGTTTTTAATATGTGGTCTAGGTTTGTCATAGCTTATCTTCCAAGGAGCAAGCAAATTTGGAAAACTCAACAGTAGCCACAGGACTGGAAAAGGTCAGTATTCATTCCAATCCCAAAGAAAGGCAATGCCAAAGAATGTTCAAATTACTGGCCTCTCAGTGACACAACCCTAATTTTTTCTTGGCTGGAGAGTCCCCATCCCTGGACACCTGAATGTGTAGCAGCTGCCTCCCTCCAGCCCCACCCCTGTGCTAGAGGAGGCTTTGATTGACTAAATCAGAAGAGATCATTTATCATTTTCCTGGACACCACGGCTAGAAAAGGCAAGAAGACATTTACCATGGGATCTGGGAAAGAAAATCCCTCACTCTCCTGAGAGCAATCAAAAGAACAATCTCTGTCTGCCCTGGATGTGGACAAGACAGCAGGTAATTCCTGGAAATTGCTAGACATCATCTCACGACAGTAACAAGTGTCATTCTGAGGATGAGGCAGGAGGAGGGTGAGGTTACTGACCTTCCAAATCCAGCCACATGCAAAGCCCAGATGATGTTTAGTTTTTTCAGTTAAGTTAGGGTTAGGCTTAGGCTTAGGCTTAGGGTCAGTGAGTCACTGAACCTTTTATTTAGGCCAGTTTGAGTTAGGCTTCTTTTACCTGAAACAGAAAGAGTCCCAACTGATAAAGTATGTAAACAAGCTTTGTAAGTTGCAAATCCTGATAAAAACATTAGTTTTTATTGTTTTTATTACTACTAGTTAGAAAAAATACCTATGGTTCAAGGAGCAGGTTGAGAAATATTCCTAAGTTTTCATTTTAATTAAGTACCTTTTGGGAAAAAAAAAATCTAAATCACCACCTTACAGTATTTCAGAAATAGATCTCAGCTAGAGTATCTTGTAAAAAGAAACAACTATAAGACAACAGTACAAAACTGAGTGATTTTAAAATATATATTAAAGTCACAAGTCAAAAAGAAAAAACTGTCAGATTTGGCTACATTAAAATGAAAATATAGAAAATGCCATCTGACCAAAAAAATCACCATAAACTAAGTTAAAATGCAAAGAACAAACTGGGAGAAATGTTTGAAACTTATATGACAGATAAAGGCTTGGTATTCTCAACACAATACAGTATATAAAGAGTTATTAAAAATCAATAAAAACATGAATCTGAGCAAACTCAAGGAGACAGTGAAGGACAGGGAAGTCTGGGATGCTGCAGTCCATGGGGATGCAAGGAGTTGGACACGACTTAGTGACTGAACAACAACAACAAATAAATTAATAAGAAGAAATCTCCTCAATAGAAAAGTAGTTTAAAAATTTTTGTCATGAAAGTTAAAGAACACAAGATGCTCAACTTAAAATCAGAGAAAGTCAAGGGCTAACCAGTTAAAAAGGATTACTGATAATTGTAATAACTAATGTATATTAAATGCCAGGCACTGTACAAGTTCTCTTACAAAGATTCAGGTATAAAAACAATTATTACATGTCCCTGACCTGGGTAGAGTGGCACCTGGTTGGTGGCGCCTGTCTCATATCAGTGAGGGACAAAACAACTCCTTGTTTATCCCAGCTTGGCTTTTTCTCTGTGCCCATGCCTGGTTCATGCCCTGGACACATGGAAAAAAAAAAAAACAATTATTACAGAGTTAAAAAAAAAAAGTTAAATGTCAAGCAATAGAAAACTGGTAACATATGAACTGGACCAACTAGGAAACTAGGAATGGAAAAATCTCACTATCAGCTCCAAATGAATAAAAAGGATTTGATTCCTTATGTTCACTGTCCTAGAGTCAGCCCTCAGCAAAGCTGTTCAGAATTGGGTCCTCGAAAATCTGAGAAGCAACCATTTGCTAGGATCTGGCTTCGAAGATCAACTCAACTCCAAATCAGTAGTTTCTTGTGCTTAATCTAATCCTTTCCCTGCCCTAAGATTCACCTTTGGACTAATTTGAAAACACGTCAATCCTGCTGTGACCAGCCAAAGTCTGATATGGTTTATGAGCTAATGCCTTTGGCTGAGCGAGAATCTCCCCACCCCGCCCCACCCCAAGAAATTCGGATTTCTAGATGACCAGCAGCCAGGAGAGCTTGCCCAAGCAAAGAAACTGCAGGCCCCCCGATCCTTGGCTTGTGGTCAGCTCAGATGCTCTTCATCAGTCTTTAAGTCAAGTCTGACTCCGTGACCCCGTGGACTGTAGGCTGCCAGGCTCCTTTGCTCACAGAGCTCTCCAAGCAAGAAGACTGGAGTGGGTTACCGTTTCCCTCTCCAAAGGATCTTCCCAAACTAGGGATTAAACCCGAGTCTCTTGAATCTTCTCCTCTGGCAGGCAGATTCTTTACTGCTGAGCCGTTGGGGAAGCCCCAGTAAAACCTTCAGTTCAGTTTAGTTCAGTTCAGTTCAGTCACTCAGTCGTGTCCAGCTCTTTGCAACCCCATGGACTGCAGCACGCCAGGCCTCCCTGTCAATTACCAACTCCTGGGGTTTACTCAAACTCATGTCTATCGAGTTGGTGATGCCATCCAACCATCTGATCCTCTGTTGTCCCCTTCTCCTCCTGCCTTCAATCTTTCCCAGCATCAGAGTCTTTTCAAATGAGTCAGCTCTTCGCATCAGGTGGCCAAAGTATTGGAGTTTCAGCTTTAGCATCAGTCCATCCAATGAATATTCAGGACTGATTTCCTTTAGGATGGACTGGTTGGATCTCCTTGGAGTCTAAGGGACTCTCTCAAGAGTCTTCTCCAACACCACAGTTCAAAAGCATCAATTCTTCCATGCTCAGCTTTTCAAAGAAACCTAATCAACTCATTCAAAAGAAGGCAGTAAAGAAGAAACAGAGAAATTAAAATAGGGAAAAATAGACAATAACAAAAGGGCAGATGTAAATCCTAATATCAGTAATAAATGTAAAGGATTCCAAACACACCAATAAAAAGACAACAATTGTCACAATGATTTTTCTTAAAGTCTATCTATATGCTGTCTACAAGAAATATACTTTAGATATATTTAGAGAGGTAGTTTAAAAGCAAAGAGATGGAAAAGATGCCATGCAAACACTAATCAAAAGAAAACTGGGGTAACTCAAAAAGTAAGGAAAATTACTAGAGATAAAGAGACATGATAATAGGCCAACCTATCAATTATCTCCAGTACTTTGGCCAGCTGACGTGAAGAGCCGACTCATGGAAAAGACCCTGACGCTGGGAAAGATTGAAGGCGGGAGGAGAAGGGGACGACAGAGGGTGAGATGGTTGGATGGCATCACTGACTCAATGGACATGAGTTTGAGCAGCTCTGGGAGTTGGTGACGGACAGGCAGGCCTGGCATGCTGCAGTCCATGGCATCACAAAGAGTGGGTCATGACTGAGCAACTGAACAACAATAACTAATTAGATATAATAATCCTAAACTCATATGTACCCAACGGGTGAGCTTCAAAATACACGAAGAAAAAAACGTATAATAAAAAATGGAAAAAACTATAATTATAATTAGAAGCGTAATACTTCTTTCTCAATAATCAATAAAACAAGGATATAGAAAATTAGCAAGATACAGAACTGTACCAACTGATCTGACATTTTTAGAGCACCCCAGTCAATAATAGCAGAACATACATTCTTTTCAATTGCACATGGGAAATTCACTAACATAGACCATATCCTGGGCTATGGACAATTCTTACAGATTTAAGAGAATAAAAATCATACAAGGTATGTTCTTTGATCATTATGAATTAAACTAGACAAACATAACAAAAAGATGACTGAAATTTCTCCAAATACTTATAAATTTAAAAATACACTTTTAAATAAATAACCCTTAGGTTAAGAAAGAAATCTCAAGGCAAGTTAGAAAATATTTTGAATTGAATGAAAATGAAAATGCAACAAGTCAAATTCAACAAAGATGCAACATATAAAATCAACATATAAAAATTTGTTGCATATCCATACACTAGTAATGAACTAGCAGAGAGATTAATAAAATGGTTCCATTTACAACTGCATCAACAAAAATAAAATCCAAAAAATATATATATATATATATAACCAAGGAAGTGAAAACCTATACACTGAAAACTATAAGACGTTTGATAAAAGAAATTGAAGAAGATAGAAATAAATGGAAAGATATTCTGTGCTCATGAATTGGAAGAATTACTGTTGTTTAAATGTCCGTACTACTCAAAGCAATCTACATATTCAGTCCAATCTCTATCAAAATTTCAGTGGCATTTTTTACAGAAATAATAAAAATTGTATGGTATTGGCATAAAAATAGGTACAAAAACCAATGGGACAGAATTGAAAATCTAGAAATAATCCCACACATATATAACCAATTTATTTACAACAAAACAACCAAAAATATACAATGGAAAAAGGACAGTCTCTTTAAAAAATGGTGCTGGGAAAACTGGACAGCTTCATGCAAAAGAATGAAATTGGCCCACTATCTTACACCATACACAAAAATTAACTCAAATGGATCAAATGACCTGAAACTTATGACCTGAAACCATAAAACTCCTAGAAGAAAACACAGGCTGTAAGCTCCACGACATTAGTTCTGTTGATGATTGTTTAAATTGGCACTAAAAGGTAAGGCAGCAAAAAAAAAAGTAAACAAGAGGGACGACATCACACTGGAAAGCTGCTGCTCAACCAAGGGAACCATCAGCAAGATGAAAAGGCAGTCTGCAGAGTGGGAGAAAACATTTGCAAATAATATATCTGATGATCGGTTAATACCCCAAATATACAAAGAACCCAAACAACTCAATAGCAAAACAAACGGATTAAAAACTGGGCAGGCAACCTAAATGGACATTTTTCCAAAGAAGACGTACAGATGACCACCAGCTACGTGAAAAGGGCTCGGCATCACTGACCGTTCATCATCAGGAAGATGCAAACCAAACGCACAAGGAGTTATCACCTCACACCTGTCAGAATGGCTGCCGCAAAAAAGACAAGAAGTGACAACAGTCGGCCAAGAAGTGGCAAAAAGGAGCCCTGTGCACCGTTGGTGGGAATGTACATGGGCACCGCCACGACAGAGAACAAGATGGAGGTTCCTCCAAAACCTAAAAATAGAACCACCGTCTGATCCAGCAGTTCCTCTTCCGGATATCTGTCCAAAGGAAAGCCAATCACCGTCTTGAAAAGATGTCTGCATCCCTATGTTCATTGCAACGTTGTTTACCACAGCCAAGGCATGGAACAAGATGGACAAATGCATAAAGAAACTGTGGTATAATAAATAGAATATTACTCATCTATGAAAAGAAGGAAATCCTGCTATTCATGACAACGCAGACCGAGAGCGTTACGCTAAGTGAAGTCAGTCAGACAGAAAGACAGACACTGTATGATGTTATAAAAAGCAAAAGCAGAGAACACCGTGCCCATGGACACAAAGAACGGAGCGTTGGTTACCAGACGTGGGGAAGGCGGGGGCGAAGTGGGTGAGAGGGGCTAGAAAACACAACTCCCAGTGTCCGTCATCAAGGAGTCTACAGACGATAAATGCTGGAGCGGGAGTGGAGGAAAGGGGGCCCTCCTACACTGGCGTGGGAGTGTAAATTGGTGCAGCCCCTGTGGAGAACAGTATAGTTCCTTTAAAACCTGAAAATAAAGCTACCATATGATCCAGCAGTCCCACTCCTGGGCCTGTACCTAGA
Source organism: Alces alces (assembly GCA_015832495.2). Classification (NCBI taxonomy): domain Eukaryota; kingdom Metazoa; phylum Chordata; class Mammalia; order Artiodactyla; family Cervidae; genus Alces; species Alces alces. The sequence continues at coordinate 47,076,638 of JADEYB020000019.1, read as the reverse complement.
ATAGATAAAAACTCCTATTTTGCAAAGATACACGCACCCCAGTGTCCATAGCAGCACTGCTCACAATAGCCAAGACAAGGAGGCCGCCTCAGTGTCCCTCAACAGATGCGCAGATACGGACGATGCGGCATCTCTACACGATGGACCATTTCTCAGCCATAAAAAAGAAGGAAACCATGCCATTTGCAGCAACGTGGGTGGAGCCAGAGATTATCACACTGAGTGCAGTGGGTCAGATGAAGACAGATGTGATACCACTCACGTGTGGATACAAAAATTAATAGAGATGTATCAGCATACAAAACAGACTCACAGATACAGACAACAAACTCGTGGTTCTGAAGGGGTTCTGTACTTCCCCATCCCTGAACACGTGAGGGTTCTTCCCCGAAAGTTGCAGCTTCCCCAAACTGGATTTCTCCCCAGCAAATGCTGGAAGACATTTTTAAACTCCAATTAGAAAGGATGCAATATGTCATCTTTGTTTTCACTTCTAAACACCTATTGAAGGACTTCTGGTCTGGCAACGGAACGTAGCGATCAGGCGCTGGTTGGTCGGGAATCTTTCTGGCATCTGCTGACAGGTGCCGTGGCTCTGCTTGAACAACTAGCTTGCAATATGGAGATGGCCACAGGAGGTGAGGCTTGCAATATGCTGAGGCTGAGGCCCTCAGGAGACACAACCAAGGCCGAAGCGGGGCCCCTGAGAAGGCTCAGCACCTCGCAGACCCGGGTCCACCGTCCGTGTTCACGCAGCGCTGACCCTGGGAGGAGAGGACACCCGGTCACCTGTAGGATTATCGTTTAAATCGGAGTTCAGACTGGCGGGAGGTGAGCTGAAACGCAAGCCCGACAAAGGGTACCCTTTTCTGACTGGTGACTGTTGTTTGGAATGGAAACTGAGCTGCTTTTGGTTTTTTGTTTGTTTTCCTGTTAAAGTGGCAGCTTTTCGTTTTGTGGAATTTTTTAAAACTTGCTGCTGCTTGTTGCCCTGTTTGTTTCACCTAAGCCCGGAGTAGAAGACGTTTTCCCTAAATTAAAATTTGCCTATTTAATCAGCATTTCAGATTCGTTGGCGCAGACTGCGGCTCCGGCCCGCCTGCTGTTACTGTTATTTGTCAATAAAGTTTAAAAGAGATTGAAGCAGGAGCTTTCCAGAAGATGGGCTGCTTTTCGCTAAGAACTGAGGCCGCACACAGCATGAGCTTCCCCGGTGTGTTACTGATGAAGCAGCCTCCTACCGTGCAAGAGACTCGGGCTCAGTCTCTGGGTTGGAAGATCCCCTGGAGGAGGAAACAGCCACTCATTCCAGTACTCTTGCCTGGAAAATCCCATGGACTGGGGAGCCCGGGTTGGGGGGGGGGGGCGCCCACAGTCTGTGTGTTAGGGGAAGCACGCTGACCGGAACCGCCCACCCTGGCCAGGCACCATGGTAACCATCTGCATGAGTTGTTTTAGGACAGGAGGTCCTGGTAAGGAACAGGGAACTAATAAGCCGCCACCAACCAGAAGAGTTCGGGAAAGGTCAAAAGGAGACATCACGTGTCCGACGACCTCCCAGAATCCTTCTCACTGGCATCTATCTTGGCTGAACAAGACCTGCACCACCAGGAAGGACTCTGAGACAGAATGATTGGCTAAAGACCCCCCGGAAACTAATTCCATCACCATAAAACCTGCAAGCCACATGGCAGAGTAGTTCTCCTGGGACCCCTTCCCCTCCTGCTCTCTGCCCAGGCGCCCTTTCCCAATAAAATCTCTTGCTTTGTCAGCACATATGTCTCCTCGGGCAATTCATTTCCAAGTGTTAGTTAGACAAGAGCCAGTTTCGTGCCCTGGAAGGGGACCCCTTCGTGCAACACGTGAGGTTGCAAAGAGTTGGACACAACTTAGCTTCTGAGCATGAGCACGGAGTTAGCACCTGGGAATTCATGGGGGAAATTCTCAAAATGAGTATTTCAAGCTCAAGAAGACAAATCTGCTCCCTCCTGCTGTTTCCTTCTCTTGCCAACCTTTTGGAGGAGTTTGAGACTAACCTTGTTAACTCTGGGAGCCGGCTGGCCCTGGGAAACAGAGACTGTGATTGAGTTAAGGGGGTGGATGCCGGATAATAGGAAGAGAGATGATGAGCTTTGGGGGGCTACATTGACATTCAGGCTCTGATTAGACTGGAGGGAGGGCGTTGCAGGGGCCGAGGCTGGCCTAGAGTTGATTGGATTAAAGCGTGACTGATTGGATTATCTAATGAGAAAGGAGGTGACCAAGCAATCTGACTTATGTTACGTTTAATAAAGGGAACAATTCGGGGGGCTTGGAGACAGGAAGGTATGGATCACTTTGTGTATCTGAGCGGATCAGTGTGGGGAGCTGGAGGTTTTCTGCTGAAGATGTTGAGGGATTCCCCACTAGGAAGGAGGACTGGTAAGAAGGTCATCTCCAAAGGTGGCAGCTATGAAAAAGCAGCTTCTGTTCAGGAACAGTGAAGCGTTCAGGGTAGCTGCTGGATGCTGTGGTGTGCGGGGTGTTAGGAGTTAGGGGGTCCCATTATTGGAGATCTGATGGCTCAGCAGTGCAGGAGACCCAGGAGATGCGGGTTTGATCCCTGGGTCAGGAAGATCCCCTGGAGGAGGGCATGGTAATCCACTCCAGTATTCTTGCCTGGACAATCCCATGTGCTGAGGAGCCTGGAAGGCTACAGTCCACGGAGTTGAAAAGAGTCAGGTACAACTGAAGCGACTTAGCGCGCACACACGCAGGAGTCCACTCTCCGAGAGCATCCATGTGTCAGCTACAGAAGTCTACGCAGTGGGTGCTGGTAAGTGTTGGCCAGGCAACTTGAGGGTGGGGAGAGGCAGGAGCGCGCTGGGGGGGTGAGGAGGTACAGGAGGAAGGAGGAACAGCTCTCCTGGAGAACAGGTTGAGCCGCTGCACCCCCGCTGGCTCGTCCCTGGGGCAGGACGGCTGGTTGAGACGCTGTCCAGAGCTTACAGGTTTGGGGTCCAGCGGGGGACGCAGCTGCAGTGCCTGAGGCAGGACAGCCCCAAGGGAGAGTGGGGCTGAGGCGGAGGACAGTGAATCGGGGGCCTCACTCTGCTGTGGTTGAAACGCCAAGAAGGCAGTTGCGGGCTCAGATCCGCTCTGCCCGCTCTGGCGTCCCCAGCAAGGGCTGTGCGCCCACTGCTGCTGTGAACTTATCGCTGGGCACCACGGGGCCTCAGCAGACACTCCTGCAACAGGAAAGACTTTTAAGGGAGGGGGAGGGACAGCGACCCGCGGGGTCTGCCCCGCCCAGAAACTCAGCGGCCGCTGCTGCCTCTGGGGAGGCGCCGGAAGCTGCTGTCTGACTCGGCCCTCACTGGCATGAGTGTCTGGGGGGCCGTGGACCTGCCTGGGAGACAGCCGCTTTCTCACTCACTCTGCTCTCCTGCAGTCAGCGCACACGGGTCCAGACTCAGGTCCTGGGCAGGCCGGCTCTCTGGGGGCGCTGACCGGTACCTGGGCAGGTGAGGGACCCTGGACAGGTAAGGGTTTGCTGGTAGACCAGCAGTACTGCCCGGAGCCTCTCCCAGCCTCTCACCATATGGGAGCTGCAGTCACGTGTCGCTACTAAAGTTCAGATTAACCGAAGGAAAATGAAAAATCAGCGCCTGCTGCGTGATTTGGGGAAAACCGGTGGAAAGTGTGTGTCGGTTACTTCTCCCATGATTAGGGGTAACCACAGCACTGAGAAGACATCGACTTGAGGATGAAATGAGTCAACCCATGCAGAGCGCGTGGAACCCGACGAATCTGCACTTGTCCTTATCTCTTGGCTAGTTTATTTGAAGGAGCTGCTCAGTCTGAGTCGTGTGTGACTCTCTGCAACCCCGTGGACTGTAGCCCACCAGGATCTTCTGCCCGTGGAATTCTCCAGGCAAGGATACTGGCGTGGGCTGCCATTTCCTGTGACGCATTTCAGAGCCTTCTGAGGGTGAAGGCGGACCTGCCCACCACTTTACCAGCATCAGGGGAGGGGGCAGCTCGCTCACACTCTGGGGGGAACAGCCCCCGACCCCGAGGTGCTCCCCAGCGGGCTCCCTTAGCCCCCGGGGTCAGGGGACTGGAAATCTGGTGTGTGTGACCACTTTTCCTTCTGCCTCAAGCCCCATCTAGCTCCTCACAGCCTGGCCACAGGTCCCATCTTTGTTTAAGGTTTTAACAGTTTATTCATCGTGAAGCTCCTTGTGTTAATGCTGATTTCTTAAAACACTGCATCATTTATCTTGACTGCTGGATTTTGGGGTGTCCCCAGCCCATATCTTAATGCCCAAGGCAGGTGACTCACTCTCTCTACCCCATCCCAGCCCCAAGCTTCTCTCAGAGTCCCTGCCTGTGAGGTGAGATTTTGCACCAGAACCCTGGCCCTCCAGGGCAGTGGCTCTCAGCCTTGGGTGCAGACATCAGACTGAGTCCCCTGGGATTTCTGTGCCTCAGAGCTGAAGTCATTCAACAGTTGGAGTTTTAAGTGTCTGTGTTCCGACACCACTTTCTGCCGTACGTGGTGATGCTCTATATCCAGCTGTCTCTCCAGCTTGGGGGACTGCATTTTGACCTATGACCTTGCTTCTCTGGCAGTTCTAAGAATACCTTGATTTTTCAGTTTGCTCCCCATTTGCTTGCTGTTAGTGTGGAGTGCTGACTTCTAGGCTTCTTGCATGCCTGCACCAGAAACCAGAGCGCCCACCCACCACATTTAGAGGCATCCTAACAACCCCAGCCTCTTGAATACACACATCCTGCAGCCATCTGACCTGCCCCCATAGGGGTTGGCGTCTCCCTGCGGGGCGGAGCTGACACCCTGGGGACCCCTCCACCTGCCTCATGGGTCCCACCCCGAGGTTCCTGTCGTGGGTCTTCTTCTTTCTCATCTGCTTCCTCTTTTTGATGGAGCACATCCTCCTCGGCTTTAAGATCAAGGGTTTCTGAGACATACTTGTTTTTAGAGCTTGAACATCTAAAACGTATTCATTTTACCCTTCTAACGTGACTGAAAGATTGGCAGATGGAAATCACATTCTATCAGGACATTGAAGACATTGCTCCTAGTCTCATAGTTTGCTTTCTTGACTATTTCACTTAGCACTTGGAGCAGAAGATCATGGGGGTGGAGGTCATCATGTCAAACCCGGGAGAACTTCCCTCCATCCCGGAGGCTGCAGGGAGGGTCCAGCTCCCCCTTCCCCCGTGTGTCCAGGCTCCTCCGTCCGCCCGTCCAGTGCCCCATCAAAGAGGCCTCTTCTCCAAAGGAGAAACCCTCCTGGGCCGAGTCACAGTCCCCTCCCTGTGAGACCCCCCCCCCAGGGGGAAGTTGCCCGCTTTGCCGTCCACGGCACTTTGCACTTGCTGTGTGTATTGTGTGAAGCTTTTTCCTCACTGTGTGTTGAAGTCCTTGCACCCAGGGGTCAAGGCTTTACGATTCTTGTCTCCCTAGGCTGCGTGGACCACAGAACTGTTGGTTTAACTGACTTGGATGAAGATGATAATTGCTCCAGGATATTCCAAGCACAGCAACTAGTGTGGCTGCCTGGACCTCAGCAGGCCCCCAGCATTTCCGGGTGGAATTCGAGCCTGACGCCATCTGGATGCCTAAGCCGCTGTTTCAAGGCTCCCACCCTCCGAAACCCTCCCAACCCTCCGATGTTGATGGCTCCATAGCACACAGGACACCACCCCCTCCAGATGGAAAGAATGTGAACAGGGGACGGCACAGAGAAGACTGTCCTCTCTGAGAGGTCTCCCCCCAGGAACTGCCGGATACAGGGTTTCCAGGACCCTCTGAGCCCCACACCTTCCCTCCTCCTCCGGTCATGTCTCTGCCCCGAACCCTCTGACTCTCCCGAGAAGGCCAGCTTCCCAGAGTCCGGACCGCTTCACCACCCTGACACCCAGAGCTGACACTTGGATCACTGCAGAGATCTCCATCCAGAGAAGGGGGTGCGGAAACGGGGCTCCATCCCAGCCCTGGAGAGAGATTCCAGCCAGAAGAAGCAAGGATGATCCGGGGAGGATGGCAAAGGCTTTGACCTCAGAGACCTCCCCCCAGCCTTGTGAGTCTGAGACACGTGTTCTCGTTTATCCCAGAGAAGGGTGTGGCTCTCACGCTCTTTCCTCCTCCCCGGGTTAGACAGCTGTGGCTCCTTCGTGCTTCTCCTAATAGGCCATGTCAGACACCTGTGTGGTTACACATCCTCACACGGGTGTACGGAGCTTAGATAACTTCAAACTGGTCAGGGACCAGCTGCCCACGCAGGACAGAGAGGAGCGCTCATCTATATGCAGTTTTGTAATATGCTTTAAATTTTTACCATTGTATTGAAGCATCCTCCCCACATTGTCTTCAGAAATGCTCCACAAAATATTTTTATCTCAATATCTTCCTTTTCAAGCATTTAAAAAATATGTGTACAATCCATACATGTCTTCAAATATGCAGATTTCAAAGATGCAACTTTTCAGTCGTTCTAGATTTTTTTTAAAAAGTACTGTCCTCTGTAATGATGAGCAGTGAAGAAAACACTGGTTTCGCTTCTTTTTTTCTTCAGTTGCTTTCAAATTAGGCTTTCTCTCTCCTGGCAGCACGTCCTGGGGATTCTTTGCGGTAATTTAGGTGTGCATGTGTATACCCTGGGAAAGACGCCTAGAATCTTTTGCTTCCTTTCCAATTTTTTAAAAAAGTTTAAAGTCTACTAGCCTAAACATGGGATGTTTTAGAAGGCAGAAAAGCCAACTTTCAGATCAAGCAACTGTGAGGTTAACTTTCTCCCTCAAACCATTCAGTTCAGTTCAGTCGCTCAGTCATATCCGACTCCTTGCGACCCCATGGACTGCAGCACGCCAGGCCTCCCTGTCCATCAGCAACTCCCAGAGTTTACTCAAACTCATGTCCATCAAGTCGGTGATGCCATCCAACCATCTCATCCTCGAACCATTAAGACATGACTTGTCATGGCGCCTACCTGAGGCACCTCTTTCCCCAACTCGCAGACAGAGTTTCTGGAAGCTGCCTCCCTCATAGCTGTGAAATGGGAAGCCTTCTGCACTCAGCTGATATCATTTCAGTTTGGGGGTGGGAAGCAGGAGGGAGGAAACTTTTTAAAAGATATGAAACTACCCCTGCACCCTACCTAGCTCCCTCGTGCACCTGCAATATTATTTGGTTTTTTTAAGAGGATTAAAACCCATCCCCACCTAGACCTAACCAGTCCTCCTTTGCTTGCTTTTTCCAAGAGCCCACTAGAACGCAGGCCAAACCTTGGTCCCGGTCTGTCTGCCAAAGACAGAACCCTTCCCTGCTCAAAAACAGCGTCCCTCTTTCCTCCCTATTGGGGATGTAGTAAGCTGCAAATTTCTCATTTCTAACATCCCTCCTTCTCCTCATCACTCCAGCCACCTTTACTGCGTCTAAATCCTAGATGCCAGCTCTAGATCTGCGCCTCCAACACGAGGCCGACTTTAGTAAAAGTTACTCCTTTTAAGGTCCTTTGAGCCGTGTCGGGCTCCTGTCAGACCAGCACGCCCTGCTCACGGGATCTTTGTGTGGCTTTGAGCAACTGTGCTCATTGAGGCGGCTTGTTTCCAGGTTTTTATCTGGTGAGATAAGGGGACACGGATCAATTCCTCCCATGTCTCTATGGCTGCCTAGGACCCAGGGGCCCAGGACTGCCTTTGAAAGCCAGTGCAAAGCAGTGATTCCCCAGAAAGGATATTCTGATCTGATGGGCTGCAAAGGGGAGACTTTTCCTCTCTCCTGTCACCGGAGGATTGGGTTGTGGGGTCAGTGCTGGGGTCTGAGTGCCCCACAGTGATGGGCTGAGACAGACTGCTTGCAGGGGGAGCAGGGGCCCCGAGACCCTGCCTCGTGCGCACAGGACCCCCTCTGCTCCAAGAACCGCAGTGGGGCTTGGAGTGGCTGATCCTGTGTCCTGTTGGAGTTCCCAGGAATTCCTCCCTGGGAACGGTGACCCCGGGAGTCTGCCCTGTCCTCCTGATGCTGACCAGCCTTTGTCATCTCTGAGTCTCTGCCACAACTACCCCCCGGGGTCCACCAGCCACCAGTCCACAACCTCGGGTTTCAGAAATGCAAACGTTTAATCAGCAGATTAGGGAGTTCTGTTTTGACATGTTAGTTCAGTCTTGTCTTTTTAAGGAAGTTAGGATTTTCAAGACAGCGCATTTCTAACTGTATCACCCACACAAGGTCATGGATAAAGTCTGTAGGATATGAGGTGATTTAGTTCAAGATAAACACTTTGCGCTTCCAAACCTACTTTGTCTTCACACAATCATTTCAGCCTCCTTGCCAAAGAGTTCGTGGATAAGATGGATCATTCCGAACTGCGCTACTGAGTGGAGATTCAAATCTCCTCCTTCACACTGCAAGTCTAAATACACCACGCCTAATCTCAATTTCTATTGTAAGCAGCTATTGAAAAAAGAAAAAGGAAGTGAGATCAAAGTTTAAAAACGTTGTTCAGGACAAAAAATGTGTGTTTGCAGTCTGTCTTTTTCCTTCTTGTTGTATGTGATTTCACATCACAAGAATTTCTGCTACAAGTCAGACTCAGTTCAGCCTTTGAAAGCGGCACCGACATAGTTCTGGGGAGGAGGTCTCTCGTCTATGAGGCCAGCCCTGAAGGATGAGCTGGTGGTTCTTAGACTCTTAGACCCGGCGACCATGAGTCCTGAGAGCACCCCACAACTGGGAAGCCCTGCTGACCCCTACCCAAGACGTTCAGCTCAGTTGCCCTCCAGGCGATTCTACCGCAAACGAGGGCTCCGTGGAGGAAAAGTCACTCCTAGTCCTACTGGCGGCAAGATGACCACTCTTAAGGCCTAATGCTGGGCTAATGCACCTCCAGGATAAGCATCAGTATCCCTGCCTCCCAGTAACCACATCCTCGTGAAGTCCCTCCCCTGAGGAATCAGGGCTGGTCCTGCATGACCCAGAGAATATGCTGAAGCAACAGCTGCCGGGCTTTCCGGGCCAGGCCGTGAAAGACATTTCACCTTCCACCTGCAGCCCAGCGACCATTCTGGACCAGCTAGCTCTTCACTCTGGGGGCTGTTCTGTGCGTTGTAAGGCGTTTAGTAGCATTCCTGGCCTCTACCCATTAGACAGCAGCAGCAGCTCCTGCTTGGTTGTAAAAATCAGAAGTGTCTCCAGGCACAGCTGAACTGGCCCGAGCTGAAGACCTCTGACCTGGACTCTCGACTTGCTAGCTCTGGGGACAGCAGGTCACCGGGTGTTGCGAGAGTGCTGCAGACAGGAACACGTGGGGAGGAGCTGAGACCCCCAGCTGACAGCTGACTGTATCTTGCCGTCCCCTGGGGGGAGCCACCTGGAGAGGGACCAAGCCACCAGAAGGCAGGGGGAGCTGGCCAAAAATTGATGGCTAACTCCACGGGGGCCAGAACCATCCAGTTGGACCACTCCCAAATTTCGGGCACATAGAAACCATGAGAGATAACAGATAGTGATTATGTTGTCAAAGCCACTGAGTTTGGCAGTGACTTGCCTAGTTGGTTTGTTCAGCAATTATTCTTGAGGTCTGAGAACCAGCTGTATGCAGAGCAGGTGTACACATCCTTTTTCTTTCCCTGACTCTTCGCGACCCCATGGACTGCAGCACGCCAGGCTTCCCTGTCCATCACTAACTCCCGGAGTTTGCTCGGACTCATGTTCATCGAGTCAGTGATGCCAATTAACCATCTTTTCCCAGCATTAGGGTCTTTTCCAATGAGTCAGTTCTTCGCATCAGGTGGCCAAAATATTGGAGCTTCAGCTTCAACATCAGTCCTTCCAATGAATATTCAGGACTGATTTCCTTTAGGATGGACTGGTTGGATCTCCTTGCAGTCCAAGAGACTCTCAAGAATCTTCTCCAACACCACAGTTCGAAAGCATCAGTTCTTCAGTGCTCAGCTTTCTTTATGGTCCAGCTCTCACATCCATATGTGACTACTGGAAAAATCACAGCTTTGTCTATGACTTTGTGAGCCAAGTAATGTCTCTGCTTTTTAATATGCTGTCTAGGTTGGTCATCGCTTTTCTTCCAAGGAGCAAGTGGCTTTTAATTTCATGGGTACAATCAGCAGTACTTGGGTCTGAACTATCTTCACAGGTTGTGGAGGACATGACTATCCCTCACCATTTACAGACCAAACCTACATGCCCTGCTCCCGCAGATGGGACATCAAATGTGTGGGCCTAGATGGGGAACTGGGGCCCCTGCTCATTGCCAGCCCCGTCGCTCTGGGGTGAGTTTCTGGGGCCGGTTGGTTTGTCCCGAGATGTTGGCAAGGCAGCTTGGAGGTATTGTTTTTGTTGTTGTGTGTTTTACACACTGTTACCATTTGACAATGAATTAAGGTCCATATATTTTCCTTTTTTAGCCACAGTGAGCTTGAAAGGGCTATTCAGCTTTCGTTTTCCATACTGTCAAGAGAAATGTATTATTCCACTTTTTTTTCTATTATCATCAAATGTACATCATTCTATTTTTTACTGCGGTCAACAAACATGCATATTATTCCATTAGCAAAACTTTCTACTGATTTTAGAATCACTAAATCCAATTACCCAGTTCTATAATTATCAATGTGCTTTTCCTGAAAATACATGAGAGGAGAGAAAACTGGAAACTGGGGAGCAAAGAGCTACAGATTCTTATTCTTTGGTTTGGTTTTAAGGTTCTGCACCAACAGATGGTGGAGTGTTTATTTGAGAGAAAAGAACAAAAAGGAAAGAAAGAGGAATAAGGAGACCACGTAGGCCCTGAAAAGAGCCCGGCACCCTTTATGCATTTTATCTTTAACTCTTTCTCTGACACATAAATATTTCACATAGTTATAATCAAAGTATATATATACTTTACGTATTATTTTTCCATAAGATATTATACAGTTCTCTGTTTCAAAGTAAAATACATAGTTGCCATTTTAATGGCAGCATAATATTCCATGATCTTGATATACTATCACATCCTTATTGTTGGATATCTAGTTTGTATGAATCAGACTTTTAACAAGATATGACTTCTGAGAAGATCTAGAAATATTGTCAACAGATGGCTTATGAACTGATTTTGTTATTACAGTGCCTCTATTGATGATTGTGCAGTAAATAAAATGTAACTAAGGATTGCTCACAAGTTGGTTGGAAACACAGGTATTATATATACAAATAGAATTTACAGAGAGATACATGAAATTCAAAAAAATGACAGAAATAAGATGCAGGTAAGACAGAAAAGGTCAAATATACACAAATCAAATGGAGCCAGATACATAAATAAAGACATTTTAATCACATTACTCATCCATGTCAGAATTTTCATGGTCCAGGAGTTTCTCTGTCTGAATCCATGATTCTATTTAACCTTGAAATACTGAGGGCATCCTCCAGGTGTTATATCCCTATACAGCTAAATTCTTTCTCAGTTTCTAAGATTATACTAAATCCATATTCCCAGATTAAAGCAACCGTTTCTAAAGTGAAAGGCAGGAAGTGGAAAGTAGGGCGTTTCCCTAGTTAGAGAAAAAACACAGAGGATCTCAGGAGTGACTTTGACTTATGGGACAGCGGATGTTTGAGAAGGTAGCCTGGAGGGGAGTGGAGAAAAAGGAAGGATCTGTTTCTGTAGCCTGGGCTTTTGCGAAGAGAGACGGAAAGCACTATATAACACCCTTGTATTAGACATTGATGTGCTGAGACTACGTCTTAGGTCATCAGGGGCTGAAGTTGTCCTTTTAAAAGAACCAGGTTCTCACCCCTGCCCACCCTGCTCCCAGCTGAGCAACAGGGCAAATTCCATCTCCCTGGAACGTTTCAGCCAGCAGAGTGACAACTGGAAAACCATTCCCACTGACTTAGCTCTGAGAGCAACCGATGTTTCTTTGTTTTTCTTCCCTCCCTCCCGGGCCCAGCTGTGACTCCGGGCCAACCTTGAAAATGTACCCAAACTGTTACACAACAAGAGGATCTGTCGGCTAGAAAAATGGTCTCTGTAGATGATTCCTTCTCTTTGAGATTCACAGTGGTGGCTCGTGGGAAGGTTCAAAACCCAAATCCTAGTTCTGAGCAGGGCGATACCCTGTGAGGTCCCGTCAACGTCCCTTTGAGTGTGTTCCTGCAGTAGAAAATGCAAATAACTTATTCCTCAGTCTTATCTGCTCTGGTTAAATGGCAGTTTATCTTCAACCCCCGTGTGAAGGGAATGATCAAACTGTGTCACGCAAATCAGTATACTTGATTACATGCCAGGATCTACATAGTTGCTTCCCTGGTGGCTCAGTGGTAAAGAACCCGCCTGCCAAGCAGGAGAAGTGGGCTCCATCCCTGGGTCGGGAAGATCCCCTGGAGAAGGAAATGGCAACTCACTCCAGGATTCTTGCCTGGGAAATCCCATGGACAGAGGAGCCTGGCGGGCTACAGTCCACGAGGTCGCAAAGAGTCGGGCACGACTTCGTGACAACATACCACATTCATGTGTACAGACTCCTGTAACTTTTTCTATACTAATTCTGTGTGTGTACACACACGCACTATATGAGTTCACACTGACACTTGTGATTTCATCCCAATCCCCCCTCCTCCGGGGTGGGCTCCTGGGGCCATGGGGTCGGGGAGAGGCCACACCCCGCCCGTGCAGAGGCCGGGTGGACGCGACCCAGCGACCGCAGATTTCCTCTCCTCTCTTGCCGCAGATTCAGGATTCGCAGCTCAAACACGGTGACTCATAGGTCCCGAGGTCGGGAGTCCAGGTTCAAGGGCAGCTACAGGGCCTCCTCTGGCTGGAATCTGGGTCCCCCCCGAGCTCTCTGGTGCAGATGGCCGTCAGGCCCTGGGACCGTCTGGGTGCAGCTCTCAAGCCCCTACAGGCCCTCCCTGCCACGGAGGCCGCTCCCTAATCGCAGGGCTCTGCGCGGCCAGCAGGACGGCCACAGCTCCAAATCACCCTTGTCAGGCAGTCCTCTGTCCAAGGGCTCCCCTGCTTAGGTCGTGACCTCAAAGTCAGCTGTTTAGGGACCTGAATTACATCCATAAAATCCCTTTGTCTTCACCATGTTATTTAGTGTGTTAGTTGTTCAGTCATGTCCTACTCTTTGCGACTCCATGGACTATAGCCCACCAGGCTCCTCTCTCTGTGGGATTCTCCGGGCAAGATTACTGGAGTGGGTGGCCGTTCCCTTCTCCAGGGGATTTTCCCGACCCAGGGATCAAACCTGCATCTCCTTCTTGGCAGGCGGATTCTTTACTGCCTGCGCCAGCAGGGGAGACCTATCCGTGTACCGGTAACTTAATGACAGGAGTGAGATTCCACTGTATTCCCAAGTCTGGCCCCCGGCGACAGGAAGTTATCCAGAAGCTGTGCGTGGTGGGGCCGCAAAAGGAATCCTGGTGCCTTGAGCTAGCCTGACCCCCTAGCTTTTTTTTGAGTGTACTTTTTAATTGTGGTATAAAGCACAGAACATAAAATGCACTGTTTTAATTCATTTTTAAGTGTGTTGTGAGCTCAGGAGCATCAGGTGCGGTCGTGGTGCTGGGCTCCCACCGCCTCCCTCCATCCCCACACTCTCTCCAGCCTGTGAAACAGAACCTGTGTGCAGACTGATCACCGCCCAGCCCCGGCCTCCCCCCACACCCCACCCCTTGTACACTGGGGCCACTGGCTCACTTCTAAGCGCAGTCCTGCCGCAGCCTGGCTTCTCGTTCCATTCAGCGTTGGCTGCGCATCCGGCCTGCTCTTTAGCGGGCTCGTGTATCTCACCCCCTGAGCTGGGACTGTGAACCCCGTTTGCAAGGCAGGATACAGAGGAAGAGACGGGTCAGGGGGTGGAAACAGGACGTGCCACCCGACTCCGTGCTTCCCACAACTCCGGACGCAGCAAAACTTCCCACTCGGTCAGCAGGACGGGGCAGTCTCTTCGATTTGGGGAAGAAACCGAGTCCAGACCAAGCGAGGATGCTCGGGCCCGCCTGTGTCTCGGTGTCCCGACGACCAAACGGGGGCGGTAACATCTACACTTGTTAAGTCACCGCCCCTCGTGTAGACAGCTTACATGGCAGTTTTCTCCAACCCAGGACAGCTACAAGACTCTGGACAAGTTTTAGAGCTGCAGGAACCGCTCTCAAACACAATAAAAGATTGTTCTTCAGCTTGTCGGAAGCTTCCCTCCTCATGGATGTGTCATCACTGAACGGGGTGAAGAACGTGGCTTTGACTCTGTCTCCTTTTTTAATTTGTATTTCTTCTGTTCTGTGTCTGATGGAAGCCGCGGGCTATGGGTGAAACCTGCTTGTCACATCCCGAGAGTCTTAGGCCCAGCTGGGCCAACACAGAAGGGAATTTGGTCCCCCTTTCTGGGGTCCGAACGCTGTGTTTTGTGTCCTGCAAGATTTCTTTAGCTCTGTTCCCAAGTCATAATTATTTCCAGACAAGATGCTGGCTTGGCTGCCAGCCGCGGCCCTGATGCAGCTTTTGAGTTCTTCAAGCAGCAAACACAGAACTATCCTCTCGCCTTCCGTGAGTCCTTGGTAACGTGGCAAAGGGAGAAGTAGTAATTTCTAGTTATGATAATGTGTTTCCAGGATAAAGTAACTTGTCGTTCAAATTCCAAAACCACACGCGTAGAAACTCTCACTTTCTGTGTGGACAGGAGCTCTCCTCCTAGCCTAGCAGAGTAAGCTGTGTCAAAGGCCTCTCTCTGCTTTTGAACGTTGAGGCCCGTGGGGTGGCGAGCCCCCAGGGCAGGGTGGGGCTCAGCCTTCTGGGAGCCCTGTGTGTGGACCGCGGGCAGGCTGCGGCTCTGGGGGACCTCTGACAGGTCGGCGTCTGCGGGGGACCCCGGGGTGCCTGGTGCACTGAGGGTCTTGGGTCTACAACCTGGGCTTAACCAACACAAATGCAAAAGACTTCTTGCTTGGGGAAAAATGAGTAGGGGTTATTTACATTGCCACTTCAATATTTTCAATGTACTTGAAGAGAAAAGAAAATTCCATAAACATAGAGAACTACAGCCACCAGTCCCCAAAGATGCGAGCGCAGCTGTTTCCTCCTACTCCGGAGCGAGAGGGGACCCAGGGTCAGGACGTCGCCACGCTGGCCCCTTCTCGCGGTGGACGCGGCCGTTCAGGTGGACACAGGCTGCAGTCACACCTCTGGGTCAGACTTGTCCCAAAGGCAAGTAGGGGACGGGCCTGCTGCTTCCTCCAGCTGTGCCCGACCCGGGACGGTGTGTACACGTGCACGCACGCACACACACACACTCACTGACACACGCACACGCAGACACGCACAGTGTCTGACCGGCCCAGCCTACCTCACTGAGCACGCTGAGCCTCATCTCTGTCCACAGCCCCCCGCGGCCCCTCCGAGCCGCTTCGTTTGCACAATGCCCAGCCCCTCACCCCCACCGTGGCCTCGGGTCACGGCTTCCTTCCCGGTTCCCGACTCTGCCCTCTCTCCTCTCCGCAGAGGCCCCAGGACCTTGACACAGAGACGCCCTTGGGCCACTCTGCTGCCTCCTGTGTCCGCCCGTCGGCAAAGCGCCGGGCAGCCCCGACTAGCCGGGGTGGGTGGGTCTGTCTCCACCCACGACTTCACGGATCTTCTGTGCTGACATCCTGCTCCCCGACCTCTCTCAAGGTCGCCCAAGGTCACTGAGATCTGCTTTCCCCTTCCTCCCGGTCCGTGTCTCCCACACAACCTGGTCTCCCCATCGGCCTGACTCCAAGCCAGGGTCAGAGTCGGACCAAGCCCTCGGGAGGCAGGCAGCCTGATTTAGCCCCACTTAGATGCCTGTGCATTATGGCTGCAGCAAATGTGCAGAACGTGAGAAGAACTTAGAGAAGAATTCTACCAGAAATGGCTCCGTGAAGTCCATTTACAGGGGACAGAGACGTGGCAGGAAGGAGGTGACCCAGAACCGAAGGTAGGGGACAAGCAGATCAGCCAAGCTGTTCCCAAGACCCAGTCACGGCAAGTACAGACACAGGTGCAGCCCGACCATCGAGAAAATTCTCCCTGGACACCCTACCCTCTGGTTCACACTTCCTGCCTGATACTCCCGTGAGTCCTGTGACCTCAGCCAGCAGTAAGGAGGCCCCAGAATTCACTTGGGAATTAATTCAACCCTTAATTTTTGGAATGATAGCATCATTTCCTTAGTGAGCACACAGCATTAGTCTTGAAGAGATACAGAATTAAGTGAAAAAATAATGAAGATAAGTCAATCCTACTTTTTAAAATACTGGTACCAAAAAAAGTCTTGTGAATATTTGTTTCCCCCCCCCCCCATTTGTTATGTTTATGAGTATTTTGTGTGCTGGGTTGCCAGGTCAAAGTTGAAATTCTAATTTAAAGCATTAGTTTAAATAGCTGACAGACTATGATTTTATGTTGACATTTTAAGAAAACGTAAGATTCATTATGTGTCCAGAGTTTATTTGTTATTTTTCCAGGAATAATTACTTAAGTGTTTGGCATGATTTGCCTGTTCATCAGACAAGTAGGAAAATCAAATTATTACATTTACAAATGCTGTTTAAAAGGTTATTTGGTTTTTTTAATAGGACCAAAGATTAATCAGAGGCCCTCTTTGAAATGTTATTAAATATTACTAGATTCATTGTTGAAAATAAAGCTTGCAGGTTGAATGGCAAGTAAGTGTCATGAAGGGACACTGCCATAGTGCTAATTAAGCGCTCGAAACACTCACCAGTTTTTATTGTAAGTGTATTTCTGATGAGGCCCTTTGGCAAGGATCACCTTTCCTTTCACTGAAAAGGCCATTTCAGACACGAATGAGTGCACACTCACACCAGAGTCCAGGGAGTCCAGTTCGAGCCCCAGGGAGGCTGCTGCTACCTGTGAACTGAGTCACTCAGCCCCTCTGAGCCTCAGTCTCCTCATCTGTAAAATGGCACAACAGCAATTACCTCATGCAGCTGACTCTAAGGGTAGAATGAGACCAGGTGGTTGAGAGAGGCCCTTGCCAAGGACCGCCCCCCCCCCCCCAGCGGGCACCCATCCTTGTCCCATCCAGGAAGACCACGATCAAAGAAGCATAGCAACCTTTTACCTGGGCCACAGCCTCCCTGGATTTCATCAGAAATTCATGTTGTAAGGGAAACTCGCATGTTGTCTTAAAAGCCTGCAACGGCTCCGTCTCAGTCAGGGGATGAGCCGAGGCCAGGGCTGTGGCCCGCCGCCCGCACCCTGTCCGCCGCAAGCCACCTGCATTCCCCCTGACCTCATTGCCTGCCGTTCCCCTGCTGCTCTGACCCCGAACTGCCTAAGTGACCAGCGTTTCTCCTGCCTGCGAGCGTTCCCCTCAGGTTCTGCATGGCCCACCCCCTCCCACTCTCAGGCCTCTTTTCAGAAGTTGCCTGAGCCCCCTAAAAAGCCCACCACATCGGCTCCACCCCCTGGGTGCCCACTGGCCACGCCGTCCTTTTCCGCCAAGGTCCTCGCCACCATTTAGTAAAAGCCTGTGCTGTGACCGTCTCTGCACTCACATACGGACAGGATGCAAACCGAGCGGGACTGTAGTCCCCACCACGGTCCTGACAGAGCGGGAGCCCGCCCCTTGGAAGAGCAAAGGATGTGAGACATGCGGGCCCAGGACTCAGGCAAGGGGGATTTCTGAGACTCGCCTCTTGGGTCATCTTGTACAGATTGCTGGACCTCCTGACTCGCTTCCTCCTGTCCATGGTGAACGAGCAATCCTGTTGGACATAGGGAGCCCAGGATGACTTGGGGTATAAGGGTGCATTGGCTGGAAGGCAGTGCAGACTGTTAACACTAGCTGGTGACATTTCAAAAGACTGTCCGAGGGTGCACGGTTATAAACATTTTGAAGTTGAAAATTGTTTTCCCTTATGGAACAAGGTTGTGAGCCAAGAAGGACTCAGCTCCAACATCAGCAATACTCAGCCCTGTCACATGATATGGGGAAGGACAATCGCCATGAATTGTCTCAAAACTGGTGAAAACTGGGGTCGACCTGAAGATTCTGGAGACATGTCAGGAGGAAGCTGTTCGCATCTTGGGAGCTTGTCCCTTTGCTCTGTGAATGCTTGGTCAACGTTCTCTCGGTGGGGGTTTGGAAAATTGTTTGATGGGAGAAACTCGATGAAGTTCATTACCTCTGATAACAGAATGATTCTGTAAGTGCAACAATTACGTCCACCAGGATGGAGTGCAAGTTCAAGAGAGAGACCAAGGCTTTTCCTCGTTGTTTATACGGGGTCGTTTAGTCTGCATTTCTAAAACTCCTCTCATCAAATTCAGAGACCAAAGATCTTTCTCTCAGAAACTAAAACTTTTGTACAGAAAGAGCCCAGGCATATCTGCAGGAACTAGGCTGGTGTGACAGGTCACCTGGGCGGCTCTACAGGAGGACAATGGTCTGATTAGCTGAGGCCACAGGTTCAAATACAGCAAGTTACTCAAACCAGTCACCCAGGCACCAGTCCACACACCTGCGCTTGGGCTAACCCGGGGCCAGGTTCACTGGGGGGCAGGGTAGTGGGGGGAAAGTCAAGTGTCAGGTTTCTGGGGACACAAGATCACATGTGAGAGTCTGGAATGTTCTAGAGCAGGTGGGGGGAGGGTGTCTGAAGCCAAACACCGGTGTTATCCTAGATGTTTTGCAGCAATTTAAGGACAAGATGCTCGTGGATGGGGGCGAGCACAAGAGGTGAGCGCCACCTGGTGGACGAACCAGGAAGTCCTCCTGGTACCAAACCTGCCCGCCTTCCCGGCCCCCACCTGCCAAACTCACCAATGGACTCTAAAGCATCGGATGGAGCATACACTTGACAACATTCTTTCACGTTTTTCAAAAGAAGGATAATTTAAACACTAATAATGAATTTCCCCCGGGGTCCCCCCAGTGCTGTCTGCCTTCTTGTTCTTCAGGGAGGTTACGCAGGAATCCTCCCCTCACCCGGTTCTTTGTTCTTTTGCTCAGACAGACCCTCCCCGATGTCCATCTCACACCTTTCGGCTTCATGCAAGAAACCCTGATTTTGTGTAAATGCTACATGGGGCCCAGAGATGCCACATGAGCAGGGCTGGCCTCTGGCTCTGAGTAAGGAGGACAAACGTGCAAGCAATGAGTGTTGGGATTTGCGGACCAGGAGCAGCAAGTATTAAAGGACTGCCGAGGGTGGGGTGGGGGGGTCTGGGGGGAGGGCCAGAGGTTGGGGGCAGTGAGGGCGGAGGGGAGGTCAGGGGCCACGGGCAGCGCCCCCAGAGTCCACCCTATTCGGTGCCACCGTCCAGATGTCCCCAAGCTCCAGCTGGCGCTACCATCTCATCCCCGAAGCTGGTCCCTGGGGCCTCTGCCTTCCCTGGATGCACTGGGCTGGCCTGGGTGTGGACACGTTGCTTTTCCTCTTAGTTCATCCAAGGCAGGGTTGGAATTTTCCAGTAGAGTTGTTTACTAGGCAACTCGAGGGAAAAACAAAAGCAACAACATGAAGTGCTAGCTTGCTGAAGCAAGCTACCCCGACCCGGGGTGGGGGGTGGGGGGGACAGGCAGACATGCAAACACCGCGAAGTCGGGCCCGGCGAGAGCAGCTCCTCTGCACGCGGCACCTCGGCCCCCCTCCACCTCACGCAGGTCTCCAGGAGGCCAGGCCGGCGGAGGTGCAAGGCGGCTCACGCGTCTCCCGGGCTGGCTGAGGCCGCAACACCTTCCAGACGCAGCTCCCAGAGCCCCGCTCTGGGACAGGCTCGTGAAGCTCCTCCCAGCTCCACTGCAGCCCTCCACCCTCACCCCTACCCTCCTCCTCCTCCTCCTCCTCCTTCAAGACTAATGAACATTTACATAAAGTAAAAATATGAATTCACGGATCACAAGCATTGCTTATGGTATCTGAGGGGCTTCCCTGGTGGCTCAGACGGTAAAGAATCCACCTGCAATGCAGGAGAACCGGGTTTGATCCCTGGGTCAGGAAGATGCCCTGGAGGAGGGCATGTCTACCCACTCCGGTATTCTTACCTGGAGAATCTCACGGACAGAGGAACCTGGCGGGCTACAGTCCATGGGGCCGCAAAGAGTCAGACAGACTGAGGATCTAACACATCCACCCACACACACACATATATGGAGTATGCATAGGCAGGTGTGATTTCATCAGTTCAGTCTCTCGGCCATGTCTGACTCTCTGCGACCCCACGGACTGCAGCACGCCAGGCTTCCCTGTCCATCACCAACTCCCAGACCTTACTCAAACTCACATCCATCAAGTCGGTGATGCCATCCAACCATCTCATCCTCTGTGATTTCATAGTCATGAGAATAAACAATATGCAAAAATATAATGTATATTTGTGCAAAAAAATGTATTCTTATTATTTAAGTTTTAAATTGTAATATGTAAAAAAAAAAAAAGACTAATGAACATTTGAGTTACCTCTGAGCTTGGCGAAGATATCTTTTGGTTCCTCTGGAATCGAATCTATAACCTAAATTATTGTACTTCTGCATTTCACCTTGAGACTAGACTCAACACCTTCCTTTTTACAGAGTTGATTGGGACACGTGTGTTTAGTCTGGGCAAACTGGAAATACCGCGAGGAAAGGCTGAACCTGGATGTTAGTCTTGAGATTGTGCTCACTGAGCAGAAAGGGAGGCTGGGTCTCGAAGTGGATCGTCCTGGCATGAGGGACCAACAGCCCAGGGACGAGGCCCCCTGGCCCGGATCTGGACGAGGGTGCCCGGCCCCGGGTCTGGACGAGGGTGCCCGGCCCCGGTTCTGGACGAGGGTGCCCGGCCCCGGGTCTGGATGAGGTCCAAGTCTGAGCGTCAGCCCTGCCGCCCCACAGTCCCGAGTGAGGCCCCCACACCCCCCACCCTGCATCCTTCCTGCGAAGTGGCACAGACTGCCCGAGGTCTGGACGCCCTTCCTCCACCCAGTCACCGCACTGGCGATGTCCGCTCACAGCTGGTTCATTCCCAGAACAGAAGGAAGGCTGCGCCGGCCTCGTGGGAAGGACTCTGCTTCTTTCGGTCCTGGTTTTTTAGTTTTCTCTTCATCTAGGAGGTCGTTACGACACAGGCAGCTCTTGGGATGTCTCCACTGTCAGAAACGAGCTCCCTGCTCGGCTGGCCCAGACTCCACGGCTCTCCTGGTTGGACGGTGCATTTATTCCCGTCTTCAGGCAGGAAGATGCTGACCTGCCTCGTCCTTGGTGATCCATCAGACTGGAGCAGAGCTGAGACCCGCTCCATGCTTCCCCTGGGAAGCCACCGATGGCTCTCAGACCAGTGCGTCTTCTGGACCAGACGGAACCATCCCCAGCCTGCTGAATGGCCTGAGGACCCAAAAGACCGGTCTTAGAGATGTCACTGAACACTCTGCAGGCCTCATGGTGGTCCAGTGGATAAGAATCTACCTGCCAATGTAGGGGGACACAGGTCCCATCCGGGGTGAAGGAAGTTCCCACGTACCGCAGAGCGATTAAGCCCATGCGCCATGACGACTGAGCCTGTGCTCTGGAGCCCGGGAGCTGAAACTCCCGAGCCTGCACACCCTGGGGCCTGCGCTCCGCAGCAGGAGTGACCAGTGAGAAGACCTCGCCCTGCGATGAAGAGTAGCCCCGCTCACCGCAGCCAGAGAGACGTCTGCTTGCAGCAGCAAAGGCCAGCGCAGCCGAAGTAAATAAATACAAATAAACTCCGCCTCTGACCCCATCGTTTCAGTAATTCAGATAATACCTTACGGGTCATCTAGCGCCTTAGCTCTCTCCCCCCATGTCACACCCACAGCTACAAAACGTACTGCTTTCCCCATTTATTTGACCCTTGGGTCAGTTTGGTTCTGGATACACTCCGATTTCAGAATTGCATTAGGAGGGGATGAGCCCTGCGCCAGGACTGTGGGAAGAGGGTGGTGACCGTTTAACTCCGTAGGCAGACTCTCCCCTCGTGTGGAGCATCCTTTTTTAACAAAACCCTTTGAGGTACTATTTTGCTGCAAAAATAACGGCCTTTGGGGCAAAGCTGAGACAGACGGGAGTAAAACTATCAGAACAAAATTGTTCTGCTTAATAAATTTCCTCAAGGCAGCACAAGGCTGAATGGATAGGAGACCCTCGACCAGAAAAACAAAACCAAAACAGAAGCGTAAAGGGAGGAGGAAGAAACAGCGGTGAGCAGAGGGTCTTGATTGCAGAGTTTTGCAGGGGGATGTGCTCATTTGGGGGGAGTTCTGTGGGGCAGGAACGCAGCACAGCCCCTCCATCACCCCCTCACGCACCCCGACTCCTCAGACCTGGAGGGCGAGGGAGCCCCCAGGAGGAGGGGGGCTGCGAGTTCAGGAGGAACAGTCTAGGGACAGGATTCCAGAAGGAGAAGCTGGAGCTGACTGGGAGGAAGCCAGAAACGTCCCCACCTCCCTGCAAATGTGGGCAGGACGCTGGATTCCCCGGTGTTTGAGAGCTGGGGCTGTGAGGAGCGGTTTCCCAGTTCACAGTGCGCAGTGACCCCGGCGGCGAGAGAACTGGGCCCCTCTGTGCAGCTGACCATCAGATGCGCCCCCTCCTCTAGGCCCAGGCCCCAATTCAGCAAAATCTGTGCTGAATTAATTTTGGTTACTATGGAGACGCTGATTTTAAATTGGGTAACAAGGGCCTGCATACAGTTCTGTCTGTCCCTTTTCAGCCTACAGCCTGGCTGCTGAACAAGATCTTTTTCATTTGGTGCCATAAATAACACATTCAGAAAGATTCTATCAATTCAGTCCTACGGAAATATTGGTGTCAAAATTAGCAACACGGCGCCCTTTGTATAACATGAGGCCCATACATGCTAATACCTCCCAGTGGATTTTATTAATCACACCTGACAAATGAGCCCTGTTTGCTAAGAGGTCGATACAAAGAGGTTGATACATTAGTCTGCTACTCATGTTTCTCTTCCATAAAGTTACTTTTTAAAGAAATCGAAAGAATCACCTATAATTGTTTTATTTAAAAAAAAAATACTACAGTCACAAAACTTGGAAAGCCAAGAGGAGACACACAAGCTTCTCCCATGCTGACAAAAACAACTTGAGCATTGTAATATATTTCTGGAACATGTTCATTTATTTCTTTGCAGTTTTTCACTGTTTAATTTTTTTGAAAATTATGAAGCCTTTCCAACGTTTCCAAAATAATTTAACACCTATACCCTTACCACTAAAATTTAAAATCTGCTAGCATTTGACTATGTAATTGTATACATAAAATTACTGTATCCCTCTCTTTTAAAAGGGCTTCCTTGGAAAGAATCTGCCCACAATGCAGAAACTCAGGTTCAATCCCTTGGTCAGAAAGATCCCCTGGAGAAGGGAATGGCTACCCACCCACTCCAATATTCTTGCTGGGAGAATTCCACGGACGGAGGAACCTGGCGGGCTGCAGTCCATGGGGTCACAAACAGTCGGATATGACTGAGTAACACTCTTACTTTTTTCTTTCTTTTTTTAATAGAGGATGACAGATAAAGCTAAAGCTCCCCCCTGGGGATCCCGTCCACCCACACATGTTCGCATGTTCCTGGCTGTGTGATTCTGCACTTTTTACTGCATATTACACATACCCATAAACACCTACTATCTGTTTGTGTTTATCTTTGAAATATACATGTATCTTTTTGCTCTTTGTTTTTTCTTCCAATGTGATGTTATTGCAACTCAAGCTGCCTCCCTTCCCCTGGGGCATCAGGGCAGGGCCTCCACGGTGGTTTGCCCCCCACCTCAGCCCAGCACACCGTCCCGCTGCAGCCGTAAAGCCCGTCACAGCTCGAGACCACCCCCAGCTTCACCCCTCGCTGGTCGCTGCCCCAGCAGAGCTCATCCTAGTCTGCTCGGGTGCAAGGGCAGCACACCGCTCCTCTCGCAGGACCCTCCACCAGTTCCACCGTGCGTGTGGGCTCAGTCACTCAGCGTGTCCGACTCTGCCACCCCGTGGACTGCAGCCCGCCAGGCTCCTCTGTCCCTGGGACCCTCCAGGCAAGAATCCTGGAGTGGGTTGCCATTTCCTCCTCCAGGAGGTCTTCCCAACCCGGGGATCAAACCCACGTCTCCTGTGTCTCCTGCACCAGCCCAGTCTCACGTGAGCAGTGTTTCCAGAAGGCAGACAAGCAGCATACAGTCCGACCTCATTCTGATCGTCAATCGGGGATGGAGAGAGAGGAAGCTAACATCTCAGAGTGGAGCAGGGGGCTGGGGGCCGGGGGGCTCTTAAGTCATCTTCCACCTCCAGCTCAGACACTCAGAAGGCCAAGGTCTCTGAGATGCCCCATCTACGCTCAAATTGGTTTTAAAATTCATGTCCTAAGTCACTTTCTTCTACTCGATATTCCTTGAGTGTTCTTTCAGAGCAAACCACATGTTCAAGGACTCTTGAGCAATTCCACACTCAACAGCACGGGTGCGTCTCAGAGATACACTGTCGCATGAGTCCACTTAAGAGAAGTTCAAAATAAGCAAAGTCAACTCCCAGCGATGGAGGCCAGCAGGCGGTCTCCTGTGGGCAGGCAGGGATGGAAGGAGCTCCTACAGGGCTTCCAGGAGATTGCTGATGCTGTTTCTGTACCTGGGCGCTTTGCTACATTAATGCGTTCATTTCGTGGACAGTCTTGGAGCTGAATCCTCAAGAGCATGTGCACTTCTCTGTCTAAATTTTGCTCAACTAAAAGGTTTACTCTTTGAAAAAGCAAATCAAAAGTATTCTGTATATATCAGCAGATGAATGGATAAGGAAGTTGTGGTACATATACACAAGGGAATATTGTGAAAAGTGAAGTCGCTCAGTCGTGTCCGACTCTTAGCAACCCCTTGGACTGTAGCCTACCAGGCTCCTCTGTCTATGGGATTTTCCAGGCAAGAGTACTGGAGTGGGGTGCCATTGCCTACTCGGCTATAAAAAGCAACACATTTAACTCAGTTCTAATGATGTGGATGAACCTAGAGTCTAATATAGAGTGAAGTCAGAAACAGAAAGACAAATATCATATATTAACGCATATATACAGTATCTGGAAAGATAGTACAACGATCCGATGTGCAGAGCAGCAAGGAGACACAGACATAAAGAACAGACTTCCGGACACAGTGGGAGGAGAGGTGGGATGGTTTGATAGCGTGGCACTGAAACATATACACTACCATAAAACAGCCAGCCAGAGGGAGTCTGACGGACAACGCAGGGAGCCCAAAGCCGGCGCTCTGTGACAAGCTGGAGGGGTGGGGTGGGGAGGGATGCGGGAGGGGGTTCAGCAAGGAGGGGATGCATGTGTGCCTATGGCTGATTCATCCTGATGAATGGCAGAACCATCACAGTTTTGGAAAGCACCTATCCTACAATGAAAATGAATAAATGAACATTTTATAAGCATTCTGTATATATACGTTCAACTGCATACCTGAATCACTTCGCTGTGCTCCTGAAGCTAACCACATTGTTATAATTGGCTATGTCCCAACATAAAACAGAGTATTTTAAGTAATCTGAAAACAACTGAGGTTTTTGGCTATGCCTCCCACAGGGGAACAAACTCATAATGGGAGGGAGGCCGTGAGGAAAACAGAAAGGAAAACAGTGCGGGGACTGAAATAACGGGACCAGTTGGAGGCGCTGGGAACCAGGTCTCTGGAGAGAATGACGATTCGGATTCCCAACTGGGCTTCTTTTTAAAGCAGCATTCATGCCCCTGTCAACCGCAGCTAGGATGGCAGTGTCCTTAACACACTTCTAAGATGCTATTTTAGCAAGCACTCAGAAGGAAGTCTGAAGCCAGGCTGGCCATTTCCAGAGGCAGATGGTGGCTTTTCCCCTTGCCTCAGGGCTCCCTTAGGCAAGGGCTGGTGAAGGTGCAGCTACCGTGGGTGCCTGAGGTATATCCACCCTGCCCTGGGCTACGAATCTCTCACTGTCTGGCAGGTTCAGCAGTCAGCGGGGTCCTGCCCAAGACCCGTGGCTCAGGAAAGCCTTTCAGGGTGCCAACCACCCTCTGGAAGAGGGTGATACACCTGTGCTGTGACCTCACCTGGGACCCTGTGCTTCATCCAGTCCCAAGGGGGACATTCCGGGTTGTCAGGGGAGCGGGCTGAAGCTTTGTAAGCTGAGAGCATGGCTGCAAGAATCGATCCGACTCGCCTAGGTCCCCGCCTCTCTGGGCTGGCTTGTGATAGTACAGCTGTGTTGCAAACACAGTGCCCACCTGTCCCCGTGGAAATCTACATCCAGTTCTGTGAACTCCTCCTCCGCTCACAAAGCAGCCTGTGTGCAGACGGAAGCGAGATGCGGAGATTTACGCGGGGACCAGCCCAGGGGAAGGCACGGGGACCCAGGGACCCCGTGAGCCGAAAGCGGAGCTGCGTCTGCAGTGCTCAGGTTCACATGTGTATCTTTGTTTCCTGGTGTTTCCTGCACCAGCCCTGTCACCTGAGGCCTGGGGAGAAAGCTGAGACTCTATTTCCTGTTTCCAGGGAAAGGAAAAAACTCATCAAGCGAATGATTCTAGGTTCAACTCCAACTGCAGGAGGGGACTCTAGGTGCAGCATCGGGTTTGAGCCTGAGCCTCATGGGCTATTTCTCAACTGAACGGTCTTCTAAATAACAACCTGGCAGCCAGTCTCTGACACCTGCCACACCCGCAGGCTTTGAAAACTGCTTCCAGACACGTCAGACTTTGTCTATTCAGTGTTGTTACAAACCGAGGGCGAGCTGTGTGAGACTGCTGATTCCCAGCACACATCACATGGAACAGTCACAGGGAGGGGCCGCCGTGCTCCACGCGTGGCCAGAAGGGGTCCCCTCGAGCCCCGCTCAGCCTGTCACGCGTTCCTGGCTCGAACCACGGTGGAGCAAGCCTCCGCGCCTGCGAGGCCATCTCTGGTTTGGAGCTTGCGGCCTCTCCAGGCAGCGATGCCCCGGATGGACCAGTGGAAGCGAGCCCGTGACGTGGGGCAGGTGCACTTGCCCAGCGTTCTCATCTGTGCCCAGGAAGGGCCCCGCTGTTTTCTCTGAGACGGCCCTGCGGGGAAACAGCGCTTCTTGCTTCTTAATAGCTAAGCAGCTGGAGAAAAACCAACGATTTCTCCCTTTGCAGCAGTGTGCTTCTCTGGGAAACACAGAAACACAGACATGCTTGCCAACTGTCCTGGAAACCCGACCTTCTGCTGTGCCCTGCAGTCATGCAGACAGAGACCTGGCTTCCCAAAGTCCAGCTGCCTGGCTCAAATCACATCCTCCCACCACCGCAGGCGACCGGCAGCACAAAAGTCAACGCCTCGATCATTTTTGCAGAGGTGACAGCTGTTTGGAATACCCACGTTCAGCCCACGTGAGTTTTACATGTTTCCGCAGGAGAGCAGGCTCCTCCCTCCTTCCCAGTGTGTTGATGACACGTGAGCAGGAAACGCGGAGGCAGAGGCCCTGGCTCCCAGCCTGGCCCCGCCAGACTCGCTGCAGAGTCTCCTGCAAATTAGGGGTCCAAAGAATGCCTCCTCCAGAGAAGTCCAGGAATTTTAAATACATGGAAAGAAATATGGAAGAGTTCCGGAGAAACTCTAAGACCAAAATATTATATTACTGAGCTAGGAAACGGCCAGTGTAACTTGTCACGGTGAATTCAATAAAACAATTGCGGTGCATTTTACTGCCCCACGCACATGGTTTCCGTGAATAATAACTAGCTGCAGGAACGGACGCAGTAGGGATTCAGAACTGCTGATGGATGGGACAGAGAACTGGGGAAAGGAAGTGGTGAAATTTTTGTTAACTTATAAAAAAAGGAAAAAATGAAGATATGTGAGCTTTAAGACACACGTAAGAGCGTGACAAAACGAATAAGCACAGCTTGGGTCAGAAGGAGAGAGGGCGGGAAGGGCAGGAAGGACGGCGCTTCCTGCTTCCTTCCGGCCTGGAGGCCAGGACCGGTCGCCTGGGCCCACTTTTCCTCCCCGGCTGGACTGCAGGTGCTGGAGGCAGAGCTGTCAGGGCGGGGGGCCGCGGCCCAAGCCCACGGGCGGTGACTGCTCCGCAAACAAGCACGGATGCTTCGGCCCACGGTCCCCCTGCAGGGCACAGCGGGGAGTCCGGGCAGCCTCGAGCACGTCCACAAGGTCCGGG
Source organism: Alces alces (assembly GCA_015832495.2). NCBI lineage: Eukaryota > Metazoa > Chordata > Mammalia > Artiodactyla > Cervidae > Alces > Alces alces. The sequence continues at coordinate 47,048,465 of JADEYB020000019.1, read as the reverse complement.
CCACCGAGCTGGGCCACGGCCACCAGAGAGAAGGTGCCTCCAGGTCGGCCGACCACGGAGGCCCAGCCCGGCCAGTTGGCGCCGCTTCCCGGTCAGCTGGGGGAAGGCCCGCATCTCCCGCTGCCGCTCTCTACCCTCCCTCCTCCGCACGCCCCTGGGTCTGCCCGGCCCCTGGGCCCACCAGGGGGTCTCCCCGGGTCTGCCCACTCTTGGGTCCACCAGGGGGTCTCCCTGGGTCTGTCCTGCCCCTGGGCCCACCAAGGGGTCTCCCCGGGTCTGCCCCACCCCTGGGCCCACCAGGGGGTCTCCCCGGGTCTGCCCCACCCCTGGGCCCACCGGGGGGTCTCCCCGGGTCTGCCCCTCCCCTGGGTCCACCAGGGGGTCTCCCTGGGTCTGCCCCACCCCTGGGCCCACCAAGGGGTCTCCCCGGGTCTNGCCCCTCCCCTGGGTCCACCAGGGGGTCTCCCTGGGTCTGCCCCACCCCTGGGCCCACCAAGGGGTCTCCCCGGGTCTGCCCCTCCCCTGGGTCCCCCAGGGGGTCTCCCCTGGCAGCGGAGCTGCGGGAGGAGGAGTTCGGCGTGTTTGCCCGCTACCCCGATGCCTCCTCTGGGTTTCATCACGGCACACCTCCTCTCCTCTGGATGCAGGCAGGGAGGAGGGAGCCAGGCCTGCCTTTGCCCTGTAAGCATCTCCAGCAACTGCATCGTCAGACTGCCCCTCCAGTTGCTGGAGAGTCACCTGGGGAGGAAGGCAGCCCCTCTCCTGTCCACAGAAGCCTGAAATGCAGATGCTGCCAAATTCACCTCTCCCCGTGGCCCAGTGCCAGGGAGAAACAGGCTCTATTTTCACTGAGAGGTCTTTAAAAATAGTGAAGGAGACAGGAGGAGGGTGGATTAAGTGACCTCTAGAACTCCAGGCCAGGCACAGGAAATCCTGACAAACTCAGAAATGTAGGTTTAAGGGACCAGTGATCTTCGCACAATGAGGCCCTGTTCAGCATTTTGCTGCTGCAGCCTGGTGAGCTGAATTAATCACTGTTCCTCGCAATCAACTAAGGAAAATGGACTTTCCTTCAAAAAAAGAAAGAAACAGCTGTGAGTAATGACTATAAATCGGTTCATTTTATGTGGAAAGATGCCCTGTGACAGTCAGTAAATTGAAGGCTTACTTCGATGTGACTTGAAACAGAATGTTGGAAGCGACAATCTATGAGTGAAAAAGATGGGGTAATAAACATCAGGGTCTCAGTCACACTAAAGCAGCATGAAGAGATACCAGGGGTGAACTTTGGAGCTGGCGAGTACAAACGATCATCCTAACAATGATGCCTCATGTTTATTGAATACTCATTATATCCTTGGCACTTATTTGCTTATCTCACCTACCGTTAAAATAAATATATCCAAGCAGGTCTGTTTGCTATTGAGACCTGCCAAGACGTCCTCAAAATCACAGGCCCACATCAATGGTCTAAACCACCATAAACACACAGATGTTCAAGGTGGATCAAACTGTATGTTGTTCAGAAGAAACCCACTTTTAAAGTCACATACAGATTATTAGTAAATAGACGGGACTTTCCTGGTGATCCAGGAATTAAGAATCTGCCTGCCAATGCAGAGGACACGGGTTTGATCCCTGGTCCACTAGGCCTGTGAGCCACAGATACTACTGAAGCCCAAATGCTCTAGAGCCTGTGCTCTGCGACAAGAGGAGCCACTGTCGTGAGAAGCCCGGCTCCACAAGGAAGCGTTGTCCTCGATTGCTGCAGCTAGAGATAGCCCAGGCGCAGCAACGAAGACCCAGAACAACCAAAAATAATATGATTTTTTAAAAGAATAAATACACATGTGAAAGGATGAAGAGATAGATAGGGTAGTAACCGTAACAATGGACAGGGCTGGAAAAGACCAGGATTAAATCTGGAAGACAAAAGCAACTGGTGAACGCAGAAAAGCTCCCTGAGCCTGGCACCCAGCAGAGGGAGGGACCCCTGGAAACAGGGGGCGCGGTGGGGCTGCCTTCTGGAAGCAAAGATGATGAGTTCGGTTTTGGACATTTTGAGTTAAGTGAGGGGGAGAGCTCTGGCAGAGAACGAGGCTCTCTACAGAGAACATACGTATAAAATGGGCTAGTAAAGAGGTCTCTGAGGAGCACTTACCGTCTCAAACTAAAGAACATTCTTCAGTGACTTTTAATGGATAGAACTTTCCTCTGAGCAAATGTAACCTATAACACCGATCAGCTGTAGCAATCAGACAGGAGAGAGACCACTGACATAGAAAGGAAAGCAGACTTGGTGTCTATGTGCTCATCTCACTCTCCCCAAAGTCAGGCGCAAGCAAAGCTGATAGAATCAATGCCCAGCGCAACGTCTGGGCGAGGGCTCAGTCGTGTCCGACTCTGTGCGGCCCCACGGACTGTAGCCCGCCAGGCTCCTCTGTCCATGGGATTCTCCAGGCAAGAGTACTGGAGTGGCTTGCCATTTCTTCCTCCAGGGGATCTTCCTGACCCAGGGATTGAACCCCGGTCTACTGCATCTCCTGAGTCTCCTGCCTTGGCAGGCAGATTCTTTATCACTGAGCCTCCAGGGAAGGCCCAGGTTAATCCTTAGTGGTTGGTACATGAAGTGGGCTTTGGTAGGGCTGACTGACTCCTTCGTAACATCTGTTACCCTCTCCCCACTCTGCCCTATTAAATAAGGTTGATGGTACTTCTTTATGGAGTATCTGAAGTTAGCCTATAATTCAGGGGAGGAAAAACACCCTCATTTGACAAATGACTGCACTAAGCCCCAAAGAGGTGAAAGAAACTGGCCTTAAATCACACAGCCATTAATTTTTAGGGGCACAGGCAGGGCTGGATCCTGCCTAACGCCCTGCATTTACGCTCCATGTTTCTCCTGGAAGGTGTTTCCATGTAAATGACCCTTTAAAACACATGGGTTCAAGTCAGAGAATCTGGGTTCTTAGCCCAGTTTTAACACTTATGCTGCGTGATCTTGAGCAAGACCATTTACCTCCAAGAAAATCAGCACTCTTCTTTTTAAATGATTTTCGTGATAATGCCTATTTTATTGGTTTTAAAAAAGATATGACAAATACTATACAGAATAAAGGGCTTCCTGGGTGGAGCTAGTGGTATAGAACCTGCCTGCCAGTGCAGGAGGCGTAAGAGATGTGGGTCTGATCCCTGGATAGGGAAGATCCCCTGGAGGAGGGCATCGCAACCCACTCCAGTATCTTGCCTGGAAAATCCCATGGACAGAGGAGCCTGGTGGGCTACAGTCCATGGGATCACACAGAGTCGGACACGCCTGAAGTATAGAATAAAAGCATTGAACAGATTTTTTAAAAATAAACTTTTTTGGGACATTTTCCTTTTACATTATTTAAAGATGACTCTCTCTATATAATTTGACTAAAATATAAGAATTTTAAAATTTGTTTATATTTATATCTTTAGCATCCCACTATTCTAATATTCAGTGTCATGTTACATGAAATTTACATAATTTAATTTAGAATTAGCACTACTGGGTAAAAGACAACATTCCTAAGTAAATGCTACTACTGATAATAAAATAATAATAAAATATTGTATTTTCTACACTGTATCGATTAAAGGGGTCAGTAAGGTAAAGAAATTTTCAAAAAAATCTATAAACACACACTGCAGCAGAGCATCTTACATTCATGTTCAATAATCTTTGATGATAATGCTTCTATGTAAAGTAACTTGCTGGAGCAGATTACAAGTGAATTTATCCATCACAAACCAAAATCTAGTCACTTATAGCCACATCTTAAAAATAAAAATTTTTAAAATAAAAGTTTGGGGGACTTCCCTGGTGGAGCAGTGGTTTTCCACTTCAGGGGGCAGGGGTTCCTTGTTGCAGAAAGAAGATCCTGCATGCCTCACCTTGCAGCCAAAAAATTAATAAAAATTTATTTTAAAAAATAAAATAGAAATTTGGCATTGCTTATCTTCTGTATTATACATTCACAGTTAACTCCGAATGAATATTGGCAATGATCGAATCCAGGATTAGTGGATTAAGATCTATCACCACTGATGTTTGTAAGAATATGCTTAAAGTTCTGAAGGGAATTCTTAAAAAGTACCACGACATGTTTCAGAAACTTGGAATTGTATTTTTAAAAAGTTCATTTTCAGTTGGCATATTTTGAGTACTTGTGTTGGCCAATGTCTTCCTGAAGCAAAAGGCTCAATCCAGGTACACAAATGTTGCCACATTCATTAAACGTTGGTCCGATAGTTTTAGAAAATGTGACCACAAGTAGATGTAAAGGGCATATGCCTCTCCTCCTTCGGTTCTGAAGCGAAGCCAGCCTGAGGATAGAGGCACGGCTCAGCTTACACAATAAGGCAATCGCCCGGGAGTGGCCGAGGCATGCAGGTCAGCAGGACCGTCCGCCTCTGTGCGGTCCGGGTGCAGTCAGAGAGCACAGCACAGAACAGCTAATCCAGGCGGTTCTTTCACAAACGTCCCCTTGATTTTGCACCAGCGCTGCTGCTGGCCTGCTTTTTGGGTTAAGCCCTGCATAGAGAGTCTTTCCTGCCCGTAAAAGAAGTCGGCTATATGAGAACAAAATAACAGGACAGAGGAACTGGAGAAGAGGAAGCAGAACACAAAAGAAGGGCTTTGTCGTTCACCCACCAGATCACACCCATAGATGGAGAAGTTAGTCGTGGAGCAAGCTTGTTTCAGCTCCAACCAGCTTAGAAGCCTACATTATTTAATAACTTCATCAAGGGATTGTTACACACTAGCTTGAATATGAACACATAAAAATTGGAACATATTCTATACCAGTCATGTTTTCGAAGGTCCCAATAATCTAATCTGGAGGTTGTCTGCAAGTGAGAAGCCAAGCGATACATTCCTTTAGCCAATAAATTTATCACTGGTGTCTTTAAAAAAGAAGTTGTGTTTTCTTTGCTGATGTGATTCAGATGCAGTGAAACGTGTTCTTTGGGAAAATGTCTATTTAGTTCCTCTGCCAATCTTTAAATCAAATATTTGTTGTTACTAAGTTGGATGAATTCCCTATGGAGTTCTCTGAACCCTCTCAAGTGTCCCTATGCCAATTCATGTCTTGATTTTCCCCAACTCTGTGTTCTAACTTTTACTAAGATTAATGGTGACTTTAACTGATAGAGTAACTCAGCAACCCTAAATTTCAAATTTTGAGTTTAGTTTTCAGCTTCTTCAGCCTTAGGGTTAAAATATAGAAGAGTGGTTTTTTTTTTGGTTTTGGTTGTGTTTTTTTTTTTTGGCTTTGTGTGTTTTCATATTTATTTATTTTGTGTGTGTGTTTTACATTTTTTTAAAAAATTAAAAATGAGCAACCATGACTTGAAAGATCTAAGTACATAAGAAAGATAAATTGAACGAAAAGGATTAGAAAGATTGAAAAGGACTGAAGATCATCCTAATTAGAGAATCTTTTTTTAGAGATATAGATCTCTAAAAAAATAGAGAATCTTTTAATTAGACAATTAAGAAGAATCTTAATTAAAGAATGGTGTGATAATTTTAACAGAGAGTCACAAAGAATCAACAGACATGATGTTAGAAATAGTAAGAGATTTTATTTTTTATATTTATTTATTTATTGGCTGCATTGGGTCTTAGTTGAGGCATGCAGGATCTTTCAGTAAGAGATTTTAATGAGGTAGACAAGTATAAGATTTTTATACAAAGTCAACTGCATTTCTTTATACAAGAAGAGAGAGCACGGATATAGACTCAAATATATAGACCATCCTGTATATTATAAAAGTGAAACCTCAAATCACGAAGGAGAGATTTTTCAACAAAGGTGTTGAGAAAGAGAAAGACAAATACCATTTGATATCACTTACATGTGGCAAATAGACAGGGAAACAATGAAACACTGGCAGACTTTATTTTAGGGGCTCCAAATCACTGCAGATGGTGACTGCAGCATGAAATTAAAAGACACTTGCTCTTTGAAAGAAAAGCTATGACAAACCCAGACAGAATATTAAAAAGCAGAGACATTACTTTGCCAACAAAGGTCCATCTAGTCAAAGCTTTGGTTTTTCCAGTGGTCATGTATGGATGTGACTGTTGGACTATAAAGAAAGCTGAGCACCAAAGAATGGATGCTTTTGAACTGTGGTGTTGAAGAAGACTCTTGAGAGTCCCTTGGACTTCAAGGAGATCCAACCAGTCCATCCTAGGGGAGATCAGTCCTGGGTGTTCACTGGAACGATGGATGCTGAAGCTGAAGTTCTAATACTTTGGCCACCTGATGCGAAGAACTGACTCTTGGAAAACACCCTGATGCTGGGAAAGATTGAGGGAAGGAGGAGAAGGGGAGGACAGAGGATGAGATGGCCGGATGGCATCACCGACTCAATGGACATGAGTTTGAGTAAGCTCCGGGAGTTGGTGATGGACAGGGAAGCCTGGTGTGCTGCAGTCCACGGGGTCGCAAAGAGTCAGACACGACTGAGCGACTGGACTGAACTGAACTGACATGTGGAATCTTAAATGTTGCTGGGCTTTAGTCCCTGAGTCACGTCCTACTGTTTTGCGACCCCGTGGACTGTGGCCCACCAGGCTCCTCTGTCCGTGGGATCCCCCAGGCAAGAATACTGGATCGTGTTGCCATTTCCTTCTCCCGGGGATCTTCCTGACTCAGGGATCGAACCCATGTCTCCTGCATTGGCAGGTGGATCTTTAGCACCGAGCCAGCAGGAAGCCCAGAATCTAAAATACGACACGAATAAACACATCTAAGAAACAGAAACAGACACACAGACATAGAGAGCAAACCTGTGGTTGCCAAGGGCTAGGGGGTGGGGGAGAGAAGCTTCGGAGTTTAGGACTCAGTTCAGTTCAGTTCAGTCACTCGGTCATGTCCGACTCTTTGCGACCCCATGAATCGCAGCACGCCAGGCCTCCCTGTCCATCATCAACTCCCGGAGCTTACTCAAACTCATGTCTATCGAGTGGGTGATGCCATCCAGCCATCTCATCCTCTGTCGTCCCCTTCTCCTCCTGCCCCCGATCCCTCCCAGCATCAGGGTCTTTTCCAGTGAGTCAACTCTTAGGATTAGCAGATGCTAACTATTATGAAGGTCTTACCATATAGCATAGGGAACTGTATTCAGTATCCTGGAATAAACCATAATGAAAAAGAAATATATATATATATGTATAACAGAGTCACTTTACAACAGAAATTAACACAACATGGTAAACAAACTATACTTCAATAAAGTAGAACCTTTAAAGATGCTGGGGCCAAAAGTCTGCCATTTTTAAAGTCCTTCAGCTTAAAATATTCAATGCGCTAAGACACACACAGGGGGCATGTCCTGAGCCATCAGCACAAATCAGACTGGCAAATATTTTCTTTAAAAGGATAATGTCCTGAGCCAGTAAGGATGTAGTAAGAAAAAGTCACTATCTTACATTTTATTTGGAGCATAAATTGGTGTACTCTTTAGGGTGATTTGCTGGTGTTTCTTAAATTTAAATCTTTCCACTCATTTGCACTCACAGCTCCACTTCCGGGAGTTTATCTACTGAAACACTTAAGGAGTGTTCACTGGAAGGACTGATGCTGAAGCTGAAGCTCCAATACTTTGGCCACCTGCTGCGAAAAACTGAGTCATTGGAAAAGACCCTGACGCTGGGAAAGATTGAGGGCAGGAAGAGAAGGGGACGACAGAGGGTGAGATGGCTGGATGGCATCACCGACTCAATGGACAAGAGTTTGAGCAAGCTCCGGGAGTTGGTGATGGACAAGGAAGGCCTGGCGTGCTGCAGGGGGGTCGCAAAGAGTCAGACCCGACTGAGTGACTGAACTGAACTGAACTGATAACTGAATTAGGTCGGGGAGCAGAGAGATATCAAAGTATAAGAGGAGGTCTCTAAGAACTTCCTGGTGGTCCAATGGTTAAGAATCTGCCTTGCACTTCAGGGGACCCAGGTTTGACCCCTGGTTGGGGAACTAAGATCCCATATTTTGTGGGAGCAACTGAGCCTGTGTCACAGCAAAGGATCCTGCAACTAAGACCCGATGCAGCCAAATAAATTAAAAAGCCAAATAAATTTTTTAAAAAACCCAAAAAACAAAAGGAGGAGGTCTCTTGGGGGAAAAAGACAGGATCTAAGACTCAGGCAAATTGGGGCGATACGAGGTGGTAAAAGTCACTAAAGACTTGACAGTAAACCACTAGCCAAACTGTCTGCACATGAACAGTTAAGATTTGAATTAAAATTTTCATCCCCTCTCCGAATAATACAGTATAAACTATTACTTTAAACTTAAAAAAAAAAAGCTGCACTATTTTTCCATAACTCAGACTTTGCATCAATGCTGAGGTCTCTTGCTTGCTCCCTCATCTCAGCTGAAATTCTCTCATGAGTGTGAATTCAGATGCATCTGTGCAAACGCTTTGCGATGCTCCCCAAGTGCTGGAGTGTGTGTGTCTGGACCAGTGGAGTCGCAACAAGCATACAGACTGTCTGAGGAAAAATGAGTTTCACGGCTCCGCCTCAGTAAAAGCGCAGGCATTCGTTCTAATATTTTGACATGAAATGTTTTACTTAAAAAACGGAATGCTGTTTCTGAACACAGCCTTTCTGAATGCGGCATTGATTCTTTACACATGTGTGTGATTACTGCCTGGTGCTGCTCTTCATCTTTGCCTCTGAAACAATCTCTCCCTTCACACCTCTAAATTCATCTCACACTGAATTTAGGCCATTAACATAACATAGGCCGTCCCTGTTTAATTTGCCAATCCAAGTCATTTATTCCTAATCTTGAAACATGCTTCATTTAAGAAAAGCATTCAAGGGAATAAATGCACGGAAATGGAAGTTGCCCAAGAAGTTTCATACGTAGGCAGACACAAAAGACATCTGTGTAGAAATCCAGGAATCGGATCACTCTACTTGTCATCGTATTTTTGTTTTTTATTTCCCCAAGGATGGTAAAGAAGCGGGTGTAACCATGGAAATGTTTCATCCTAAAACACAAATCTTAAACAAAACCTCAAAGCCGAGGAACATCAAGGAAACCAAAAAACCCTAGCCCTCCAACAGAGAATTCAACATTACCATGACACAGAGCAGCTAAAAAACTGCTTTCTACAACAGAAAGGAAAGCCCTACAAAGACAGGGCCCTGTGCTTTTAGCCCAGGCGAGATGCCCTTTATTCTGTAAAATAAAACACTTGTCAGCAACTACAGAAATAAAGTACGTGTCTAAAATTTTCCTAAGGAGAACTATTATTCAGGAGCTAGATTCAGCCACTTTCTGTAGATGATTGGGGACTTGCGTGACGACTGCATGGGCTTGCTCAGTCGTGTCCGACTCTTTGGAACCCCGGGGACTGTAGCCTGCCAGGTTCCTCTGTCCATGGACTCTCCCAGGAAAGAATACAGGAGTGGGTTGCCATTTCCTACTCTAGGGGGTCTTCCTGACCCAGGGATCAAACCCGAGTCTCCTGTGTCTCCTGCATTGCCTGCAGATTCTTTCCTGCTGAGCCACTGGGGAAGCATGCAAAGCATGTATACAGTCTTGAGTCATGAGGAGGAAGTAAAATAGGGCAACGTGGGGAGGTGACTGGTGAGTTAGGGGTGAGAGGCTACTTGTGACCGAGAGGCACTCAAGATGTGACCTTCCAGCCAAGACTTGAAAGCCAGGACAAGTGAACACTCGAGATGAAAGGAAGGGAAGTCTTGGCAGAGGAAGAACACCCAGAAGGATTTTAAGATTAGAAGAAGCTTAGATATTGAAATAGAGGAAAAGAGGGTGTGTCTGGAGCTTAAAGAGCTCAAGAGAAAATTTAGGGAGGACCAAACGTATAAGGGCTTCTGAACCACAATAAGCAATTTGGATTTTATTTGACATACAAGAAGAAAACGCTGAGGGATCGTTGCCCTGATTAATGTTTTAAACATCACTCTGCTGCTATAGGAGTAAATAAATACAAGCAGAGAGACATTTTGGTGGCTTAGATGAGGATGGTAGAAATGGAGATGAAGACAAGGCAAAATCATGCAGCATACTTTACAGTAAAGTCAACAGGCAGGCACTTGCCTTCCCCTCAACTAAACTAATTAGAATGTCATTGCAGGAGCAGGTGTGGGCTGACCTCAAACCCCGATGGCAACAGATGTCATCATCTGAGAATTAAAGAAAACCTCGCCTCCTGGGGCCAAAAAGAGACGACTTGGAAATTTTCAGCAAAAACTCACAGCCAGGACTTCCCCGGCTGTCCAGGGATTAAGACTTCCTGCTTCCACTGCAGGCGTGGCTGGTGTGATCCCTGGTGGGGGAACTAAGATCCCACAGGCAACATGGCATGGCCAAACAACAGCAAAACTCACAGCTGTTTCATAACACAAACCAACCAGTCAAAGACACTCTGAAGATGCAGATAAACAAAAATTGGCAAGTTTCTTTTCTTTTTTAAATACAAGCCTGGTAACAAAGCTGTCTATTTAGAATAGATAAAAGCTGGTAAGTAACATGCAGATATTATATTATAAAAAATTAACTAAATAGTATGAAATATGATATTCTAGTCAAGACTGGAAAAATATAAAAGATATCTGAAAACATATTTATAGGTATGTTAGGAATGGATAAATGAGGAAAGAACAATGAGAACAGTATTGAAAGATGCTGAAGTGTAATATACTATTACAGTAAAAAAAAAATTACACTCAAAAGAGAACTGCATTGAATGTCTGAATTCAAAGTTAGGCAAAAACAATAAATTCCACCCAAATGTCAAGGTTTCTACTCTATCAAGAAGGAAATAGAGTCAGGTACACTCTGTGTTTAAACTGGATTTTTATATGCCCAAACCACCGTTCCAATCAGTTATGTATTATTACATTAATTGTGGTGATTATTTGAGAGGCCAATTACCCATGAAAACCTATGGATTTCTGATACAAACGAACTTACCTACAGAACAGAAGAAGACTCAGATTTCGAAAGGAACTTACAGTTACGTGGAGGGAAGGATGAGGGGGAGGGCTGGGGAGCTTGGGATGGATGGCACACGCTGCAGAATTTAAAGTGGGTCCCCAGCAAGGACCTGCTGTCCGGCACAGGGAGTCTGCGCTCAGTGCTGCGTGGAGGCCTGGGCGGAAGGGAGTCTGCGGGAGAACCGATACATGTATGTGTTTGGCTGAGTCCCTTAGCTGTCCGCCTGAAACTATCACAACACTGTTAATTGGCAACACCCCAAAACATAGTGAAAAGTTTTTTTTTAAAAGAAAACCTATCGATTTCTCAAGATATCGTAACATTTCAATGAAATCTGTCAAGAAAACTTTAAAACACATATTTAAGAGAAAAACACTTTCTTAAAGACAGATTAAATATTACCAACAAAATGCAACATCATGTTACATTCCAGAACGACAGCCAGGACCACTGGGGTGGGCACGGACGTTTGGAAATCAAGCTGGCCAAGCTCCGGAGCAGGACCCGGGAGTCCCCCGATGAACCAGCCATTTGCCCTCCGGCTGCCGGCGAGGTTCTGTGAGCACCGAGGATTCAGGCAGCGCCACTTCCCCAGCAGGGAGGCGTTCTCTTCACAGTTTAACGACCAGCCTGGCTGTCCCCGCGGCGGGGGAGGGACGAGGAGAGAACATTCCAGGCAGTCTACTCCACATGACCTCTGCAGCCACGACACGCATCGATGCGGCCTATTGCGGGCCAGGCAGCACACGTTACTACCTGAGTCAGGTGGTCGCATACAGCGGGCACGCTCTGACCCTTCAGGAGAGCGGGCCCGTGTCGGGGGGGTGGGCAGACAGGACCGAGAGGATGTACAGCCTCTAGTCGGATGGTGGTGACTGTCCTCTTAATGTTCATACTTTGTAAATGCTCTACCATAAACATACAAACAAGTTAAAATATTAGGCTTTGGATGCAGAATTACACTGCTTTGAAAGCTACTAAGATTGATACGGAAAAATGGAAAGGGGAGTGAGTATGTGAGAGTGAGGCTCTGACCCGTCAGAGGAAAGCTTCGAGCCACAGTTGTTCTCCCAATTTCTTCCTTTTTCTATGACCGAGAATGACGCTGTCTTATACATAAAACAGATGAACAAACAACAAGGACCTATGGTAGAGCACACGAACGATAACCAACGTCTTGTAATAACCTATAAGGGAAAAGAATCTGAGAAAGAACATATGTAGATGCCTCACTCTGCTGTGCACCCAAAACGAGAGAGTAGCCCCTGCTCACCACAACTAGAGGGAGCCCAGGGGCAGCGGCAAAGACCCGGCACGGCCAAAATTTAACTAAAAAAAAAATATATATATATGTATATATATGTAGCTGCCTCTGTGATGGGCTCTGCTTTCCTTTCCAAACCCTTAGCAGGATTTTCTCCGGATAAGTAGTGCTGCTCTCAGGCTATCAGATTAGTCTTTTCTAGCTGTACCCTTTCATTGTTCTCAGCCTCTCCTGGACATAAAACATCCCTTGTGCTTATTGAAACCATGTGAAGGAGGCATTGCTAGTCTACTCACGACCCAGCTTTTTTTTTTTTTTTTAACTAAATGGGGAAACAGCCTCAGAAAGTTTAAGTAGCCTCTGCAGGTTACCCAGCTGGTAAGCCCTGCTTCCAGCTCTCAAACCCCCACAGCTGACCGCACAGCCAGCTTTCAGTTACAAGGCTCTCCCCGAAACCGCAGGCCGCTGTGATACCCTCTGTAGTAGAGACACCACCTTAGACCACGCGGGAGACAGCAGGAGACCAAGTGAAGCCGGAACCGTGCCCTCCGCTGTCCTCACGCTGTGAAGATGCCTGATGTTTGCTTGCCACGTGAGCTAGTCTCTAGTGTAAGAACAAAGTCAGGATGGTCCTTTGCTGCCCTCTCGTGGAAGATGTCCATAGACACACACACACACAGACACACACACAGACACAGACACACACACACACACACACACACACACACAGTCACTGTGTCGTAACTGAATTATTTCAGATGTACTCATTGGAAAAGACCCTGATGCTGGGAAAGATTGAGGGCAGGAGAACAAGGGGACGACAGAGGATGGGATGCTTGGATGGCGGCGCCGACTCGACGCATATGAATTGGAGTTGGCTCCAGGATAGCAGAGAAGGACAGGGAAACCTGCTGGGCTGCAGTCCATGGGGTCACAAAGAGCCAGACACAACTAAGCGACTGAACCACCACCACCTAGATTTAAGTGATAGATTCGTTTCTAAAAAAACACAGCTGGTACACGAGAGGGACTCGATGAATGTTCGTAGAATTGAACTGAACGTTTTATCGACTGAATCTCTGATATGTACCAGGAGCTTGCTTTTTTAAGAATCTTATGATAAATTCTTCAGTTAAATGACTAAACACCTTTCAATTTAATCTTTATGGTATACAGACTGGCATATATCATGTTTATTTAACAGTATAACATTGCATCATATAGCCAATTTACTTACAATAAAGTCATAAAATTCACACACAAAAAAATCATAATCTAAAATTTTCACTTTAATCACTTGTTCAAGCACCTTTGCTTCCTTTCCTAAAATAGTTGATGTTCAATACTGTTTTAGTTTCCGTTGTGAATCACGGTGATTCAATACTTTTATAGATTATGTCACCAGTTAGTTATCATAAAACTATGGTTATATTCCCTTTTCTGCATATTTAGATGCTCTCTTATCTTCAAAATGATCATGAAGACAAACTAGAAATATTCATTTTAATTCTATGAATTATAATTAATACAGATACAGTATAAATCTGTACATATACTTACAGATTAATACATATTGATTGTGTCAAAACTAAGTCCTGTGTGGATGAAAAAAGCACAAGAACAAACTTTTTACAAACTTACAGTTTATAAAAAGGAGCGACACTGAACGATGGTCTCAAGATGAAGTTCACCTTGCAGACTCCTATCGCCTCATGTGTGTGTCTTAGGGAGCCTTTCTCTGGCAAGCGTTTGACCCTTGCTCAGTTCTCTTCCTTTTTTACTTTACTAACTTCCAGTAATATCTGTACACACATTACAGATTACAAAGTACTTTTCACATAAATTGTGTAATTAGGGCAATCATTCATATTATCCAAATAAGACAGACAAGATTGTCTATAGATGCTTCTTGTTGCAGAAATATAACCTGACATCTGTAACTTTTGTCCCTGGAAAGATAAACAAACTCAGATGTACTTAAAAATTGGAAACTGTCTCGCTGGCCCCTCTCCAGTGGATACCACTTCAGGGTTTACAAACCATTCTTATACATTAGGAATTTAATCTAAAACATGATGCTGTTGCTGGGAGAGATTGAGGGCAAGAGGAGAAGGGGGCGACAGAGGATGAGATGGTTGGATGGCATCACTGACTCGATGGGCATGAGTTTGGGCAAACTCCGGGAGATGGTGAAGGACAGGGAAGCCTGGGGTGCTGCAGTCCACGGATCACAAAGAGTCTGACATGACCAACAATCTAAAACAATTCAAATTCTGCCCAAAACTCTACCTAGGATTTCAAACTTGAGGCAGTGCCCACCAGTCAGAGGAACAGATGCTTTCCTGCTAGCAGGGCACACCAAAGCTGTCCTCGAGAGGCGAGAACGTGCCTCCACTGAAGTGAGCAGGAGGACTCCATGATCTCTTTCAAGAAGGAGGGAAACACAGAGCTATTCGCCATGCAGGAACAGGGGGAAAATCACCCAGTTCTGTAGGATGTCTCTGCCTCTCACACTCTCTGCTGATAAGCCTCTGCACAGCAAGAAATCGATTATCAGTTTAATGAGCACCCAGAGTAGACAGGATTGAGCATTATTTATTTCAAATAGTCTGTGAAAATGGCAAGAGGCTCTAAGAAAGCAAAAAACAACAGAAGGCAATGACAGAAACTGACCACATGCCTCCCCAGATATGAAAATGAAACGAGTCCTGGAAGTTTGAGTTTTCCTCTTTCTTCCCCTGGAAGGCATTTGTAATACACAGTTGTGGTGGTGCAGTCACTCTGTCCTGTCCGACTCTTGTGACCCCATGGACTGCAGCTCGCCAGGCTCCTCTGTCCCAGGATTTCCCAGGCACATACTGGAGTGGGTTCCTGTTTCCTTTTCCAGGAGATCTCCCTGACCGGGGGCTGGAACTCCAGTCTCCTGAGCATCTTGCACTGCAGGTAGATTCTTAACCCCTGAACCATCAGGGAAGCCTGTAACACATAGCCATCCGGCATTTATTTACTACTTTGGATTCCCTGCTGTTTGGTTATAATTTTTAAATGATGCCTATTTCCTCCTGTATCACTTTTTAAAAGCAAACCTCTATATGATTAAATTTTATAATAATTTTCAACGAGAAAGCATTACAGAATACATTAGGGCAAAATAATTTGGCCAAATAAAAAAGGAAGGAAAGCAACAGTTAACAGATGAGGTTAGACAAAGAGAACCAGCAGGTCAGGCTGTCGTGGAGCGGGTCACACACTCCTGTTGAGAAGGTCCCCCGGTTCACGGTCCCTCTGTCTGCTCAGCCACACGCGAGAACCAGCCTTGGCCCTGAACGCTTCCTCACCGAGGCAAAGAAGCCACACAGCCTGGCTCTTTATTGCCTCGTGCGGGGATGGACGTCCCTGCTCCAGGCTCGCTGTGTGCTCCTTCGCTCTGCTCCAGTGGGTGTCCTGACGACCCGGGTGGGCTCCCAGCTTTCAGTGTCTCACGCTGCCTAGGGGAGGGGCATCCTTCCGCCGCAGCACATGCGGGCCATCTGTCCTGCGTTGGCCGGGTGGGACCCGCTGGTTGGGGGGCGGTGGGGGTACCAACACACCCTAAGTATTGGAGCCGATCTCCCTCCGTCTCCTCTCTGTGCTGCTCCTCCCAGCGCTAGAGCATGTCGTGCTGAGATCTGCTGCCCTCCACCAGCGAGAGCCCTCCCCTGGCATTGAGAGCCGGGCACGGTGCAACCCCTCAGTATTCCGTCTACTTGACTAGGTTCTCTAAATCCCATCTCGGTTCTCCAAGAGTGGTCCACGAATCATTAGGGGCTCCCAGAAGCCTTTCATGGGGTCTACAATCTCCAAACCACTTTATGACAACACTGAGATGCTGCCTGCCGTTTTGGCTGCGTTGTCATCGTGCTGATGGTGAAAAATCAAAGGTTGTAGAAGTGCTGCCACCTCAGTACCCATCAAGGCGGTAGCACCACAGCTCCCAGTGCAGGGGCCCAGGTTCGATTCCTGATCAGGGAACTAGATCCCACTTGCTGCAACCAAGAGTTTGCACGCTGCAGCTGAAGATTCTGCTTGCCACAATAAGACCTGGAGCAGGCAAACAAATAAATTATGGGCATATTTTCAAACAAACATTAAAAGGAGACAATATGACGCATATGCTAGAAAATCATTTTCTAGACCCAGAGGGATGGGATGGGAGGGGAGGGGGGATCGAGATGGGGAACACATGTAAATCCATGGCTGATTCATGTCAATGTATGGCAAAAACCACTACAATATTGTAAAGTAATCAGCCTCCAACTAATAAAAATAAATGAAAAAAAATTTTAAAAAAAGAAAACCATTTTCTATTCCCACACACTTTGATTATACTGAATTATATCAAACTGCCCCCAATTATGCAAGTTACAAAAGGCTAACCGAAACCAGCTGAACCATGAAACATGGGCTGTGACTGTTCACGTCCAAAGTACACTTCGCTGAATTTCATTTAAAATGACTGAATAAGAATAGCAGCAGAAAAATAGAAACGCTCTAAACTTCCCAGCAAAACGGTCAGGTGTCATGACGAGAGGCCAGGTGTCATGACGAGAGGCCAGGTGTCATGACGAGAGGTCAGGTGTCATGACGAGAGGTCAGGTGTCATGACGAGAGTCATGACGAGAAGTCAGTTATCATGACGAGAAGTCAGGTGTCATGACGAGAAGTCCCTTGAGATTTCTCATGTGTTCAGCGGCAAGGAAAGCCACTTACTATTTTTTAAAACACCATGATGATCGACTTCTTTCCTAGATGACTGATTTCCATGTTTCCCCCAACGATTTTGTGTCAAGAAAACTTTTTCTCTATCAAGCACTGACGGTTAATTTTTCTAGCATGTGAAAAATGGTGTCTTCTTGTTAAATTCTACTTAGCTCTCAATTACAATAGAAACTTGTCTACAAGCAATAGGGGAATACATGTAAATCCATGGCTGATTCATGTCAATGTATGACAAAACCCACTACAATACTGTAAAGTAATTAGCCTCCAACTAATAAAAATAAATGCAAAAAAAAAAAAAAAGAAACTTGTAATTCCAGAAGGTCTCTTTTGACATATACAGCATAATTTAGTACAACTTTGGTCTAAAGCAGGCTACACGAGGACTTCCCTGGTGGTCCAGCAGTTCAGAATCCGCGGTGTTATGCAGGGGACGTTGCTTCCATCCCTGGTTGGGGAGTGATCCCACGTGCCAGGGAGGCAGGTAAGTCCCCTACCTGCAACTACTGAGCCTGCGTGATACAACTAGAGTCTGTGAGCTGCAAGGAGAGATCCGCCTGCCCCAACTCAGACCCAATGCAGCCAAGTAAATAAATATTAAAAAACAAACAGAAACAGGCTACATAGAAGGCTTCCTTCATCACATTTTAAGAGGTGAACTCGATTGTCATTTCTTCCTCCCTTTCTTTTATCAGTTCTCATTTTGAAACTACTTTGGAGACTGAATTCTCCCAGGGTTCTGAGGTTGTAAAGGAGAAATTCAGCATAGAACCACAGTTAGAGAGCACTCTGGCTGGGTCTCAGTCTCTCCTGCCTGCTTTTAGCGCAGAGGACAGGAGCCACAGGAGAGGCCAGCCAGTTCGCAGGAACTGTCCAGCTTCTTTACTGTGCTCATCTCTAGGGCCCTCGAGGCCCGTTGCTGTGACCCCAGGGCTAGGATCTGACACAGAACTGTGGTCTGAGGGCACCCATACACTGCTGACACAACAGTACAGTTGCGTTGTTTCCATATTTCCTTTGTTTTCTGACAGATCTACATTCTAAAACTTGGAAGTTTTCATCTGAGTGGGTTTTCATTTCTGGTTCAAAACTGTAATACCACCTGTCATTCAACAGGAAATTAAAATGCGGTTCCCGAGGCTGTTCTTTGTGCTGCTGGTGATTTGGTAAAGATTGTACCCACTTATCTCTAAGGAAAGTATTATTCTCCCAAGTGTGCAATTTGAGTTTCAAAGTCTTCCCCGAGGAAAGAAGGATTGAAGTTATGCTTTCCTCTGCTAAATGTCAGGAGCACAGGAAATGTACTGGAATTTACATTCAAATTCATTAGTTTAACAATGCATACCTACAAACAGAAAAAAAAGAAATGCATAAAAAGGCATTTTTAAAAGCTGGTGTTAAATTTTTTTTCCAATTTTACTGAGATGATTGACATACAATTGGGTGTTAAATCTTCACTGCAAGGCACACAATTTTACAAACAATGTATCATAAATGTGGAGGGAAAACGTTGCTGAAATGACATAGAGTTATCTGTGATTCCACCCAGTTTACAAAAACACTCCCCTCATATACTCACAACATAGAGGTCTGCCTCACAAAACTGATAGCTGAGCTTTTTAAAAGACAGACTTTAGGGATCTCCCTGGTGGAGCAGTGGACAGGAATCCGCCTGCCAATGCTGGACACTGGGGTTCAATCACTGGTCAGGGAAGATCCCACACCCCTCGGAGCAACCAAGACATCGCCTCACCACCGAGGCCCCGCCCTCCACCGAGGCCCCGCCTCCATGGACTTCCAGTGGGCGGGGCCAGCCCTTCCTAGCGGCTCTGCCCGGGCAGCTTTCCGGTGCCAAGGTCTGGGAACGCTGCAACGATGGGCTTCCGGTTTGAAAATGAAAAGTCGGGCTTAAGTCTGTTGCTTTGGAAACGTCTGCTGAATGATTAAAGTAATAAGTGGACGTTTGCTTTAACTCTGCCTTCAGAGAGCGCCGCTTCTTCCAAAACTAGCAACAGTTTGGAGTGAGTCCTTGACAAATCCTGTCCTAGAGCACTCTCCAGAAGTAGCACCGTGCGAGCGAATTTGGTGAGACATTTTTAAAGGAGATCTTTGCCAGCATCATTTTCTGAAGCTTGACTTTCACTATGCTCTCTTTTAACACTTGAATGATTTGTCCAAGTCTCAACTTGAGCCAGCCATAATCAGGATTCAAACCTGACCCTTAGTTCCTCTGTTCCCCACCCATCCTTCCCCACACTCAGGATGCTTCGTTTAATCTCCACCACGTTAAAGATGCTGCAAAGAAATGGAGAGTGGGGCGGGGACCAGGGAAACCACATTAAGGCTGAGGAAACAGACTGATGTATAAGCACGCCACTAATCAACAAGAAAGAGACTACAGTTTCTGGACCTAGAGAAAATAAGGAATTTCTAGTGCCAATCTAGTACTCTTTGCATGCATGCTAAGTCGTTTTAGCCATGTCCAACTCTTTTCTGACCCTATGGACTGAAGCCCGTCAGGCTGTCTAAGGGATTCTCCAGGCAAGAATACTAGAGTGGGTTGCCATGCCCTCCTCACTCTTTCCATTACTTATATTCAAAAAGCATTGAAAACCAAAGAACTGTGTGGATGGTTGCACTATCGGGAGATGCTAAACAAACGACTTTTCTGTGGGAAACAGCACAATAAGAAGGAAGAGTGCAGACGAGAAATTTCAGTTTAAACCATGGCTTGGCACCTGGGAACTGAGTCATCACAATCAAGTCACCTTACCTCTGAGTGCCAGTTTATTAGGCTCCTTTTGCCTTAAAGTGTATTATTCTACTATATATCCTAGATGAGATCTCTTACAGGCTTGTACTCACTTCCAAGAAGAGGTCTGTAATAGGTTTGTACTACATACACCATGTTTATTTTCACTTTAAAATTATATATTTAAAAATAATGTACTAATGTTATTTTAATAACATATCTGAGCTATTCTTAACACAGTGACACATGGCCTTGCCTTCGTAGGACAGAGAATATAATAAACAGTAAATACAAGACTGCTGTATTGCTGTATACATAATACCTTTAAAAAAGATATACCTGGATGAGAATCTAGAGATGGGAACAATTAGCAGAATTCTGAAATTCCAACCTACACACTACCAGTACATCAATAAATATATCAGTGAAAACATAAACCATTCTTAACACATTTCTGAAAACTATTTCCTTTGAAAGAAGCCTTCTAAGTTATTATACCTGAATTTGATAATTAAGGAGAAATTTCTTCATGAAGAAAACAGTTAAGGACCATTCAAAGAAATGCAGCAATGGGTGTGGGGTGAGGGTAGGGGAACCCACATTAGTCAATAAACATCCAAGTATCTAGTATTCCGTATTAATAAAGTCCATGAGGGGAAAATGCTTAACATTTTAACACATTTGGGATTCAGCCAACTAGAGACTTATTTTCAAAGAATATTTTAACTCTTCCCCTCTGACAATCAAGAGACATATAAGCTCAGCTATTCTGAACTCAGATTTCTAAATCAAACCCAAACTCAGTTGATTACAAGAATAAAAGTGATCACCACCTTGCTTTTAGGCTCCAGTATGAAGAAAGATACTCTTCAGAGAAAGAAAGAGAATGTAAAAACCTACATGTTATTGAAAGCTCTCCAACAGACAGTTCAGTTCAGTTCAGTCGCTCAGTCGTGTCCGACTCTTTGTGACCCCATGGACTGCAGCACACCAGGCCTCCCTGTTCATCACCAACTACTGGAGTTTACTCAAACTCATGTCCATGAGTTGGTGATGCCATCCAACCATCTCATCCTCTGTCGTCCCCTTCTTCTCCCGCCTTCAATCTTTCCCAGCATCAGGGTCTTCTCAAGTGAGTCAGCTAGAGACAGTAACTTTTAACCAAGAGGCAGTAACTTTTGACATACGGTATTTCATTTCATCTCATTACTGTAGATTCCATTATTATAGAAAAACAAAATCGCAAAGTTATTTGGACCAGAAATGTCACTTAAAAATTCAGTTTACAGGTCCAGAAAACCTGGACAGGAGTAACGACTCCTGACGTGTGGGCTCAGCAAAATCTGAAACAAAGTTCCAAAAGTTTCAAACGAACGTGCCAATACTAGTAGTTCTCTAAGTTCTAGGTACAGCCTTTAGCTTGCAGTCTTCTCAAAATGCTTGTCTACCAACTTTCTCTTAATACCGCTTCACATTGGGTCATCTAAGGGATAAGAAGGCATTTAAAAAGCAAAATTATCTTGCTTGCCCAGCTTGAAAATTTTCACCCGAGTCTGGGCCCCACACCAAGACCAGTTCTCGGAACTGCGCCCAGGATGCGGACCCCTCCACCTTTCATCCTTTCTCCAGGTTCCTAGAACTTGACGACGTTTTTTACCCAATCAGCGCGCACCTTTAAAGCCCCGACCCGGGTGGCCGCGGCCCCGCCCCTTCCGGAAGTGCGTCATGACGCTAGTGCGCTCCTTCCCCGGATGCGCTTGTATATCCGGATTTTTCGAGCGACGCCGAGCTCCACGGGTCCCGACGCTGTCGGCACATGCGCGACGGCCCCGTTCCCTCTTCCTCCGCCTCCCCTGGCTTCCGCCGTCCGCGGAGCCGCCGCCACCGCCGCCGCGGAGTCAGGAAGTTCAAGATGGCCGCCGCGGAGGCGCCGTCGCTGCGGGAACAGCCAGAGTAAGTAGTCCGGGGGCGCGGAGGGCCGGCGCCAGGGGCGGGCCGAGAGGGGACGGGCGGAGCGCCGCCCGGGCGGGCGAGCGGGCGGGAAAGTTCGCGGCCCAGCGGTCGCGGCCAAACTTTGCCTCCAGCACGGCGCCGTGGGGGCGCGGGAGGGAGGCCTCGGCGCTCCGCCCGCCTGGAGGCCCCGGCTGTTGGGTCTAGGGCTGCCGGGGCCCGCAGCGGCGTTGCCCGGGGAGGCGAGGGCGCTAGCGGCCTCTACGGGTGTCGAGCGCGAGGCCGCGGTGCGGGCGCGCCTGCCCGCCTCTGAGGCGACGAGCGGGTCTTCCGGAGCAGCCCGCGCGGCGGCGAGCCCCGAGCGCTCCTCTCCGCAGGCGGCTCCCTTGCCGCCGCCGGTGTCAGTCTTCGGGGCCGGGAGCAGAGGGGCGCCGGGCGCGCCCTCCTTCATCGCTCAGAGCCTCGGTTGGCGGCTGGCGGGGGGCTCCCTCCTTCCCGCCCGGTGCGCTCGGCCCCAGCGTCCCCTCGGTGTTTTCTCCTTCTCTGCCTAGTGCAGCTGGTCTCCCGGTTCGCAAACTCGAGGCAAAGTAAGACCAAGTCCTCGGTTCCGAGGCCTAGGGTTTTTGGCCCGAGTTTACAGCACTTCTCTGGGAGCCCCAGTGAAATAAGGAGTGGGGATGGTCAGCTACTTGCAAACCCGAGCGCTTCGTGTCTGTAATCAAGCTAACGTAAAGCATCGATGCGGCCGAGTGGACCGCATCAGTAGGGTAACCCTTCCCTTAACTGAGAGCAGTGTGTGCTGTTTTCCGTGTGTTTGCTAGGAAAGCTCAGGAACCTAAGAGAATGGATTTTAAGACAATATTTTTATAACGCCTTTTTTTCTTTTTTTTTGGCTTGCATCCTCATTATCTGATTTGTTTCCAGCAGTCTTAAGAAAGAGGTAGAGGTAGTCTCCCAGCAACTTTGGACTGACAAGAGGAGAAATCTTTGCACCTCCCCAGCTGGCCCATCGCTTCACCGCTGTGCGTCCAGTGCCGGACTGCTCGCGGATTTGCTTTGCTCATCTAGGCAGAGAGAGTTACCAGAAGTTTTTCGTTTAGGGCCTCTGAAAGCTGCTCTATTATCTTCACAGTTTGACTTAAAAGAGGGCACGTGGGTTCTGAAGTTTTAGGTAGACTTTGCCTCTTTTTTTTTTTTTTCACGGAGTTCACAGTGAGGCCTTGTTCCGGGCTTCATGAGAAGATTTTATGAAAATCTTAGGCTATGCAGCTGATTTTTCTAGTAATCTGTGTAAAGTTCTATAGTATTATGTCCATTAATTTGAATTCAGGGACGGTTTAGATTCCTTTTCAGGAGGGATGCAGCCATGTTTATTTAGATACTCAAATAACACGAGATTTAGTAATATTTATTTAGGCTCCTACATTATGAATGGCACTGAGATTTATCGCACCTCCCCCCCCACACACACACACCACCCACCCCCACACACACTTGGTAGTACAGACTATTCCATCTATGTGTGTTCCACTTTCACTTATTTGAAACGTTTTAATGTAGAAAATGACAGTTTACTAGGAAAGCAAGTACCATGTTGGCTGCCCACAGTGATTGCTGAAATGTAGTGTCTGAGTAGGTTTTTTTTGAAGACAGACCGAGTTGTTCACAGTTACGTGGAATCTACTCCAAGTGGAATATTTTGAAAAAGTAAAGCTCTCTGAATGCTTCTTCGTGGCTTTTAAGTTTGTCGATGTCTTTAATCAGTCTTTTTTCATAGTTTTAAGCATTTAAATTTTTATATGCATTGACTTACTTGAACTTACCCAGGCCAGGTGCTGAGCAAATACTACCTCATTCAGTCTTTATGACAACCCTCTGGAGTTGGTCGTGACACTCCCCACATTTTACAGTTGAGAAGCTGGAAACACAGAGAAATTAAGTTAGCTTGCCCAGGGCCATGCTAAGTGACAGGTGTGGGGTTGACATCCAGGCAGCCCTGTTGTGGGGCCCTGCTCCTAACTAGCATGCTTCTGTTCTCTCACTCTACATTGTGGCTCCTTTTATTAAAAATATTAATAGCCTTTAACATTGGAAATAATTATTTTTTATTTCCAGTAGCCCAGAAAGTTCCATTTTTATGATATGACAGTTCCAACACTTTGGAATTTGATATCCCATTTGGAAGGAGTGGGAGTGGAATGGTTCCTTTTGAGACTAGTTGGTCTTTTGAATCCATCCTTATCTTTACATCTACATTAATTCTGTATTAGAGTAGTCTCACTCGTTAGAGAAACAGGCTCACTTATCATTATTTCCCTTGTCGAAAGCGGTGGCATTCACTTCGCTCCCCATTGCCCCCAGCTCCAAAGCATGAATTGAATGCCTCTCATATAAGATGTTATGAGGAATACTCTTTGAAAAGAAAATATGTGAAGAGGGAAGTTAAAATAATACTAGTGGTTGGTAATTGGTCACTTTATTTTAAAGTTGTTCCATGGCTATTTTTATTGTGCTAGATGCCCCAAGACTCTGGGTTGTTTGAAGGATGAAATAATCTAACATATGAGTGAATGCTGTTTGACACTACCATGCTGTCTGCACTCCGAATGCAGCTTCCCTTCCAAATGAGATTTGAAGGACGTTACTCAGCTCTCAATAAGTACTGCTTTATGACAAACCTGTTGTAGACCAGTTTGATATAGAAATATACCTACTAAATGTGTAGTGTTAGTTTGCAAAATGTAAATTGTCCAAGAAAGTAATCAGGTTTCTTTACAAGAAACCTTTTCCTAAAGCTTTAGAAGAAAAGTTGTTGTTAATGAGCCTAAATTAAGTGACCTGGCACAAGCATGTTTATGGGTGTCATGGGTGTCACTGATGCATCGAGTGCAAGTTTTCCTGATGTATCTGTCAGACTTCAGTTATTTTCTTTGGAATTTGCTTTAAGAGATCAACAGAAGAGGCTGGGGGTCTGCTCTCTGCCTAACCCCAATGTGGGAGAACTCTAGAGTTAAGGTTAAGCTGGCCGGCCCTAAGGCACTTAGGTGGCATTTTATTAGTAACCTGGTCATTATTTCTTGAATTAACATTCATTAAGTTACAGTGAAAACTGGGATTACTCCTGGGAATGACTGTAGTAACTTTGGGCACTTTGATCTTGATTCTCAGAAACTTCAGATGCTGAGTCCTTCCTCTGAAGGTAAACCGTTCAGTATTTGGATTTGAAATGTATTGGAAAACTTGTAAATTATAAGTAGCATTGGAAAAGGGTTAGAAGAGCAGATTTTTCTGTGGGGAGGTGATTAAATTTAAATCATTTGAGGGCATTGTGGTCAAGAAATAGGCGTATGTGCTGGAGGCGTAAGTGAGCCAAAACAAAGTGTTCCCCTTCAAGAGCTGAGAGTGTACACAGACAGCGTGAACCAGCTGTGGTCAGTGATGCCATTTCATACGTTGTGTAGTTGCTCAGTTGTGTCTGACCCTTCTGTGACCCCATGGCCTGCCAGGCTCCTCTGTCCATGGGATTCTCCAAGCAAGAAGACTGGAGCAGGTTGCCATGCCCTCGTCTAGGGGATCTTCCAAACCCAGGGATCGAACCCACTTTTCTTGCATCTCCTGCATTGGCAGATGATTCTTTAGCACCAAGCCAACTGTGTTACTCTGTGAATCATTCCCTTGACACAGAAGTACTTACTGAGCATCCGCTCAGGGTTAAACCATCTTCTGGGCCTCAGGGATGGAGCAGTGAGCTAAACAGATTAAGACCCTGCTCCACAGGGCTTATGTTACAATGGGAGGACACAAACAGGAATTGTGCTGGGGGGAGGGGGTGAGGGGGGAGGGAGCGTGTTTGTGAGAGGGTGCAGGTTGCAGTTCAAGTGAGCTGGTCAGGGAACTTGACTGAGAAAGTGGAGCTTGAGCCAAGACCTGAGGTTGGTGAGGGACCAGCAGCATGTACTTCTGGGGGGCGCCCAGCCCCTTCCGTGGTGGGGGAGAGCCGTGGGCTGTAGCAGGGGCAGGCTCGGCTGAAGGGAGGTTGGGCTGGTGCTACAGGTCTTGTGGAGGGTTCAGGTTTTTACTCTGAATGAGGCAGGAAACAGTAATCAGTTTTCTCTCAGGGGTGACGGTGACCTGATGTTTTTAAAAGCATCTTCAAGCAGAAGCAAGAGCTCTGACGTCAACTGTAGCACCAGCCTTCTCAGCAGCTGGATGTGCGCATGCCCTCAGATGAGTCCTGTCCACCTCCTTGAATGTGACGTCACATCTGTCGTGGGGACACGGGCAGAGACAGCACATCTTGAGCACTTGGTGCGACTGCTTTTATACGTATGAACTCATTGCAGTGACATACCTGTGGTTTGTCAGAAGTCTTATTTGCCCACCTTTTACAGTGGAGGAAACTGAGGCATGGGAGTAGCTTGTCTGAGGGCACACTGGGGGTATCGTTGCAGGCAGCATCGGTACAAGGCGGTTTGATCAGGACCCTTGCTCTTTAAAGTGGTGTTCTGAGTGTCTGTGGGAAGCTCCCCAGGGCCACGGGGAGTTAGTCTTCCCAGTGTCTGAACAATAAGCATGCCTGACTTTGGGCACGAGGCTTGTGCTGGGCCTTAGGAGCTGGGCGTGTTAACTGTGCGGTCCTCGCCATGTGCTCGAAGGTGGGTGGTGGTCCTTTCTCCATTAAGCTTACACTCACTGAGGCCACGCAGCTAGTCAGCAGTGGAACCGGGACTTAAGCCCCTGTAGCCTGGCTCTGGAGACTTCACCACCCAGCTGTTCGTTTTCTGGGGCTTTCCTAGAGGGTCTTTAGATTGAGTTCTAGCTTACTGACTGGAATTTTGTACTTTGGGCACTTAGATTTTTATATACTTGAAAATCATTCTCAACCTTCATAAAGGTCCTCCCTGCCTATCTCTATATCTTGAATTAGCCTGGTTCTGTTTATCTCACACTTTCCCGCTGTAAGTCAAGGTTAAGAAAAATTGACTGATACCCCACCTTCTGGATTATGGGATGGGAGAGTGTAGGGAAGGGAGACAGTTACCTGTATGAGGTTGTAGCCTAAACAAGGAATGGAGCTGAAATGCCTTTGTATTTTCACCTTAAATCTATGATGTCCCCCCAGCTCCTAATAGAGCCATGTTGTTGGGTACACTGTCTTTTTTCAAGTCTTTGAGACAATTTGATGATCCCAGAACACTGTTGATCCTGTGTCCTCTTATACTCCGTTAGAAGTCAGGCCAGACTGAGGCCTGACTCGGCTGAGGACACAGCTTCCGCTGCAGCTCTCGTGCTTTCTCCTTCCCCACAGTCCACGGGAGCACGTTGGCGGCCCGACAGCCCAGGTTCTAAGTTCTCGCCCCGTGGTGGGTGCGTGTTCTCCACGGCCCCTCACTGCTGTGAGCCAGTAAGTTTTCAAGCATCCTCCGCTGTGTCATGCCCCGGCCCCGCCAGGTTTCCTGAAGACTGAGACCAGGCTGGGGGCCATCTGTCAGGCAGCCTGACCGTGGTTCCTGGGCCTCTCCACTGTCTCAGCTCTGAGCCCCCGAGTCCTGTGCTGTATCTGTCCGTCTCCTGGAACCGGTCCACCTGAGAACCTAGCTTCCATTAGACCAGTCTCTTCCCCAGGGTTGATACCCTGGCTACACTGATCTTTTTTCCTTTTTCTAAAATACCCCTTAACCTTTCTGGTTAATTTCATACTCATTCTTCAGGTCAGTGTTGCTCAGCCTATTTTTTAATCCAAATAAATACCTTGTTGATAAACTTCTCTTCCCCAAAGTCCCTGCTGAACAAATCGCTTGGGTTTTTCTGTGATCCACAAGATACTTTCCTTGACCATTTCAAAACGATTTAAAGTGATCCGTTGGCATTCCCATAATGCCCTTACTCAGTGCCTTATCATTGCCGTCCTCCAGTGTGGCATGTGATTCTTTTCCTTAAGAGAAGCAAGAGATTCTTATTTTCCTGCTGCCTGATTTAATGCCTACATTATGTGTAGGTGATTTTCTTCTAAATGTTAAAAGAGATTGAATAGACTCATTAATTCTTAACTTGCAAGGAGCTCTTTGTAGTATATGGTACAAATATTAAACTTATTAGAAGGTACAGGAGAATTTGGAGGACTTGAACAAAATAATCCATATCGTTCTGACTGGATATTAGAAGGAAGATCGACTGCTTCCGGTGACCCTGGAGCCTCAGCCTTGAGGATGCGGCTGGTCAGATGTCAGGAGCAGACGGCGTCTGTGGGGGGCCCAGGGCAGGATGGCGCAGCGATCTCATCACGCTGCCCAGAGAGGGGGTACTGCTGTGGCACGTGGTGGCTACTTGCTGCTTACGGGCCCAGAATGACTCTGGGTAAAGCTCTGTGTTGGCTCCAGGGATTTAAATGTGTGTGTGTGTTTTTCTCAGTTCCAAATGGGGAAAGAGATTAGTGTCCCAATGTATGTCATTATGAATATTTTATGGGGAAAGAATAGGCAGGTTTCTTTAGTGTGGAGTGGTATGGGAAAGGCTGGTTTAAAAACTGAGTTACTGAATGACTGTTTAAGAAAGTCAGTGTTAACTTACTGCACAAAACTACTGGTTTGAATTTCCTTTTTCTACTAAGTATAATTATGTTAACCTTCCCATTATGTATTTCCTTTAATACTTTCAGTATTTGAGTTCAGCCATGAGAAACAAAGTTAAATCACTGTTCAATTCAGTTCTTGCCATATACCTTTGAAAATATTTCAGTGGCTGGCTTATCATATCACATTGAGATATATTTATCATTGCTATTTTGTTACGACTGAATGCTCCCTAAGTAATGTGTCTTTTAAATGTGTTTGATACATTTATAGGATGGAAGATGCTAATTCTGAAAAGAGTGTTAATGAAGAAAATGGAGAAGTATCAGAAGACCAATCTCAAAATAAGCACAGTCGTCACAAGAAAAAGAAACATAAACACAGAAGTAAACATAAGAAACATAAACATTCTTCAGAAGAAGACAAGGATAAAAAGCATAAACATAAGCATAAACATAAGAAACACAAAAGGAAAGAGGTCATTGATGCTTCTGACAAAGAAGGTCTGTCTCCAGCAAAAAGAACTAAACTTGATGATTTAGCTTTGCTGGAAGACTTGGAGAAGCAGAGAGCCTTGATTAAAGCTGAACTCGATAATGAGTTAATGGAAGGGAAGGTCCAGTCTGGGATGGGGCTCATATTACAAGGTTATGAGTCCGGCTCTGAAGAAGAGGGGGAGATCCATGAAAAGGCAAGAAATGGAAATAGGTCTAGTACTAGATCTTCAAGTACGAAGGGGAAACTTGAACTTGTGGACAATAAAAATAGTACAAAAAAGCGAAGTAAAAGCAGATCCAAAGAACGGACTAGACATAGGTCTGATAAAAAGAAAAGTAAGGGAGGTGTGGAAATAGTTAAAGAGAAGGCAACGAGGAGCAAGTCAAAGGAGAGGAAGAAGTCGAAAAGTCCCTCCAAAAGAAGTAAGTCTCAAGATGAAGCCAGAAAGTCCAAGTCACCCACCCTTAGACGGCGCTCTCAAGAGAAAGTTGGGAAGGCCAGATCTCCTGTCGATGACAAGGTTAAAGTCGAAGATAAAACTAAGTCAAAGGATAGGAAAAAATCCCCTGTTATAAATGAAAGTAGAAGTCGTGATCGAGGCAAGAAATCTAGATCCCCAATCGACTTGAGAGGTAAATCCAAAGACAGAAGGTCACGGTCCAAAGAGAGAAAATCAAAACGGTCTGAAGCCGATAAAGAGAAGAAACCAGTCAAGTCTCCCTCTAAAGATGCTTCCTCTGGGAAAGAAAACAGGTCACCCAGTAGAAGACCTGGTCGCAGTCCCAAAAGAAGAAGTTTGTCTCCAAAACAGCGTGATAAGTCAAGAAGAAGTCGATCCCCACTCTTGAATGACAGGAGGTCTAAACAGAGCAAGTCACCTTCTCGAACCCTGTCTCCTGGCAGGAGAGCCAAGAGCCGGTCCTTGGAAAGAAAACGCAGGGAGCCTGAAAGGAGACGCCTCTCTTCTCCAAGGTAACTTGATTTCAGAGCCGTAGTGGTTCCTACCATTGCAGCAGATTTCAGTGGAGAAGCTAAAACTTGTGGACGATAAAAACGGAGGTGATAAAGAGTTTTATAGTGTTTGATATAATCCTGTCCTGTCTGTTAACTATGTTAATGTTTGCTTCTGTCAGTATCTTGACTAGGTGGTTTTTAAATGTTGAACTTACTTTTTTTTTTCTGAGTTCTTAATTTAGTATCTAATGTGCAGAATCACACCTTAAAATCCAAGTAATTTGTTTGATAAGTCTGAGTCTACGCACTTTATGGGAAAGGTGTTTCTAGAGCAGGGATTGTTCTTTGAATAGTGTGGGCTGGAATTTTTAAAAATGGAGGTATCAGTTTAAGGATTGTGACCTGTCTATTCTTTTGAATTGGTGTGATTTTGAATCCTAACAATATAGGTGGAACTACAGTTGGTTTTTTTGGTCCCCCAAATACAATTGAAAATGGGAAATTTTTTTTTATTAACTCATATACCTGTGGTCTCAATTGTTGAAAAACGTAGGAGCTCTTAAAATGATTTTTTTAATCAGTCATAATAAAAATAATTCATATTTACATAATACATTTGATCCACCAATTCTTGTCTCATAACTTCATGAATCCCTAGCCATCTACTGTGTACGGGTATAAATATGAATTGATGTTGAAGTTTAAATTATCCTCTGTTTTAAGAAGCTTCAAGAAGGCAGTTCTCATAAGAGCTGCTGTTGATTCTTCCCTTCTGAGTGAGGGAATGGCCCCTGCCTGTGGCTCTGCATGGAGACCTGTTACTCTCTCAGCATCTCTTCTCAAGGACCCTGTTCTCTTTCAGTTGCTTTCAGTTTCAAAAGGAAATTCTTACGAGTTCATTAAGGGACTAGAGTTGAATAGTTGAAACAAGTTGAAACAAGTTTTCAGTGTTAGTTTACAGAAGAAATGCATGCTAATTAAAGAGACGTTTAAATCCTGCAGGAAGCCTGTAAACTCACTCTTTCTACCCCTCCTCTGCCACCACTCCTGAGACAGCAGTCTCTCTTCAGCCCCTTCTCTATGCACATGATACTTCTTAAAAATAGGATTCATACCATTCATGTTAGCGGTGGTTTTCTTTTCTCATCTAACACTGTGTGGCAGTATATAAGGATTGTTTGTTACATAATAACAACATGGTACTTCACATTGTGGATGTATCATAATGTATTTAACTATTCCCTTGTTGAGACTGATGAAAATTGAGGTTGGTTCCAGTTTTTCACAGTTGTGTGCAGAGATATCCATTGAGTTTGTGTAAAGCTTCTTTTAGGGTAGTTTCATAGAAGTGGAATTACACAGTCTGAGATTACGTATATTTACATTTCAGAAAGACACTGCCATATTTCCTGCCAGATTAGTTATACCAGTATTTACTTCCATGACTTGGTGGACTGGCATTTTCTCTTAACTCTTACCTGTAGTTCCTCTCTTCCAAGGTTAATGTTGATTGTAAAGGGATTTTATTCTCAATTGATACATTAAAAATAAGGCTGTTAATTACAAAAAATTGTCAACAATTTAGAAAGAAAACAGTCCTCAAATCAAGGAAATGGAATATTATTCCTTATTTGGGCAAGTTTTATCTGAAATGAGAATCAGATAAGCAGGATAAATAAATAACAATATAAATAATCTTCAACGATTCTTCAAATTGCAAGACCAGAGGAAATAGACCTTCGATTGTGTGTCGACCACAACACCAAAATGTTATTGTCGTCATCTGAGTTTTTGTTACAAAACATATTATTCTGTGTTTGCAATCTGTGCCCTTTCTTAAAGTGTTCTTTATATATAGGTGAAATTCGCTTATTCTGACTTGATTTATTCTTCTCTGAACCTGTATCTGGTCCCCTTAAGAACACGACCTCGAGAGGACATCCTCAGTAGGCGGGAAAGGTCCAAGGATGCCAGCCCGATCAGTAGGTGGTCTCCAGCTCGAAGACGAGCCAGTAGATCTCCTGTTAGGAGGAGGTCTCGTTCCCCCCTCAGACGGAGCCGGTCTCCCAGAAGAAGAAGCAGGTCTCCTCGGAGAAGGTAAAGACTCCCCTTTGATCCATCAGACTGAAGCTTTTGAAGCTCAGTGGGTAGGCTTTCTTAACAACCAGTTTTCTCTGAAAAATTATAGCTGTGATGCCATGTCATTTTTCTGTTGCCAGCATGTGATGTTTCACACACAGAGATTTTTGAGTTTTGCTTTAAACTTAAATCAGTGTTCATTAAAACATTTCCGCTGGCCCCTTAAAGACTTTATTTTTAGAACAGTTTTGGATTTATAACAAAATTGAGCTTTAGAAAAGTACAGAGTTCCTATAATACCCATACCCCAGCACACTAACTGTAATTGACCTTTTATATGTATGATATCTCTCCGTTCTCCTCCAATAGGGACAGAGGTCGGAGGAGCAGATCACGCCTGAGAAGGCGGTCTCGATCACGGGGTGGGCGCAGACGTAGGAGCAGAAGCAAAGTCAAGGAAGACAAATTTAAAGGAAGTCTTTCTGAAGGAATGAAGGTCGAGCAGGAATCGTCATCTGATGACAAGTAAGAATGGAGCTGGCCTGTAACTTCCTTTCTGCAAATTAGACAAACACGGAGTGACTTGGAAGTCTTTAATTTCCGTCTATAGTTTTGATCACAGCTGGTGATGACTTTTAAGCTTAAGGATCTTTCCTTTGTTTCCAGTCTTTGTGCAGTGAAGTAGGTGAGGAGAAAAAGGAGACATAGAAGGTTAAATTTCCTTGCCGAGGTTCCAAACCAGGATAGTTTACAAGCAAGGATAGAGTAAGGTAGCTTAAGGTTTCTGTTCAAACTTACTGAAGACCTACATTTTCCAGCTTTTATTTTTTTAAATGTATGCAAGTTATGGTTTTGGACTCTCTGAGGATGTTTGGAATTAACATGTATGGATGTAACTTTTTCTAAGCCTTGAAGACTTCGATGTTGAGGAGGAAGATGAAGAAGCCTTGATAGAACAGAGAAGAATACAAAGACAGGCCATCGTTCAGGTATTGATTTTGAAAATAGTTACCTTTTTGTATACATAGGATTCCTGCATAAAGCTCTTTTGTAAGACAAACTTTGGAGTGTGCTTGCTTTTTTTTTAATGTCAATAAACGGGAGAGCCCTCATAAATGAGTATAACTTGGAAGAATTTCCTTTAGCATAAATATTGTATATATTATAGCCTGTTATACATGAGAAAGATTTTTCTTTAATGCCTAGTAAAAATGGTAAATTTTCTAATACAGATGTGCATATTTAAATGGAACGTCTCAATAAAGTTAAGACTCCTTGAAAGCCGAGTGATGCAGGAGTCAGGCGGGAAAGGGTGTCACGTAGGCCTTGGATGATGAGCTGCGCAGAAGGCAGCCAGCTCTCCTTGGCCGTCGCGAGAGGAGGCCTGGCCAGGGGGCCCTGCGAGCACGGCCATCCTCATAAAGTGCCTTCTCTCACCATCGTGTGACGGGAGGTGAGGGTGGAGTTGAGAGAAGAATTCTGGAAGGCACGAAAGATGCTTGGGTGCTGTAAGGAGGACAGCAGAGAAGAAAAGGATAGGATAGTTGTAGCAGGTTGTGTGAACTTGGAGCAACCATTGCATCTCAGAGCAAAGGGCAGAACTGGAATTACCAGCGTACTTGGGGCGTAACTGGAATTCCAAAGGCGACTTCCCTCCCTGGGGCACTGCAGAAAGTGGTACTGAACAGTTACTGGATACCCCTGAAGACTTGGTTGAATCTTTTTCTGTTCTTACCCAGGTCCACAATCCCTTATCTCCAACCTTTTGGGCCAGATGTGCTTCAGAACTGAGAAATATATGAATTTTAGAAAGGTAATGTGGTGCATACATGTATCTTACTTAGCCCCTGAGTAGGGGCGAGCACAGCACCCCATTATCAAGACACTGGGAGCGTTCTGCTGTGAGATACCTTGTGTTCACACTGGGAACATTCAGAGTCACGTTTTCAGGTCAGATTCTACCACCTAATGAATGTGCACCAAACATAGAAAACCTTCCACAGTTTTGTGGATTTGGAATTACACATAAGGGATTGTGGATCTAATTCAGTTGAGGCATCAATACCTTTAATTTTTTTTAGCATTATTTGACACTTAAGTTTTCAGTGCAGCTCCCCCAGATCGGTGACAATAATGCTCTGTGTTGTGACTACAGAAATACAAATACCTTGCTGATGACAGCAACATGTCGGTGCCGTCCGAGCCCAGCAGCCCTCAGAGCAGCACCCGCACCCGCTCCCCTTCCCCTGACGACATCCTGGAGCGCGTGGCTGCCGACGTCAAGGAGTACGAGCGAGAGAACGTCGACACCTTTGAGGCCTCGGTCAAAGCCAAGCATAATCTGATGACCGTTGAACAGAATAATGGTGAGTGTGAGTCAGATTTCTGTTTCAACTATGCTTTTCTCCCCCGAGTTGTTAGCTCTGTCACTGCCCCCAAACGAGAGGTTGTTTGGGGCGGGGGCAAGGGAAGGGGACGGGAGTGCAGTGTTCAGAGTGCCCCGGTGAGTGTCCTCGTGACCGTGACCGGAGCCCACACTCGGTCCTCCATGCGTGTTCAGTACCTTTGGTTCTGCGCTACAGCATTTGAAAGCAAATTCAAGCCATGGTTAATTTCGCCTGGGAAAAGTCTGGTTTGTATGTCTGTTATGTATGTCTGTTAGATAAGGCTTCTAAGAAAAAACATTACTTACACTTGGTAAAATGGATGATTTTTAAATATCTCATGTCTATAGTTCGTTGGTTTGAATCAAAATCTGGATATGGGGTTTAACCTTTTGAGGTATGAATTGGCGATTTAAAGAGGAGCTTTCCTTGTAGTATATAATTGTTACTTGTGTGTGCTCAGCCATGTCCAACTCCCCATGGACTATAGCCCATCAGGCTCCTCTGTCCATGGGATTCTCCAGGCAAGAATATTGGAGCAGGTAGTCCATTCCTCCTCCAGGGGATCTTCCAAACCCAGAGATTGAACTCCAGTCTCCTGCATTGACAGGTGGTTTCTTTAACCACTGAGCCACCTGGCAAGCCCAATTGTTGCTTAGTTATTAGCATATTAGTTCAGTGTTAGTGAAAGTATCGATATTAGGTTTTTCACCTTTCTGAAATGCATTCAGTAAAAAGTGGATAGCTTTGTATATCTTGGGTTATAAAGTGATATTAAATTGGGTATTAAAGAAAAACTGACAGAAAAGAGGGAAAAGTTTGAATTGCTGTTAGTGATTTTTCCATTGATTTATTATTTGTGTTTCAGTTTTTATCTCTTCATTTTCCAAATACTAATGCTAATTTCCATTCAGGTTCATCTCAGAAGAAGCTGTTGGCACCTGATATGTTTACAGAATCTGATGATATGTTTGCTGCCTATTTTGATGTGAGTACTTTTAGTCATAAAAACATAATTGTTAAAATAAGTACATATAGCAAATATGTGTTTTGGTGGTATGTACATACCTAGCTGGGAAAGACTGGGGGCAGGAGGAGAAGGGGATGACAGAGGATGAGATGGTTGAATGGCTTCACTGACTCGATGGACATGGGTTTGGGTGGACTCCGGGAGTTGGTGATGGACGGGGAGGCCTGGCGTGCTGCAGTTCATGGGGTTGCAAGGAGTCGGACACGACTGAGCCACTGAACTGAACTGAGTGAGAAAAAAGGAATCAGAGGGCTTCATAAAAGTTAAATACAAAATGACTTAAATGCGTAGTTATTTTCTTTTTAAACAGCTCTTCGATTTACAGACATCTGTGTGTTATGGTTAAGGGGGACCAGGTGACATGAGTAATTTTCAGGCCTAGAGTCCACTCTGGGCTTCTGTATTGTGGGTGATTGGAAACTTAGGATTTGGAGCTTAATGGAATTCATTGAAGAACTGGGAATGTTGTAAGGACTGGGTAAAGAAATGTTTTCTTTTAAACATTATCAGTTTTTTCCCTTGAGAAATGGTCTCAAAAGTAGCAGATCATTTCCATCATAAATTTAGGAGACATGAGAAATATGGAGGCTTTGAAGGGAAGTGGGGACACACACATACAAACAGACGTACGTCAGGGAAATTACAAATGGACTGGGGTGAGCAGTAAATAGCGTCCAGGTCCCTGCAGACGCCAGTGGCCGGCTTCGGTAACAAGCGCGTCTGCAGCGTGGGCCACGCACACGGGAGACGGGTTAGGAGAGGAGGAAGTGATTCTGAGGCAGCTGAAGTATTGGCGCCCTTCATTTGCTTGGATGTGAAGGGTTTTCCGGGTCCTGGGGAGTGATGCATAAGGAAATGTCTTCAGAAGTACCAGGTACTCTTCTAGTGCAGCCGGTGACATTTCATATGGAGATGGGAAGAGACCCAGGGTGTTACATGAATAGGGCAGTAGAAGAAATGTGAAGATAATGTTAATTTTTCCCCTGAGCATTACTATGATACAAGAGACTTTGGAATCATGTTTCTGTTGTGTTGCATTTATGTGAGTCATAGTAAGAGTTTATTTAACTTTGCATAAAATCTTATCAAAGTTTAAAAGAAGTGCTTTAAATGTCTGCCTAAATTGGGGGTAAAGGCCGTGTTACTCCCTTAATTTCAGAGTGCGCGTCTGCGAGCTGCTGGCATCGGAAAAGATTTCAAAGAGAATCCCAACCTCAGGGATAACTGGACTGATGCAGAAGGCTATTACCGTAAGTTCACAGTCCTTACTCATTTCAGAGTTTATCGTAATACTTTGTAACGTTGTGTGACTCGATGCCGTCCTGCTTGGGAGGACTCTGGAGGTCACACCCGAGTGCCGTCACTTGAGAGCGCGGCACCACTCGCAGCCGCGTCTGCCTGTGCGGCCGCCCGGAAGCCTCCCCGCGGACTGAAGTGCAGCAAGACCCGACGTGCACCTTAAGTCTGTTCCGTTACTGTCAGGCCGCAGGTAATCCTCCGGAGGGAGGGGGTGCCAGTCACGCGGGACGGCAGCGACCACAGCGCTGCCCCCTCGGGGTCGGGGCGTCGGCACTTGCCGGGGGAGAGAGACTTATGCGGTGCTCGGAGGCCTGCAGCTTCCGGCTCGTAGCGAGGAGGCGAGGCCTTGGGCCTCTGGTGTCCAGGACGCCAAGCACACCGGCGAGATGTGGCAGGCTACTAACACGGTGTGTCTCCTGCCTTTTGACTTCTGATGTGTGTCATACTTTTGTTCATTAATGTATTGTCAGAATTCTAATGTTTCAATTTACCTTTCTAGGTGTGAACATAGGTGAAGTCTTGGATAAGCGTTACAACGTGTACGGCTACACGGGCCAAGGTGTGTTCAGTAACGTGGTCCGAGCCCGGGATAACGCGAGGGCCAACCAGGAGGTGGCCGTGAAGATCATCAGAAACAACGAGCTCATGTGAGTTCAGGGCGCTGCGAGACAGCTCGGCACAGGCGTTAACGAGCAAGCGTGTTTTTAAACAGTGACAGCCGTCTGTAGGACAGTTTGGGAGTTAGAAAACGGCAGAGCAGCTCTGTGTGGGTATTTAATTTATAGTCACTTGTTGTTACATGCGACACCTTGGAACTGTCGACTGGTGGTATTCAGTTCTTTTCAGTACCTACAGTGTGAACTCCTGTCCGCTTGGACTGCTCTCTCTGGCCTTGTCTTAGGGCTGACCTTGACTGTGACTGTCATAAGGCTGAGCCCACAGGTGCAAATTCGAAGGGTCGTGTTGCTTAGCTGTCTTGTCACGAACTGTATGGCCTGCAAAAGGTGAAAACTCGGGGCTAGGAATCCTTCGTATCTTTTATCTGTTGTCTTTTCTCTTTATGAGCATTGAGGTCATTGCCGTACCGCTTTAACACAACCCATGCCACACACCGAGCTGCGTTAAAGTCAGCTCAGCGTTGGTTTAGGAGCACTGGAAAGAAGCGTCTAGGTTTATGCGGAAGTCCTGGGCTGCCCTGGGCTTAGAAGGTCATTTCAGTGGAAGTCCCCAACTTCTGTATTGTAGACACGAGCTTTAAAATATGGCCTGTTGTCAAACTGTAACTAGAGTTGTAGCGGATGATATTTGTATCAAGGCATCTTGAGATAAAATGTGCCAGGTTGATTTCCCTTCAAGCAAGGTGGGTTTGTGGCTCGGTGTTTCTGTTTTGTTCACTGATTATTTTGGAAATTAGCTCCATGAAAACAGTATTTGGCCAAGTGAGAAGTATTCTGTGAAGGACGTGGAGACTTTTCCTTCTGCAATAGATTGTTTATTAGTACTTAAAAAAAAACTTAACACATCACTAAATAAATACACATTATTTAGTTTTCCTAAATTCTTGATGTGTCCAGTTTTGACCTAATTTTCTTTTTCATTTCAGGCAAAAAACTGGCTTAAAAGAATTAGAATTCTTGAAAAAACTGAATGATGCTGATCCTGATGACAAGTTTCATTGTTTGCGACTCTTCAGACATTTTTATCACAAGCAGCATCTGTGCCTGGTGTTTGAGCCTCTAAGGTACGACGCCTGAACCTGGACATGACCCTGAAAACGTGGCTTCCTCATCTCGCCAGGCTCAGTTCAGACAAATTCTGTGACCAGTTTTCTGAGTGTTTGATGTTTTTTTTCCAGTTGGCTCTGGCATTTGTCTTTTAACTGTGGTGGAAAGTTAGCATCTTAACAGTTGTTAATGTGTGAACAGTAGTTGGGTGTGTACTGTGTCACAGGCTCACCTTGTGTGGCCTTTAGCTCAGCAGAGAGTTCCCTGAAAGGTAAATACTTCAAGGAAAGACTAAGCCAGAATGAACAGGAACAGGAGTCATGGAGTAGGAATGTGATTTCAGCCTTCGAGTCCTTGTGCTCATGTCACTGCCCGTTCAGGGTCAGTGGGAATTTCAGCCCTGTGTGTCTTCCCTTCTCTTCGTTTTGGAAGCTGTGTTGTGTGCACACAGTTCATACGCTCTCATTTCAGTGTGGACTGATTTGTCAAACATCTGGGCGGTGGGTGGGGGGATTCTTGAACAGTGTTTTCATTGTATTTCATATTCTGAATTGATTTTACTTTATGCTTGAAAATGTTTTTGCTTTTTTAAATTTCCATTTTTCATTTTAACCTCTGATTGTTTTTTTTTTTTTCTTTCCTAAAAGTATGAATTTACGAGAGGTGTTAAAAAAATACGGTAAGGATGTTGGCCTTCATATTAAGGCTGTCCGATCCTATAGTCAGCAGTTGTTCTTGGCTCTGAAACTCCTTAAAAGATGCAATATCCTCCATGCAGATATCAAGCCAGACAATATCTTGGTAAGTCAAGCGATCAGACGGCCTTGTTCGTCCCTGCAGCTCCTTCTGTAACATAATTACCACTGTGTCCTGGAAATTACATCTTCCAAGAGTCATTCTGTGTGTTAATTACCCATCACAAATGACTTGACCAGTTTTGCACTCTTTGGAAATTGGGCCATGAAGTGTTACAGTGAAATAATGAAGAGAGAGGAAGTAGGCTGCTGGCCCAGACTTCTCCGGTTGGTCAGTGGGTTTCGAGTCCCCCGGTCTTGAGGGCTCTCTGATGCAGCCCTGTGGGCTTCCTCTGGCGTCGGAGCAGCCGTGCTGCCGGCCGGCCCTGCTGTAGTAAGGCGTGCTCGCCAAAGCAAGGCCTTCCTTTGTTGTTGCGTTTCATGGAGCGAGGGACGTTTAAGGGAGTCACCCTCTCTGAAGTGGATGCGTGGAGTTGAGTTTAGGGTGCCCAGGCATAATCCTCGTCCTTTGTTCTTTACTCTGCGGCAGCTGTGGCTTCGGGGGCCACGCCCGGGAAAGCCCAGCTCTGGTTGGGCCTTGTGTGGAAGGCGTGCCTCTCCCGTCGCGTGGCTTCTAGTGTGGAGGTCAGGTTTCCCAGTGTGTGGTTCTGAAACCTCATCCCAGTGGGGTGCTTGGTCCACACACACCCCTTCCCTCCCCAGCCCTTCCTCCGCCCTGGTCATGCTGTCAAGAGTCAAGGGCATGTTCACATTTGGGTACTTGTAGCTTGTCTGCCCATAGCACATTCCACATGTTTAAAGAAAGATCCCTTTAAAGTGTGTTTCAAACTCCTTATCAGTAACTAAGCGCTTAGTTCAGATTTCCGTTTTTCTATTTAAATGTCTTAGACTATTTCCTTCCAGACTACCACACTATTGAGGCGTTCCATTTTGTTAGGTTTGGTCTGAGTATATTGCATCTCTAAGGTAACTTGGGGTTTGAAGCGATGAGTATTCTCAGTAAAATGGTAGGTACACTATGAGTTGTAGTCTTGCCTAATCAACTTCATTATTGACTTTTACCCCAATTTTCTTCTTTTTTTGAATTACAAAATACACCATCCATATCAAAGAATGCATTAACTACGTGCCAGTCAAAAGTAATCACACAGTGAACATCTCTGTAACCACTTGGAGGTTAAATAATAAGACAATTGCCATTGTCTCAACCGCTTGTCTTTAAAACTTCATTTATCTTTTAGTTAGTGCTTAACTACTATAGGTTTTCACGTGGATTTCAGACAGTTTGGCATTCTTCCTAAGGAGGAGAAAATAAATATCAGAGACCATGTGGAGCTGCTTGTTAATGAAAACCCCAAGCTTTTAGCCCAGGATTTCAAGTGTCGGTCTGACAGAGTAGTGCAATAGGTTCCCTGAGGGCCAGTGGATGAGGGGTGCCCGGGTGTGGGTCCCCAGCTGCTGGAGAAGGCCCTCCGTCCACCCGAACTTCCTCTGAAAGTGGCCCCGGGGTTTTTGTCAGTGATTGTTGAAACTGCATCCTTAAGTAGCTGAATGCAGTTTATGTTTAAGGACGTTGAAGCACTTTCCATTTGAAGATCTCTTTTCCCGATTTCCCCAGGTGACGCCTGGTGGTTGACCGTTTCTATTGCTCTCTTAGTTCTGTGGACGTCACCTGTAGTGGGCCAGTCCACCACTGATCAGGCTCTACGATAGCCCGGGAATGGCCCGGGGCTGTTTATTTAAAGTGTTGGGTTTCTGTGGGGTGGGAACAAGAGGCCAAGTTCAAGTCCCAACTCGGAATTTGTGTGTGTCTCTTTTGAAGGGGGGAAGGGACTCTGGAATGTGACTTATCTCCACTTGTTAACCCCGAACATGCTTCTGGCTCAGGATGGCAGCAGGCATGGGAGCGCCTCCAGCCTTTCTCAGCAGATGTCACTGTCACTGTGTATGTGGAAGTATTTGCAAAGGGAAGAGAAACCGATGACTAATAGAGTGTTCATGTTTGCCAGTCTTGCCAAATGTATTTAACATTTTCTTGACTAATACTTTCTTTATACTTAAGGGATTTAATTTTTTTTTAAGACTTGAGTGCTAAGTTTGGGATGGTCTAACAGCTTCAGATGAAGAATGTTTCTATTCTGTTTTTGTCCACATTTAATCTGAATCCTTCTGCTTTCATTGCCATCATAATTTTCTGGCAAACGAAAGTTAAGTCCGATCTCTTTTCAATGACCGTCTTCATGTTCCTTTAAGTAATAACGTGACTGTGTCCAGGTTTTCTGGGGGGTTTTACTTGGCTTCAGTGCTTTCTTTCACTACTCCAACCTTTTCTAAGTAGCATTGGTTAAAATTAAATTCACTTGGTATTATCCCTTATTTCCTCGTTGAAGAAAGTTCTTTCACTAATTAGAATACTATAGCTCTTAATTATTCATAATTAGGAAATTGAATTATAAAATAATTAGGAAAGGAATTTTTAAATGAGTGATTTTGTTCTCAGTATTGGAAATAACTTCTCAAAGCCAATTATTTTTATGATTATGTCTTAATTATTCCTGGCCTGAGTCAAACTTCCCCGATAAAATGTTTTGCAGGTTAATGAATCAAAAACTATATTAAAGCTCTGCGACTTTGGGTCAGCTTCACATGTTGCGGATAATGACATAACGCCTTACCTTGTCAGTAGATTTTACCGCGCTCCTGAAATCAGTAAGTTTCCTCCAGCGCTCCTGACCTGGGCCGTTGTGGGCGGTGGAAGCACCCGGCTCGCTGAGCACCGTTTGCCGTCGCACTTGAGCAAGCACTCGAGTCGTTGCTAAGGAGAAGGAGCCCTGTGTCCTCCTCCGGTGGGGTGACCTAGTTAGTTGTGGCAGCAGTCGCAAATGGGCGTGGAAGGCCTCGGATTTAGAAGACTGCCCTCATGATTCTGGTCTGGTCGTCCCGTCCTGTTCATGGCTTGTGTGGGACCTGTGCGGTTTTCTCCTCTTTAGCCTTGGCTGAGCTGAGGCTGGTTAGCCCCTCCACAAAAGGTGAAATGAAAAGATAGAAGAAATATATACTTTTCCTGCCTCTCCAGTTCCCTCCCCATGCCCTCATTTGTTAAGGTTTTTAAGAGTCCCTGTTAAGAATTAGTGGGAATGAACAAGAAACTAATGCCAAAGTGTGAAGTTTTAATATAATGGTTATAGTGTCCGAGTTAAATTAATGCCCCTGTTGATGGAAATAAATAGTAGTTGGTTGATTGTATCATTGTATACTAAAACTTTATTATGTTTTCAGTTATAGGTAAAAGCTATGACTATGGTATAGATATGTGGTCTGTAGGTTGCACCTTATATGAACTCTATACTGGAAAAATTTTATTTCCTGGCAAAACCAATAACCATATGTTGAAGCTCGCCATGGATCTCAAAGGAAAGATGCCAAATAAGGTAGGATGTTTGGGTGAACTTGTTTTTAAGGTCTTAGCCGTACCGTCCTATGGATTTGTGGGTGGCCGACGCTCACCCCTCGTGACTGTAGACCAATTTCTGAGAGGCAGATAGCTGGCTCTTCTGATTCCTGACCTCTTTCTCATGTCTGGTGCTTAAATTAGTGGGTCTAAGCAGCCAAGAGCTAGCAGGACAGGATGAGAGAACCCCATCTTCCTTTTCATATCTGAAGTCTGTCCTTGTACGTATCTTTCCCCTCCTGAATTAAGCAGCAGGGTGTTTAGGGTGGGGCTGCGTGGGGTGGGTGGGGCGGAGGATGTGGCTGTTCCCACATCTCCGTAGCCTTCCCTTGCCCCACTGCCTCCCCCTGGGTGGTGGGCAGAGCGGCGGCAGTGCTCCTGGAGCGCACGCCTATCCTGGTGACAGTGCGGTGGGAACCAGGCGCTGGTTAGGTTGGACGGAGTTAGAGGAAGGACCTAGTCCTCAGGGAAGAACAGGCGACTATCGGAAGCGGGGCTCGCGGGCACTGGGTTTATTCAAGGTTGGACGCTGCTCGGCAAAGGAAAAGGTGCCAAGAAAAGCCACGTGAAATGACATCTTCTTAGGTCCTATTCACTTTCTCTTGTGTTGACCTTGTTTGAAGACAGAAATTAGTTAGGTTGGTTTTTGCTTTAATGAGGTCTGACCTGGTGTCATTTCAGGGCTGTTACTAGGACATAACGTTTTTAAATGTCCTGAGGTTTCTTAAATTGCCAAGAGACAAGGCCCCAATTGTATGTTTTTCCTATCTAAGAACAGCTGGTTTAAGTCTTTGTTTAGTCTTCAGTTTTGAATAATGAAATAATGATACTGTAATGGGTTTATTTAACTCACTGCCTGGGAAAATTAATTTCATGTTATTAAGTAGTTTTAGGTACAACATTTATATTTTTTCCAAATATGTTACTTTCTCAAGAGCAAGGAATCTGAGATCATTTTCAAATAAGTAAACAAACCCAGAGAGACTAATAGTAATATTTGTGTGACTTATATATTAGGTTATCGGTAGATCAGACTGTTTTGTAAGAGTTCAAAATCCAACTTTTGTTTTATTGCCAGATGATTCGGAAAGGCGTATTTAAAGACCAACATTTTGATCAAAACCTCAACTTCATGTACATAGAAGTTGATAAAGTAACCGAGCGGGTAAGTGTCTTTCGGGTGCGCTGCCGTAAATGATTGTCTTATAGCTCATGGATGGATTGAGTGTTGGACGGTCTAGGAGCTGTGACTGTTTTAAAACACTAAAAATAATTCCTGTTCCTGTTGACCGATTCCTGAATAAGACACATCAGGTTATAGAAAGATGAAGAGATGTAAAAAAGTTTGCCTAGCATGAGTTTATCATATGTAGGCATTTTTCTCCTTCCTTGGATCACTTTCTTGGTCTGGCTTCACATTCAGCTTCCCTGCTGCTTCCAGATCTAAAAACAAATCTGATTG
The DNA here is from genome assembly GCA_015832495.2 of Alces alces. Lineage (NCBI taxonomy): Eukaryota > Metazoa > Chordata > Mammalia > Artiodactyla > Cervidae > Alces > Alces alces. The sequence continues at coordinate 47,004,521 of JADEYB020000019.1, read as the reverse complement.
TGTTACTCTCCCTGATTAAAAATTCTTCCCTGGCGCCTCTTACCTATAAAATACTGTACTTAATTTCCTCAGAGAGCCTGCTGTCCCCAGTGGGGGACGGCCCCCTCCTTGCGACTCCATGGACGAGCCACTCCGCGCCTGGTGGTAGGCCGGTGGGCGTGTGCTGTTGCAGACCCCATGCTTGTGTTCACGCACCAGCTGTGATTTTGGATTCTCGCAGCATTCCTTTCTGTTCTTATTCTGATCTTTTTATAAAATTACAGAACCATGTTTAAAAAAGCCATCATGTCTAACTTGGGGTTGACCTTTTTCATTTAAGTTTTTAGCTTAAATGTGTCTAGTAATTTATTTAGAGATACACATTTAAAAAATTATTTGTAGGAGAAAGTTACTGTCATGAGCACCATTAATCCAACTAAGGACCTGTTGGCTGACTTGATTGGGTGCCAGCGACTTCCTGAAGACCAACGTAAAAAAGTACACCAGCTGAAGGACTTATTGGACCAGATCCTCATGTTGGACCCGGCTAAGCGGATTAGCATCAACCAGGCCCTGCAGCACGCCTTCATCCAGGAGAAGATTTAACTGAGATGAAGAAGCTCCAAGGGTTTGAGTAACTAAACACAAAGACTGAAGAAATTTCACAGCAGTTTATTAATGTATATAAACTTATAAATATTTCTCCAGCAAATTTGAGGAAGCATGATATATTTGAATTAACACCAAGGGTGATATTTCTTTTAGAAATGTTAGTTAATCTGTTTTGTGTCTTATGTGAAATCTCACTGTAGAACTGTTTTAATCGCCAAGACTGCACAGAATTACAGCGCTAATGTGAACGGTTGCAGTTCACATAACAGACAAAAGCGCCTGTTATAAAATGAGGAGTAGTATGGGTGGCTGATTTACTTTAGCAAACTTGGCTTCATTTTGGTCTTCGGATAAAATGGCCAGCATAAATGCTGTTTATATTCACGTTTTCCTAGGTGTGTGTGTGCAGGCACAGCAGCATGCCCTGGGTGTAGTCAGTGCCGAAGGCTCTGTTCCTTCTTGAGCCTGCCTGCAGGGACGGCCTCCTCTTTTAAAGCAGGTTCTCTGCAGCACAGTACACTGAAGGTAAGCTGGACCATCAACACCCCGCTGTGTCAGACCTCACTTTACTGGGACAGTTGACAAATGAGGGACGTTAGCGTTGTGGCAGAATCCCCCGCATGTGTGAGAGCTGCTCTTGTTTTATTTTTGGCATCACGACTGTGGAGTAGTTACAGTTTCTGTTCTGTTCATCACATTTGCAATTTGAAGAGAACGCGCTTGATGGATAGAGCGCCTTCAGTGTACTGTTTCTTAGCAACTTTCGTTTTTTTAAATCAACTTGCTATAGACTTTATACACATTTTGTTAAAGATAGTTCCTAGTGACAGAAACAGTGCGTAGTTCCCTTTACTGATAACACATGTTGAGGCCTAATTCTGGAAGTCCTCATATTTAAAAGCTAGATAGAACAACATAATGAAATTTTTAACTATTTGTATGTCATTTTGAAAGTGTATGCTTTATGGTAAAAAGTGTTTTTCATTTGTTCATTGTTTTCATTATTTGTGATCATGTTGTCTTTCAATACAGGCATAAACCTTCCACTCTTGAACAAAGCAGCTGCTTTTTAAAAGCGGTAATTGCTTCTTTACCTTTTATTTCTTTTGTAAAATGAAGCTTTTCTTTAAGGATGTGACTTTAAAGTGTTGTCTACTGCATAAAACAGTTGACCCTCACTTACTGTAAAGTGAAGATTGTTCTGCTGCATGTGCGTGGACCATGCAGATTTCTGTATGTTCTCAGTATGCATCACTAGGTAATAAAGTCTTTTGTGAACAAGGCATCGGTAGCCATTTTTAAAAGGTTTTGTCTTCAGTGCTGGTAAGTCAGGTAAACCACGCAGAATGAAAGGCAGCCTTGCGTTTCTTCCTTTAACTCTTTAACTGAGAGAATTACTCGCTAAAGGTGTAACCTAACCAGAAATGTATGATTTTATTAATAATTAGGATCCTAATTAATGTCATCAAAAAATTCTACCAATATAGTCAGCTTTCAGTGTAGTGAGGTAGTTCCTGTAGGTTGTGGGGTGGCGTCCAGGATTTAACTAATGTTTCTGCTGTTTTCTCACTTTTCCTTCTGATGGTGCGGAAAGAGAAAAGGAGACGGGGCACAGGCCACTCACCGCCTTCTCCAGGGTCTGATTTGCTGAGACACCAGCTGCACCTTCTTAACAAGGTTATTTCTGACAGCATGTGTAGATAAACATTTAGCAACAGTTTAAATCAAAATCATGTCAATCAGTTTGGTTTTGCGACAGGAAGGGATTAGTAACTTTTTTAACATGGTAGAGAATGTTCCGAAATGTGATCTTTTCTGTTTGGGTGGTAAAATCAATGCTTGTCTCCCTGAGGAGTGTGGAAAGTAATCAGATTCTTAGAGGTTAACATACTATTTTAAAATTGTAAATGGGATCTTTTTATTCACCAGGCACCTAAGCACAGCACGCATGCACGTTTTGGTGCATCCAAGAGTGGAAAATCAGTAGCAGCCTCCTCCTGGTGGGTTTTGCTCCATTTAAAGGCATGAAATGACCCGCAGCCCGGAAGGTGCAGATGCCACCCTAGGCCAGCTCTGACTCGCTGCCCCCTCTCCGTGTGCTTTAGCCCTAGGCCGACGTGAGCGCAGGCGTGCTCGTCCTCAGGCGGTGAGGCCTTGTAAGCAAGGCTCCCGGTGCAGCTCTCCGCCGGAACTAAATGTAGCGATTTCCCACCATGTTCGCTCCAGCGGACAGATAGCTGCTGCACAGTCGAGTGTTTCCCACTGATTGTCACTCAAAATAGTGAACATTTGTACGTTTCTGGTGACTTTTCATGGCTTCATTTTGTATACTTATTTAAGTAAGTTAATTTCCACTAGAAACAGTTCATCTTATGCCTTCAAAACTGTTACGCGTTCTTTAAAAAAAAAAAAACAAAGTTGCTTGTTACTTGTTCTTTGTGTTTTAGGTGCAGCTCAGTGGAAGATGATGCCACCAGAAGACATGAGCTAAGGTTTCTGTCCTATAAAAGATTTAAGAAAAAAGAACCCTCCATTTAATTTCTGTCTGGTTTTTCCGTTTCCAGCATGATGATGTAGGGTGCATTGCTGTTTTGGTACTGAGAGTAGTGCGCCCGTGTTCATTGTACAGTGCTCGCTCATCACACTTCCCGCCCCTGCCCCCGCCCTCCCCCGGAGTGAAAGGAGGTGTCAGACCTAGCAGTGTTAGTGTGGACGGGGAGAGCCCGCGTAGCACGTGCTGTCAGAGTCGGTCCCTGCAGACTGCTAGAAAAACCACAGCCGCCAAGAGCGTCCATCCGGAGGCAGCCTTCCGCTGCGGGGGGCGTGCTTCTTGGCCGATAGATGCCCAGGGATAGAAAGAAGGCCTCAGTGCTGCTCAGCTCCGGGGGGCCCCGCCGTGGTCCTCAAGGGGAGTGAGAGGGGCATCCCCTAGGTCGCTGGTGTTCCAGACTCGGCACTCCTGCGTTGCCTCCGTGAGCGGGCTTGGTCCTTGCCCGTGGAGCGGTATGGGAGCCCGCGGTCTCCAGCGGAGACCTCAAGGCAGGCGTGCCTGTGTTGCCGCTCTTCCGTTTCTCTCAGGAAGGTTTGGCTTTATTTCACGGTGTGGCAAAAACGGTATCAAGTGATTGTGAGACTTGAGGGTCTGTAAGTCCTAGAACGTGACCCACAGAGTGTAGTTTTCTCTGTAGTTGGCGGAGTGGTTGAGGCAACACGTCTTAGGATCATTCTTCGGGTAGACCTGTTGTCCTCCAAGGTTAAATAAACCTTAGGACCCTCCCAGCATGAGCTCACCCTCAGTTCTTACTAATAGCATCCTTCTTTATTCCCCAATGCCTGTTTCATTCCACTCTTTTTCTCAAAATAATTTTTGCGTTAAAAAAAACACACACTTTTTTTTAATCACTGTAATTACCACTTTCTTTCCCTGAGACATGCTCAGGACATGTCTTTGGTATGTGGTGGAGGCAGTGAGCTGTGCCTTGTCCTGGGGTGCACGCCGCCTCCTTTCCACCTGTAGTTATCGTGGTTTCATAGTGGAACTCTAGCTAGCTGGGGAGAAAGAATCTCTGCAGCAGGAATCCCGTGTCTTCAGATGCAGGTCAAGCAGTTGAGGATTTCCCTTCTAAATACTGAGATAGGAAAGAAGCCCGATGTCTCACGTACAGTCACTTAGTTAGGACAGCTTCCTGACGTGCTTTCTTTTTCATAGCATCCTAGTTCAGATGTGAATTTTTATAGAAGTGTTCACTACAGATTCATTTGTTTTTTATGTCAATTAATGTGCACCAAATTGACTTTTAAATGCTTTCCAGTTACTTTGATAGATTTCATCATCGTGGCATCTTTCTCTTCTCCTTCCACATGTAGGGTAAGGGACTGTTCTTCTGAAGAATCTTTCCATTTAGTGATCAAGATACGGAAGCTGACCTCTGAAAATGCTCAATATGTATCCTAATTATTCCCAGTGTCCTTTGAGTTGTAACTTGCATTTCAGCAGCAATGTTCCCAATTGACCTACTAGGAAAATGTAATAAACACGCCTCTTGTTACCCTGCTGCCTCCTGATGTCTCATTGCCTGCGTTTCGTGTCTGACATGTAAAGTGAGGAACACTGTTTCTAACCTGCTGTCTCCCACTGATCTTCATAGACATGCTCGTCACAGAACCCCGGCAGACGTTCCTGTCTCCCGCACCCAACTCCTGCTCCTTGTCTTCCCAAAAGACAGGCTTTACGTTCTTACTGCACACCACGTCGCCCGTGCCCGGCACGCGCCTCTGAGAAGTGGGAATACGGATGGTCTATCCTGAACTTCATCCAGGTCTGAGGCAGCCTAGGCCACCCTCTCTGCCCTCCTGTGTCCTTCCTGCTCTCCTTGATACATTTCCTGAACTTGCCAGGCTCTTGATTATATGAGATAAAAGGTTTCCTACTCACTTTACAGATTAGGTAAGGGAAGAACAGAGAAGTCAAGGAACCTGCCTGAGGAGTCAGAGCTGTTAGTGGAGCCCGGGTCCGCACGCAGACAGCTGGGCAAGTGGCCAGTGTCCGCAGCTGCTGCGGGGGCGTCACAAGCCTTTGTGGAGGCTGAACTCCACGCCTTAGCCAGAGACCTTAAAGGGCGTCTGCGACACGCCAGCCAGGACACCGCAGTGAGCAGAACGCATGTCCCCGCCGAAGGATTTATGAATGAAAATGAGATCTTACCGCTCTAAAGGTGAGGGCCGCCTCCCTGAAATGCCAACAGGTGAAGGTGGCAGGAGTGAGAATGGATAGAGGGTTGGTGTGTAGGTTCAGGACTCAGAACTGTAGGAAAGAAGGAGGCACTGGTGGGGAAACTGGTCAGAATGGAGTTAAAGGCCACTTCTGTGAAAATCTGTGGAAAGGCTGTTACGCCGTTTGGCTCATGATCCTAATTGTGTGGGATTCAAGTAAAAGTCTATTATAAGGGATCCTGAACAATTAGGTTTATTTTTTTTTTTATTACTGTTGTTCTGGAAGATTCTTTGACATTAACCTAAAAACTAAGCATACCCTGGCCCCTGCTTCTAACTACTATTTGAATCGTGTTCTTTTCCTAATGATACAATGGAGGGAACAAGCAACAGTTGCCTCTTCAACATTCATTCAAGTCGCCCTTTAATCTCCACTCCAATATGCCACCGTACTGGGGGGATGATATGCAAAAACTTCATAGTGATGGCCTTTTTGGAAGGGGTTGGGGGTAGGAAGACAACTTTTCTGTTTTTCCTTTAGGTGATGTTTGAAGTTTTAATCATTAATAATTATTCACCAACCATCCACTAGAACCAAAGCCCACTGCCCCCTGAAACGCCCAGACTCCGGCCCAGGCAGGCTGCGCCAGGTTTCCCGCTTTGCACCGTGTTTTCCAAGTGTTCCCAGAGCCACCTGCATCAAACTCACCTGGGATACTGTTTTCAGAGGGGAGCCCTGGGCCCCTCCCAAAGACCCTCTTTCCACAGGGCTCCAAGAGAAACCAGGACCCTCTTGTTTCCTGATTCTCAAGTGCAGAAAAGGATGTCAATTACGCCTCTGTGCAAAGTCACTTCAATCCTGTCTGACTCTGCAACCCTATGGACCGTAGCCCGCCAGGTTCCTCTCTCCTTGGAATTCTCCAGGCAAGAATATTGATGAGTGGGTTGCCATTTCCTTCTCCAAGTGATCTTCCCCACCCAGGGATCAAACCCATGCTTCCTGCGTCTCCTGCAAGGGCAGGCAGGTTCTTTACCACTCGCACCACCTCGTTAATTACATCGTTTTTTGCCTGGCGACTCCAGCAGTAAAGAGTCTTGGGGACAATTCAGTGAATGAGAGATTTGGGCTATTCTGTGATCAGTGACCTTGGCCTGTTTCCCTTCAACATCCTAAAGCTATCCAATCTGAGGGAAAAAGGTTGTTTCAAGCCTGTATCTGTAGCTGGACCTCAGAACTGACCTTGCTGTCACGCCTGTGATCAAGGGCCTGGGGAAGGATAAGTTTCTGAGGCTTCAAGGAAGGACCCAGAGGATCTTGTATGTTAACTTAATAAAATAGCAACTTCTTTAGCTTTTAAAGGCAAAGCAAATGCCCAAAGATTAGGTCAAAGTAACAGACAAGGAGATTTGTGGAGATGAGAAGGGTACCAGTGAGGGGGGAAAAATCGCTGAGAAGGACAAATACCAAATGATGTCCCTAATATAGTGGAATCTAAAACAATGATGCACATGAACTTCTCTATAAAACAGACCTACAGACATGGAAAACAAACAGGTTACCAGTGGCGGAAGAGAGGGAGGGATGTATCTGGAGTTTGGAATTAATAGATAACACTACTATATGTAAAATACATGACCAACAAGGACCTACTGTATAGCACAGGGAAGCCACATTCAATACCTTGTAGCAATCTATAGTAAAATCTGAAAGAACATATATATACACACAACTGAATCATTCTGCTATACCCCTGAAACACAACACTGCAAGTCAACTATAACAAAAAAATTACTGATTCTTACGACTGTGTAATAGAATTAAAAAAAAATAATCATCCCAGTGATAAGTCTGTTATATCATTTATTGATGATGGAATTACAGTGGAAAATAATCACAACAAAAGAACCACCTTGAGTAGCATGGTTTTCCAAGTGAAACATTCCTTAGAAACAACATGTAAGAGACATCATCAGGGAAGCCCTTGGTTCATCTGTAGACATCTCAGCTGGGACTCTCACGAGCTCCACTCCACAGCACGTTCAGGGATTGTGTGTGCACGTGTGCATGTATAATACCTGTATCTCGGAATAAGGAACTATATTTTAGCTGGGCTTCTTGGAATAGATTTGCTCATGTTGAGATGCAGGAAAGAAGATAGTTATGTTATTTTTGGTCAGTGGGTGAGCACTTACCCTTAGCTATTAATGAAGGTGATAAACAACAGTTCAGCTTCTGAACACAGAATGGTCTGTTCAGCACCACATCTTTTCGGTAAAGTTTCTTTTTGGTCCTTGGTGCCTGAGTCTCTTCCCTGTGACTATCAGGAAAAGACAGAGGTATGGGTGAAATTGGTGTAGGAGACTTTGGTGGCAGACATCTGGCTGAGACCGTTTTAACCAGCAGCTGAGTCGTCTGGACAGGAGCGGGCTTGATCGTGAGTTCTTGGCATGGGTTTAAAACGGAGATTTTGGGGTTCTTAAAGTCATCATGAGCTGCAATGACCTGTTTTGGGGTGGATGAGGCTTTCAGAGCTGGTCTAGAACTCCACTTGTATTTGCCAGCACCGTTCCAGTTCCACTTAGGAGCACTGTGTTCAGGCTTGTAAGAACCAGAACTGTTTTTTCTTTTCTCATAACTTTTCTCTACACAAGCCATTTGAAGACCCACAGCGTCAGGAGGTTTGGGCTGTCTTGTTTTGGAGACAGCTTTGGAGGAAGGGGGTCGTTCGGTGACAACCGGGGCACAGAAGGAGGTCTGCAGTCTGGGCCTTTCTCTCTGAATGGTCAGCTGCTGAAGTCTTTCCATGTCCAGCAAACGAGCCATCAGCGGCTCCAGAGAGCTGTCTGGAGTCTCCACCGTCATTTTCCAACTATCAGATTTTGAGAGGGCTAATTTGTGCAAGTCCAAAGTACTGAAAGGAGGAGGAAGAAAATCAGGATATGGAAATACTTCATTCAGTTCCTCTGTGAAAGGTTCTTCAACATTTTCTATTGTTTCTGGCTTTAAGTTCAGGTCCATCTTTTTAAAATAGCTGAGTAGAATATCGTTTGCTTTTTCATTTTCTGATAAATCGCTTTCATCTGTTAAATTTTCCTCCACACTGCTATTTCCATACTTCAGATTCCAGTTTGGAGCAGTTAAAAGTTCTCCACTGTTGTTTTCTAGAGCTGCGCATAAATGAGTATGAGGCTCCTTTCTGTCCTTGAAAAGGCCTCCATCAGCATATGTGCAGCAGAGGCTTATCGGTGCCTGCAACGCAGGGCAGGGGCCAGCCAGCTTGTCCGCTGAGGCCCCTGTCAGCGGGGGGTCCGCACCGGACAGCCTGCCGGGATTATTGGTCACAGCACAGCCAGTTCCCACTGAGGATATTTTGAAATCCCTTAAAAGATGATTTATATAATGAATGGCTGGTTGCCTAGAATTAAAATGCTATTAAAATCAGAAACCTTTATCAAAGACCAACTAATGTTTAGCTCCCAATGGCATGTATATCTTTCTGTAACAGAGACGTGTTAATTTTCAAATACGCTCTAACTATATACAATTATCTACGTTTTTAAAAGTATAGATTAAAATAATAACTGGGCAGTCCTTTGGACGTGCATAGGTGACTAGACCACTCTACCTACAAATGGTTAACTAACTATGAATGACCACAAGGCTACACGTGGCTGATTATAGCTACTTGCCTCTGAATATACTGTACGTGTAACTACGATGTCTGAGAAGCAGGCTCTCCACCTCGAACTGAAATTACAGTGAGCTGTTTATTGGCCCAGAATTAAAAGGAAACTCTCAAAGAGTGTAGTCAGGTTACTTAAGAAAGGCTTCTACTTGGGCCACTGTGGTTTTTAAAAATAAGTCTAACCAAAAAAGGAAGCAAAACAATGTCTAGCTATAAACAAAAATTATCCCAGATATAGTCTATAGCAATTTTCATCTGATGGTATGCTTTCATTTTAGGGGTAATACTTCTAGGTATTATATTCAAATGAAAACTGCAAAAAAAGCCAGGCCATAGAATACTGAATTTACAGTTAGTACGTTTTAAACACTTAGTAGAAATACTGCCATGAAAAATTTTGATGCATTAATTGACATATATACAGTCGCATTATCTTCTTTTAAAGCCAACTTACGCTAAAGTCAACAAAGCAGTCTTGAGGGGTTTACAAAAATACAGAAAATGGTAAAAATTTATTCTTTTAGCTAAGCACTAGGTTTAATGACTTTCCTCTGAAAAATCACAGGAAAATCACCTTAAATCTATACTTGAACACAGACAATCCATGTAGCAAACAAACAAAAAAAGAGCACAAAATCTCAGTGTGGAAGACTGTGGCCGGACCGCTTTGCCACCAGGGAACAAAGTGGAAATTATCCACCCTGGAGGTGGTCTGAGAGGCGAGACAATTAACCGACACACTCTGCAAACTGTTAAACACTCACGTAAGCTGTCACGACTTTTACTCTCTTTGTTGACATTAAGGAGAAACATCTCATTAGCAAAATAATTCTCTGCCTCCAAGCTTCCAACTCCGCAGCATCAGCAGGCCTGGCCAGTACCAGCTGTGAACACCCATCAACTGTGCAGTTCGCCCAGCAGCCCACGAGATCGGCAGTTTCACTGTCTCCCTTGGAGGATCAGGGATGCCAGGCCCAGGCAGGCTGAGGGCACACATGCCGTAAGCGGAGGAGCTGGGGTTAAGCCCGCGCTCGTGGCCCCAGCCACCGCCCTCTGCTGACTCCATCTGCGTCCTCTGGCTTCACCTGACCTCACCCTGCGAGCTCCTGCTCGGAAAAGCAGCCTTTCTCCCCCGCCGATCAGTACCATCAGGCCGGACACGAGTCACTACAATCCCCTTCACACCTCCCATCTGCCCCCAGCTTCGGCAGGAGGAGGGCCGCGCCCCGAGCGCACGGAGATCCCTCCACGGAGGAACAGCGGCTGCTGGGGCACCGCCCGACGCTCAGAGCCGGGGACCAGGGAGAAGCCCGACTCCGCGCCACCTGCAGACAGACGGGCAGCGACAAGCGACAAACGGCGGCGCTCCGGCCACGGAAACGTCCCCGTCACTTTGACCTGCCATTTGGAAACGCCTTCCAGCTGGTTCTCACACACACCGAAGAACCAGAAAGGAAGAATTCGGACCCCAGAGAGGGTCTGAAGGAGGAAGGGGGTCTGGGAGCACGAGCCGAGCTTTCCCATCCCGGTTCAACCTTCCATCGCTTGTCACCAGACCTCCCAACCGGGACTGTCGTGCGGGTTCAGAGCGAACACAGGGACGCGCTGAAAAACCATCCCTGGCACGTGAAGTACTCCTTTCCCGTTCGGGCCCCTTTTCATTTGGGCGAGAAGGCCAGCCCCTCCGCTTCCCACACGCTCGGCCACTCCCTTTCCCGGGCTTTCCCCACGATTTGCACACAGTCCTTTTCGGTTCCGGTTGTTTTTTGGCCTCCCACTTCAACTGAGGGGCGGATCCATCCGTAGTTGCCTTTATCTCGCTGAGTTAGGGGCTGACCGTCATGAACACTTCCTCACCTGAGCTCCACGGTGCTCGCTTCGCTCAGAGGGTAACTCCACAGCTGGAATAGCCCTTGTTTACTGTTCTAAGGAGAGAAAAACCACGGACAACGTTTTAGTTACTGAATGCCTTTTTAGAAATAATAACAATACTTTCCAAGTGTGATGGATAGAACCCCACCTGTGTTCCCTGGGGCAGGAACTCTAAGAAAGTGAGCTCCAGTAGGAGCTGGTCTGCTGGAATTTCCAGGTGGTTCTATAAAGCGGCAGAAGACATTTAAACGCCCAGCATCTCTACTCCCGACTCTTGTTCTAAGAATGTACAGTTCTTGTTCTAACCAAGCAATATGGGCTAGACTCTGATAATTCTCCCTCATACACATATTGGTCTGTACTGACCTCAGTAGGAATAGTATAATCCATTTATAAAGATCAACTAAACAAGTTGACTTGACTTGTAAGTAAGTAAACTTGTAAGTAAGTAAGTAAGTAAGTTTTACTTGTAAACAAGTAAGACTTGACTATCATTAAAATTGTCTTTATTTTATTAACAGTTAACTGTTTTACATTTTGATCAATAAAAGCAAATGAGAAAGACTAATTCACTACTTCAAAATACAACCATTTCAACTGCCTTAAGGCATCTTAAGAGCTGAGACCACCTCCCTTTTGGCAGTGACTAGAACATATTATATTCATTACAATGTTAATTTCCATTTATAATATTGTTATATTGAAAAACGCGATAAAATAAGATATTCACTTAATGACCTATTTGCAGCTTTGTAAAACAGTAAACAAAGGCACTGACTTGTTTGAAGAACTCCATAGAAATAAAATTTAAAGTTTAACTTAAAGGAAAGAAACTTTCTTTAAGGAACACACAATGCCATGTTAATGTGCTGTGAATTATTTAAAACCAAATATTTATCCTTACCTTGTTAATTTTGCCTGAAAGAATGTATATGGAAAAAAATGACAATTAATAGTTACATAAAACTGGTGATACTCAAAACAAGCCCCCTTTAATATGAGTGGTTGTTCCTATTACACTTAGGGATATAAGTTTTCATATATTTATAAACATAGGCAGACACATCAAGGATTTCTTACCACCTGTGGCGCCATCCCTCCCAGGTGGGAGGCTTTTATTTTCAGGAACAGGTACTTCTGCATCCAAATTCCAGGGAGACAAGTTCTAAAACAATATTTGTTTTAGGATAAACTTAATGTAAGAAAATTTTACAAGCCCAAATACATGATTTGATAGGTCCTTTGGGTAAAATATGACAAAAGGCACCAAGGTCTATGACCCCCACCTCCACCCCATAAGGACACTCAGCATTTCTGAGGAGCGGGAAACGTTCGCCTTAAACTATCATCAGCTGGATAACACCTCAGGAAATGGAAAGGCTTTTACACGAATTGATGGCTTTGTTTCAAAACTGATTTTAAAAACATGACAAAGCGTCCAGTCCACTGTGTCCTGGGCACACGACGGCTCATTCACCAGATTTTCTGTATCTGAGTACCAGATCTGAGAGTCTATGAAAGTCTTTCCATCAACAGAACAAAATTCTCTGACCCTCACATACTCAACACTGACTAGCCCACATCTCATTCCAGACTCCAGATGTTGAGAAACATGCAGGAAATGTTTTTTTTTTTTTTTAAGGCAAGAAATGAATAAGGAAAGGGACAATATCTATTGAGGATTCACGTTCCAGACACTGTGCTGACCGCTATGGGGAAAGGCATGGGTGTGTGCAGGAGACGTCTGCAGAAGTTTACCCTGGAAAAGGGGAAGCGAAGAGGTGGGCAGTTTACTTTTAAAAAAGGTAATCATTGAGGGCTTCCCTGGTGGCTCAGTGGTGAGGAGTCTGCCCGCTAATGCAGGAGACGTGGGTTCAGTCCCTGATACTGGAAGATCCCACACGGAGCAACGAAGCCCTCCGACTGGTGAAGCCGCGCTCCGGAGCCCGTAAACCGTAACCCAGCAGCTGCGTGCCCAGGGCCCCGGCTCCGAGACAGGGGGGCCACCGCCCTGCAAGGAGAGCTGCGCCGCTCGCCCCATCTAGACAAAGCCCGCAGGCAGCGACAGAGACCCGGGACAGCCAGAGTAAGTACACGCAGCAAGGACCGAGGACAGCCAAAATAAGTAAAGAAATACATTTTTAAAAAGTGATATTTGAGGGATGAACTCAGCAGCTTTGTTATCTCAAATGAGAAAACCCTTTGTAAACTACACTTTAAGCACCATTCACACCAATGAAATGTTAGGTAGCGTTAGGTCACCATAACCACACCAAGGAGGAGGAGGGACAAAGCAGCTTAAATGCAGGACCAGAGCTTAACCGATCCACAAGTTACCTCCTGGCAGGAAGGAGAGCTGGCCTTGGACGGTGGGCCGGCTTATCTTTCCCTAGAGGCTTTTATTTACAAAAAAGAAGTTAATAAAATTCTTTGTTCTCTGAGAGAAGGTGCTTTGGATCTAGTCTCCGCATGAGAATCACCAGGAGTGCTCTTTAAAAATAACAGTTGAGGGCTTCCCTGGTGGTCTAGTGGTTAAGAATCTGCCTGCTAAGGCAGGGGCACCAGTCCTCGGCTGGGGAAGGTTCCACAGGCTGCGGAGGGGCTAAGCCCGAGCGCCCGCCGCAGCTATGAGCCCGAGCCCTAGAGCCCGCAAACTGCAACTCCCAGGCCCATGGGCCAGCACTAGAGCCTGCACTCCGCAACCAGAGAAGCCAGCACAGTGAGACGCCCGCACGCCAGCAGAGCAGGCCCACGTGCAGCAAGGAGGACCCAGCACAGCCAAAAATAAATAAGTAAATACATGCATTTTTTAAAAAAATAGTTGAAAAACACAGATTCTGATCGAGTAGCATGAGGCCAGACACTTGTATTTTTAGAGCCTCCTGACGGATTCTCAAGCTTCTCTGGGCTCTGTAATCCTGGTTCCCTAAGGTACAAAACAAACTGTGAGAGGAACAGCTCTACAGTAACACGATAAAGGGTAGCTGATGAAAACTGTGCCTCTGAGGTCACAGCACAGAAGGAAGCAAAGTCATCCGCTGAGGTCACAGCACAGAAGGAAGCAAAGTCATCCGCTGAGGTCACAGCACAGAAGGAAGCCGTCACCAGGTAAGGAAGGCCGTCAGCTGCCCACGACGTCCGCCACATTGTAAACTCCCTACAGGGGGTAACTGGGCCCTCCCAGATGATATCCCACCTGCCGCCAATATTTTTCACAGAAAACATGTAGGGATATTAAACAGGTGAGCACTGTGGATGAATCAAGGTGGCATGTTTCACGAAATCCAATTGCAATCAGAAATGTTTGGAGACTTGTAGAGAAGCTGGTTAACTTGCCCTTTGTTAAAGGACATAAAAATGTTCAGGGGAGTCTACTCAGTACTCTGTAATAAGATAAACGGGAAAAGAAGTTGAAAAAGCATGGATTATATGTATAACCTCCCTGTGCTGAGCACCTGAAACTGACACACATTGCCGACCAACTAAACTCCAATATAAAATTAAAAAACTTTGAAAGAGAACTTTTCCATCCGGTCTTGCAAACGCACCCAGAGGTGGAGTGCAGGGGGGGTGCGGCAGGGCGCGCGGGGCCCCTTGCGGAGGCGCTGACCGCGGCGGGTGGCTGGGGAGGGGGTGCTGCGCCCCCGCGCGGTCCGCCGCACCTACCTCCCAGGGGACGGCCGCTCCCGGGCCGGGCCCGCTGCTCTCGCCGGCTTTTCTGCCCATCTTGCTCCTCGGTTTCCTGGGAATCCTGCACAGGCATGGGACAGACAGCACACGGAGGGTGAGGCCCGCCGCTGAGGCAGAGCGAGCGTCCAGAGGTTAAGAAAACGCTTTAGAAGAGGAGAGATTGGGCTGAGGGCAGGCCGGCTCACAAGAGGGGGTTCACTGGGAGCCCAGGCCAGCCAGACAAGGGCGGGGGGCACAGAAAAGAGCAAACGGGAGACCTAAGTGACACAAGACGGAAACGAAGGTTTCCGAGAAGGGAGCTACTATCAGATCGGAAGATTAAAACACAAATAGAATCGTCTGGAATTAAGACACAGGGTCGTATCTTAATTAAAGCCGTCTGCTTTTCAGCATTTAAGCCAGGGGCCCCGTTGGAAAGCAGGATCCACCTTCCGCACGGGCAGGGCAGATCCCCCGCGCCCCCACCCCGCCAAGTGCCTCTGATCGGCCGAAAGGCCTGCTTCCCACCCCAAACGACCCTGGTCGCGGGCCACCGCGGCTCGCGGCAGAGCCTGCGGGCGCAGCAAGCGTCACGGCGTTGCAGAGGCGGATTAAGGCGCGGACCCGCTGCAAAAACACAGACAGACGGTTGCTACCGCGGAAAGCAGGGCGTTCGCCGGGCGTCTACGGCCGTCGGTCCCGGAGGGACGCAGCTCGGGGACGCTCGGCGCCCGGGGATCCGCCGGGCGGGGGCGACGGGGCGGACCGGGGGAGGCGCGCCGAGGCGGGGGCTCCCGGCCTCTGAACTGGGGCGGGAGGGGAGGGGAGGGGGGGCGTCCGGCCGCCCCGGCCGTCACTTACCGCTCGGCGCCGCTGGCCCCCGGCTCGTCCCCGGCCGCGTCTCCGCGCGCGCTGCCGCCCGGGCGTCCCAGCTGCTCCGCGCGCCCGGCCTCCGGCTCGGCCGGCCTGCGGGGAGGACAGAGCGCAGCGCCCCGTTGCACGCCGACCACCGCTCAGACCTTGGCCGCGGCCGCCGCCGACCCTGCTCCCGACCTTGACCCTGACCCCTCCCCGGCCTCCCGCCGGACCCTGCTCCATCCTTGACCTTCAGCCCGGCCCCGCCCTCTGACCGCAGACCCGCAGCGTGACCGCACCCCCAACCCAGGACCCAGACCCGCCCGCGACTCCGCCCCGCCCGCCGGCCCGCTCCCTCCTCCGAGACCCTGGTTTGGGTTTGTAGCAGGATTTGCTTTCAATTCGTTGCTCACCTGTTGCATCAGAGTTACTCATTTACAATTTCTCACTCGCCTCCTTTTAAACACCTCGATGGCGAGACCTGGCCTTTGTCTGAGTGACAGAGTGCCTGGCATAATAGACAGTCCATACGTGTTTGGGTTAAATTACCCCCAAAACGAAATTCTTTTGTATGGTGTGGTTACTATGTTCAGGCCCACTGCCAAACATTTCATAGAGATTAACCAGTGTAATACTCAACAGCTCAGGGAGGGTGGTACTTCTAGTGATTCCTGTTTTATAAATGAGTAACCTGGTAGGTGTTGCGGAGGGCATCACAGAACAGACACACTAAGACCATAATCACAGAAAACTAGCCAATCTGATCACAGGACCACAGCCTTGTCTAACTCAGTGAAACTAAGCCATGCCGTGTGGGGCCACCCAAGACGGCCGGGTCATGGTGGAGAGGTCTGACAGAATGTGGTCCACTGGAGAAGGGAATGGCGAGCCACTTCAGTATTCTTGCCTTGAGAACCCCATGAACAGTATGAAAAGGCAAAATGATAGGATACTGAAAGAGGAACTCCCCAAGTCGGTAGGTGCCCAATATGCTACTGGAGATCAGTGGAGAAATAACTCCAGAAAGAATGAAGGGATGGAGCCAAAGCAAAAACAATACCCAGTTGTGGATGTGACTGGTGATAGAAGTAAGGTCTGATGCTGTAAAGAGCAAGATTGCATAGGGACCTGGAATGTTAGGTCCATGAATCAAGGTAAATTGGAAGTGGTCAAACAGGAGATGGCAAGAGTGAATGTCAAGGACTGATGCTGAAGCTGAAACTCCAGTACTTTGGCCACCCACCTCATGCGAAGAGTTGACTCATTGGAAAAGACCCTGATGCTGGGAGGGACTGGGGGCAGGAGGAGAAGGGGACGACAGAGGGTGAGATGGCTGGATGGCATCACCGACTCAATGGACATGAGTTTGAGTAAACTCCGGGAGTTGGTGATGGACAGGGAGGCCTGGTCTGCTGCAATTCATGGGGTCTCAAAGAGTTGGACACGATTGAGTGACTGAACTGAACTGAACTGAACCTGGCCTTAAACATTACATTTCCCAACTTAACAATTACTTGAAAAATAGTGACTTCATGTGGGGGTCCACGTATTCCTAGCTAACACTGGCTAATGTATTTAAGTGGGAAAGAGTTTTCTATTCTCTGGCTGGAAGACAGAAATGATGCGTGTGTGTGGACACATGTGCGTTTCACATGCGTGTGTTCATGTCACGTGTAGCTTATGCAGCCCCCATCCTCCTTTCTTCCTGTCTCTTCTTTTCCTTTAGCTTCAGAACTTGACCTGATTCCTAATCCCTTCAGGTCCCTCTGAGCTGTGGCATCCGGGAATAAGCACATCCTCTAAGATCCTCTTTTTTTTTTCCTTCACGGAACATATTCTTAAAAACCCTCCTATTCTCTCTGATGCTTCTTCCTGTCTCTGGAGACTTTTTGAAGGGTTTGCATCAGCATCAAAGCCCTGGCTCCCTTCCCCCCCACGTCAACAGTTCGTAAGGTTTTTAGCATCACAGTTCAGGACTGCAGTGACCGCGCAGTCCCCGCAGGGTGTTCTGCGAGAGCGAGGGGCGGAAGGGCCAAGCGGTGGATGTGGAGGACGAGGGCAGCAGCCAGGGACCCTGGGTGGAGCCTGGCTGCAGGCTGGTCTGCCTCCAGTCCAGCCCGGAGAGTCAAGGCACGGGTTGGACGTGGGCTGTTTTCCAGAGCAGCTCAGGTCCTGGGCCAGCCTTCTCGACCAGCCCCAGGCCTCTGCGGGGATTCAGTTCTGCTGGTAGCCTTGCTTCCAACCCGTTCCTCCCTATTAACCCATGAAGCAGGGCCAGGTCGCTTCTGTCTCGTGGCGTTGGACAAGCTCTTCCGTCAGTCAGGACGGAGCTGGTCTGGGCGAGCAGAAGGGGAGCTCCTCGGGCCAGTCCCCCTGTGGGCCGGGGCCTTCTCCCACCTCGGGTTCTCTTGCTGTGGAAAGGTGACACGAACCCTCGACAACTCTTTTGGGAAGCAGCCTGACATACGCTCCTTCTCACTGTCCAGGCTTGTGGACGAGGTCAGGAACCACAGTGCTTAGCTTCTCGTCCTCCTGAAGGGACAGTTCTCTCCATCCGCCCCCCTCTGTCGACACCCTCCGTGGCTCCACGCATCCCCCTCCTGCTCCCTCGATTCTGCCAGGTATTGCCAAGCTCAGGGCGGGTCGTGTTCTGCTGAAGGATCTCGTGCAAGTATAACTATGCACTTGCTTTCAGAAAGTCAGGACCATCTTTTCTACTTACTAATGTGCATTTCTTTGGCCGCATTGCATGGCCTGTGGGATTTTAGGTCCCTGACCAGGGATCGAACCCATACCCTTGGGAGTGGAAGCCTGGAGCCCTAACCACTGGACCGCCAGCGAAGTCCCAATAACATGCGTTTTTGTTCTCTGGTAAGACTCTGTAAGTCAGTGGAAAAGACTCCAATTCAGTTATGGGCAGTCTGCATTCAGTGTGTCCAGGTAACTCGTTTTCCCCTACTCTCCCCCGCCACCGTCCCTCCCCATTTTCCAGCTTCTGCTGTCTCTCAGTCAGGGCCAATTATATGTATTTCCAATTTAGGACTCCATTTCTGAGATTTACCTTAAATAGCCTAACTTCCTTGTATTTGTATAATTCTGCTCTAAGAAATATTCATGGAGTTATTTTTAGTTAGAAGTTGTGTTTTTGCTTTAAAAATTAAGCTTTAACACTTTCCTTCCTTATTTGGGAGGCCCCGATTCTGTTGTAAGAAATCTTGTTTAAAGTCTGTTCCTAGAAGGCGTGCGACAGACACGTGCGTGAATATCTTTCCAAATGTAAGACCAGCACAGACATCAGCCACACCTGCCTCTGTCATAACTCACACTTTTGATCCAGTTCTCAATCATATTTCCACCTTTATTTCGATTTTCCTGAAAGATTTGAGTTCTGCTATTTGAGTTGCTTTATATGTCTCCCTGTCCTCCGGGGGCCTGTTCTCTATAGCTGGGTTTCCTTGGCTTTATGTCCCCCACTCACTTTGGATTTTGGTTTGGGTTTGGGAATTAGGACTTACTCTCCGGATGGCATTAGCAGTGAAGAACCTGCCTGCTAGTGCAGGAGACCTAAGAGATGCGGGTTCCATCCCTGGGTCGGGAAGATTCCTCTGGAGGAGGAAAGGGCAACCCACTCCAGGATTCTTGCCTGGAGAATCCCATGGACAGGGGGGTCTGGCGGGCTACCGTCCACGGGGTCGCAGACAGTCGGACGCACTGGGTGACTAAGCCCAGCACTCACTTTCTGCTGGCAGGAAAGCTGTGGCTTGCATCCTCCTCCTGGTAGCTGGGGCCTCCCCACCTCAGCGGCTTGGAGCGGAGCGCTCTCTTGAGCACGCTCTCCTTCAGGAACCTGGAGATGATCCTCTCTCTCTGGACGTTACTGAACACCTTGTCCTCGGGGACCCAGCCCGGCTTGTCACACCCGCCGTGGAAGAGGGGGAACGGGAGGAGCTCGGGAGACACGGCCGTCCTCTGTGGGAGCAGAGGAGGGAATTGCCGGTTACCTGGAAGTCCAGAACGAGAGACCAGCCCACCCTGAAGGCCAGCGCCCAGGCCTGCGGCAGCCCGGCTGTGGGAGCAATCGCGCCGATAGCACGCGCCCCCGGGGCTGCCGGCCGAACGGTAAATGTCCCGGTCACCGAAGCGCAGAATTGTAAGTAGGAGGGGTTGGGAACAAGGCTCAAGTGGAGGGGTTTGTGTCCTCAACATCAACACCGCAGGCTGAGAGCGGTTTGGCCCCGGTGACGGTCACGGCTGGGTTTGGCACCCCGCCTGCCCCGTGGAGACCGTTCACGCCCACCCCAATGGCGTTCCTGCCACCGCACCACAATCAGAGCAAAGGGACAAAATCTGACTCCTTGAAGAAGACGTACCTGTGGCAGGAAACATTTATTCCTCCGAGAGTTTATTTAAAAATAAAAGGTAATCATCGTGGCCTCCTGATTTCAGCCGAGGTCAGTAAACTTCAGATTGCTGGGAAGATTCCAACAGGTGTTATTTAGAGCAAAGAGTAAGAATGTATGGGTCACCTCGCAGGCTTCGAGACCCAGCTTATGGTTGCGGGGTGCAGGGGGGCGTGGGGGGGTGGGTGGGGGGAAGGGATAGTTAGGGGGTCTGAGATTGTCACGCACATACCACTATATTTAAAATGGACGGGACTTCCTGGGGGTCCAGGGGTTAGGGATCGACCTTGCTGTGCGGGGGAGGTGGGCTCGATCCCTGGTCAGGGAACTAAAATCCCACATGCTGAAGGGCTGAGCCTGCATGCCACATCGAGAGAGGGGCCTGCACGCCGCAACCAAGCCCGACACAGCCACAAATGAGCCTGTCTTAAACATAAGATGGATAACCGGCAAGGACCTACTGCATAGCACCTGGGACTCTGCTCCGTGTGATGCGGCAGCCGGGACGGGAGGTGGGGTTTGGGGGAGAACAGATAACGTGTATGTGTGGCTGAGACCCTTTGCTGTCCACCTGAGGCTATCACTATATTATTTGTTAACCAGCTGTACCCAAGTACTACATAAAACGTTAAAAAGAATATATGGGTCAAATAAAGAACAGGCTTGTGGTTGCCGAGGGAGAGGAGAGTAAGGAGGAATGGATTGGAGTTTGGGGTTAGCAGATGTGAGCTATTAAGTACAGATGGATAGACAAAGTCCTACTGTATAGCGTAGGGAACTATAGTCAACATCCTGTGATAAACCATAATGGAAAAGAATATGAAAAAGAATGTGTGTACATGTATAACTGAGTCACTGTGCTGCAGAAATTAGACAACACTACAAATCAACTTCAACAGCAAAAAATTTAAAAAGAACATATAGGTCAATTTATGTGAACTGGAAAAATCAACTTTAATAGATCCCTTCCTTGGCCTTTGAATGGCTTAAAACATGGTTTGCTCTTCCCTATTTAAGTAAAAGAGGATTTAGAGTAACCCAGTCACATCTGCTTGGAAGAGAGAAACTTCTGACTTCCAGAATTTTCAATACTCCCCCTCCACCAGTTCCTTTCTCTCTCCAAAAGCACCTGTGAAATTATGAGACTCACACTCTGTTCCAGGGGTACTGGTTGGTTCTATACCATATTTAAAATGTATTTGTATTTAAAGCGCATCTTTCTGTTTACTTCGTAAAGTTGTACTTTTTAAATTTGCAAGTTGAAAATTCCAAAGTGGAATTTTGTGTCTCCTGTGCTGGGGACCATGATACCTTCATGATTTTCTTATAGTCCTGGCCAAGGGTTTTGAGTTTGATTAAAAGCTGGCACACAAGGACTCTCCCTAGCAGTCCAGTGGTTAAAACACTGCACTTCCAATGCAGGAGGCAGGCACGGTTCTATATCTGGTTGGGGAACGAAGATCCCCCATGCTGCACAGAGCCACCAAAATATAGGGGAGAAAAAAAACAAACAAAAACGCTCCTAGATTTCACCACGTGAAGCTGAAGTGAAGCTGCTGAGTCGTGTCCAACTCTTTTTGATCCCATGGACTGTAGCCTACCAACTCCTCTGTCCATGGAATTTTCCAGGCAAGAATACTGCGGTGGGTTGCTGCTTCCTTCTCCAGGGGATCTTCCTGACCCAGGGATGGAACCCAGGTGTCCTGCATTGCAGGCAGACACTTTACCCTCAGAGCCACAAGGGAAGCCCAGCGTTCACCATGGCTTTCCCTGTTTCTGACCATTTGGCAGTGTGACTGTCCAGCCGGTTCGTGGAATAGACCACCTATGGTGAGCCTGGCTCAGTTGGAGCCTGCCCAGGATTACCTCTAATAGATTTCATTATTTGCATTTTTGCCAATTTCTGGGAGTAGTTCTTGGCAACTTCTGTCTTTCTTGGGGGTTGTGCTATCAGGTGTGGTGGTTTAAGATTATTTAGTATGCCTGCTTTTGTTATTTTATTTATTTATTTATTTTTATTGAAGTGCAAGTAATTTACAATGTTGTATTAGTTTTAAAGGGCTTCCCAGATGGCACTGGTGGCAAAGAACTTGCTTGCCAATGCAGGAGACGTAAGAGATGTGGGTTCCATCCCTGGGTCGGGAAGATCCCCTGGAGGAGGGCAAGGCAACCCACTCCAGTATTCTTGCCTGGAGAGTCCCATGGGCAGAGGCGCCTACGTGTACATCCAAGTGATTCGGTTATACATACACCACACATACACACGCACACATATGTTTTCTTTTTTCAGATTCTTTTCCATTCTATGGAGAGGTTATTGCAAGATATCGAGTACAGTACAGTAGGTCCTTGTTTACCTGTTTGATCTTCCGTCTGCTTTTGGTCCACGATGGAGAATGGCTTCTCCAGTAAAGCCAGAGCTGAGCATCTTTTGTTTCCTTTTGTCTTCTCGTGTCAGTCTGGGTAAGAGGATAAGCAGCAGGGGGCCTTCTTACCTGGGTTAATCTGGACATGTCCTCAGCTGTGGACGATGACGCTCTTTCCCGGGTTCTGCTTGGAAACCTCGCTGCCGTAGCCACACTCCCCAGGGCCGGGTTGGTCTGCAGAGCCTTAATTAGATTCACACAAGGTGCTCGGCTTCCACTGGGGGCCGGATGGGAAAACACGACTGAAGTGCACACGCCGGGTCCCCCTCCTCTAGGAAAGCACCCTGTCTTCCTTAGGTATCGTCCATGTCTGGACAGGAAACGGGTTTCTGCCTAAAATCCCCGTCAGACTCGGGATATTTGTGAAGGGCGAACTTCCTCTGGGTGGAAGGTGCGAGGCCAGCGCTCAGGGTTCCAGGCTGAGCTCTGGGCCATTGTGACCTTCAGAACGCTCAGCAGCCAGAGGGCAGAAAACAGGGTCCACGGCGCCTTCCTGGAGACGAAGGAGAGCCTGGGGAGAGCCGCTGCCAGGGCCTCCCCGCCTCCAGCTCTCCTTCCACTCTTGTCCGTAACTCAGAGGGCCATCATGGGGACAGCCAGGAACAATCAAATGGAGCTGAAACTCCCGCTCCTCGAGAAACCTAAGACCCTGAAAAACTACAGCCAGCCTGAGGTTCTCCGTCACACCTTCGAGACTCTGTCCAGCCTTCACAAGTTGCTTCCCAATCATCTGATGGAGCTGCTCCACTCCTGCAAGAGTGAGGAGGACAAGAAAAAATGTATGTGGGCAGCGGGCGGGCGCCAACTCTTTAGGAAGCCTGCACT
Source organism: Alces alces (assembly GCA_015832495.2). Taxonomy (NCBI): domain Eukaryota; kingdom Metazoa; phylum Chordata; class Mammalia; order Artiodactyla; family Cervidae; genus Alces; species Alces alces. The sequence goes on along the minus strand of JADEYB020000019.1, from coordinate 46,981,484 downwards.
TTATCGTGGTACCCACGCCCCTTCTGGAGTCGTGCGTGCGTGTGTGCTAAGTCACTTCAGTCGTGTCCGACTCTTCGTGACCCCACGGACCACCGCCCGCCAGGCTCCTCTGTCCGTGGGATTCTCCAGCAAGAATGCTGGAGTGGGTTGCCACGCCCTCCTCCAGGGGGTCTTCCCAACTCAGGGATCGAACCGTCTACCTGCATTGCAGGCGGATTCTTTACCACCAGTGCCACCTGGGAAGCCCCTCTGTAGTCATGAGTGAGGAGTCAGTCCTACAGAGCAGGTGCGGTTCACGCCTGAGACCTCAGCCACGTCCATCCTTCGCGCTCTGGGGCCACGTGCTCGGAGCTCACACGCGCTTCACCCACACGCTGCCTTTCCTAGATCTGGTTTGAAGCTTAGTGGGGTAACTTCCCGGTTAAAGGTCAGGCTTTGAAGTTCATTCCTTGGCTCTGCTTCCTACCCCTCCTTCTTTCTTTTTCCAGGCGTGTACCGCCCTGGAGGAACACTGTTTTTCCCCAGGCCTTACAGGCTTTGCAGGTGTGGAGGTGTGGAGTGGCCTGCCCCTCCTGGACCCGTCAGGGAGGGTGATGACTGGACTGATTTGCAGAATTGGGTGGAGCCTGCCTCCCGTGTTGTTCGCGCTCAGCTGAAGGGCAGAGGTAGATGGTAGCGCCTGGCCCCAGGGGCTTAGGGAGTGAAATGGCAGCTGCCACACTGAGAAGACACAAGTCCCGGGTGGGAAGGCGGCTATCGGGGTGATGACTTTGAACACAGTGGCTGGTTTGGCGATTCGTCTTCTGGTGGAGGTGGTTTAGTTGCTCAGTCATGTCCGGTTCTTGCCATCCCATGAACAGTAGCCCGCCAGGCCTCTCTGTCCATGGGATTCTCCAGGCAAGAGTATTGGAGTGGGTTGCCATTGCCTTCTCCAGGGGATCCTCCCAACCCAGGAATCGAACCTGGGTCTCCTGCATTTTGTCTTCTAATTAATCCCTAACCCTGAACCTACAGTATTGTGAATCAATCCCAAGATCCAGGTTACATTAAAGATTACATAAAAATCAAGAAAAGTGTAAGCACCTAATAGAATAGACAGACATTATACACTGGCAATTCACAAGATGAAATACAAACCGCCAATAGACATGAGAGGTGTTCAAACACTCTGATAATCAAGGAAGTAACAGAAAACCAAGAAGGGAGTTTCCCTGTGGTCTAGTGGCTAAGACTCCTCCAGGCTCCCAGTGCGGGGGGGCCTGGGTTCAGTCCTTGGTCAGGGAACTCGATCCCACATCCCACAGCTGAGAGTTTGCAGGCTGCAGTCAAAGATCCTGCTTGCAGCGACAAAGATGCAAGATCTTCCCTGCTGCAGCTGAGACTCAGGGCAGCCAAAGAAAGAAAGAAATATTTTTAAAGATAAATCGAGGAGATATTTTTAAGCCATCAGAGTGGTCAAATTTTGTAAGATCAGTAATGATAAACACGTGGGGAAATTAATACCCTCACAACTGATGGTATGTTTTCATTGCTTCAGGCTTTTTCGAAGGTAATCTGAAAGTCTTTGTCAAAGTTTAAAATGTATGTTGCTGGCTTACTGCATAAGCTGAACTCGGTAAAGAGTAAGCAGAGTGTCCTGGGACTGCCAGAATGTAGACCCACAGACTGGTTAAAGCAACAAATGTATGGTCTCATGGCCTGGAGGCTAGAAGTCCAGAGCTAGGGTGTCAGCAGGCTCTGAAGCGGCTGGGAGAGGGCTCTTCCTTGCCTCTTCCCGGTTTCTTGAGTTGGCTGGGACTCCTTGGCGCCCCTTGATTTACAGACGCATCACCCGATTCTCTGCCTCCCTTGTCACAGGCGCGTGTGCACATGTGACACCCGTCTTCTCCATGTGCACGTCTGTCTTCTTATGAGGAGCGCCACATTGGATTAGGAGCCTGCTCTGCTCCAGAATATGGCTTCCCAGGCGGTGCCAGAGGTGAAGGACCTGCCTTCCGATGCAGGAGACGTAAGAGACTCGGGTTCAACCCCCGGAGTAGGAAATGGCAACCCACTCCAGGATTCTTGCCTGGAGGATCCCCACAGACAGAGGAGCCTGGCGGGCCACAGTCCATGGGGTCACACACAGCTGTACACGACTGGCTGCGCGCACACACTGCCCAGGATGACCTGGTCTTATCTGCACCTGCAGGTTGTTTCCAAGCGAGGCCACATGCGGGGATCCTGGGGGTTAGGAGACGCCACAGTCTCCTGCACTGCAGGCCTCTGCCTAAAGGAATCCTCACGTGCCTAAAGAATGCTTAGCTTTCTCTTCTATGGATAAGTTTGTTGTTCACAGTTGGGCATCTGGTGCCACTGAATGTTTTTTCAGAACGTGTGGGCCTAGGACAAAACTGAGACAACAGAAAAATTCACATTTTAACATCCTGTTAGATACACATGTCCTTCAACTTAGCAATTCCACTTCTACTTACTGTCCCAGAGAAATCCTGGCCCACCCTGCACACAGATGCAGGAACAAAGGTGTGTGTTGAAACACTGTTTATAAAGGTGAAAAATTCTAAAAAACCTAATCTCATTCAACAACAGAATGGTTAAACAGATACATTCATACTGGAAATACTGTTAAAGTCGTTATTAAAATATCTACAAAACAGACTGCAGAGTTTTAATAACAGTGATTCCATTTTTGCCAAAAGAAGACTGTAAATTCATAGATGGAAACATGTACATAAACGTATAGCAAAGGGTTCTGGAAGGAGACAGGGCAAATTCGGGATGGTGGCAGGATAGTGATGAGAGGACGGAAGAGGTTCCTTTGACTGTTGTTGACTTGAACTAAGAGGACCGCCCAGTATTTCTCCAGCAAAGATGGGTTTATTCGGTATCCGTGGAGAATTGCAAATCAGAGAACCACGAGGAAGTCAGCACGTAGCAAGGACAGAACACTTATACGGAAGGGAAAGGAAGCTGGGAGGGCAGCAAAAGTAGTAAACAAACTGGCCGAGTCCGGCGGGAGAGGAGGGAGGGGCGGGCCTTCGTTCTGATTGGGCTCCGCTCCAGACACGGGGCCGAGAGCGCCGCCTGCTGCCTCCTGGCTCTGCGGTTTCTGCTCGTTCAATTTTTACACTGTGTACGCTGCTTCCGGGGTGGCTCAGACCATAAAGAATCTGCCTGCGATGCGGGAGACCTGGGTTCCATCCCTGGGTGGGGAAGATCCTCTGCAGAAGGGAAAGGCTACCCACTCCCGTTTTCTGGCCGGGAGAAGCCCATGGACAGGGGAGCCTGGCGGGCTACAGTTCACAGGGTCGCAAAGAGTCAGACACGACTGAGCGACTTTCACTCACTATACTTAAGTGGTTTAGTTTTATTTTAATGGAAGTCTTTCCACGCATCTTTAATTTTTGTAGTTAAAACTCACTTTTAAAATGGAAAATGCAGGGAGCGTTTATGTGAGGTTGGAGAAGTGGGTTTTGATTTCTCCGTGATATCCCAGTTGTATGTTGATTTATAGTCTGTTCTCCTAGCCTTCCAGTGTAGACACAAATAGGTCCTGGCACACCTTTAGCAGTTGGTGGTGTTCCTGCCGTGTAGACTGCAGCCCACAGAATTGTCAATATATTTGAAATCCTGACAACCAAGTAAACCCTACACTCTTGCTACTGGGCGGGGGAGCCCGAGGGAGGCTGGGCGGCCCAGCGGTGTGGTAATGGGGCTGAGGAACCGGGGCGAGAACCCTGGCCTTCGCCCGCGGGCGGGAGCCCCGTACTCAGGCCTGCTCTTGAGTCGCTTGGTGTGATTTTCTGGCCTCTATGGAGGAAGCGGTTCACTATCATTATACCATTTAGTCCACTTAGTCTGCATGAGGCAATGTTCCTGGGGGTCTCTCCCAATTACCCAACCCGGGAAGGACCCTCAGGGATCCAGCTGGTGGAACAACGGGGGCTGGATGAGCTCTGATCTAATTCCGAGTCCGACGCAGGGCCGCCCTGCATGTCTTGAGGTTCAGCTCCTCTTCCTGCAGCCGCTGTGTGACAGCTTCTCCTGGATGCATCTGAACGGGTTACAGAGATGCTTGGAGCATGGCCCGCAAACTGGCTTTTGCTTCTCAAAGTGTTACCAGTTGGCAAAGAGATAAAAAGCCTGCCCTGCAAGATAACTCAGCTCTGTCACTAGACACCATGCATTTTAACTGACTTCTCTTCTCCCTCCCTCTTTTTTTTGGGGGGTGGGGGGAGGAGATGGTTTTGATGAAGGAAGCGGTGTCCTGGAACACGTTCTGACACAAGTTTTGTCTCACTGCCAACGGGCAGTTTGGTTATGGGCCATCCGTGTGAAGCAGCGTGTGATGTCAGTACAGTGTGGTTACTATCACTGAAGATAAAAACTAATTGCTCACTTTTTCTTTGTTTGAGAATCACGGGCAGGTCACACCAGCGACCCTCAGCGCCTGCTCTCTGCATTCCTTCACTCCCGTCTTGCTGTGCGTCTCTCAGATGTCTAGGACCAGGCTAAGGTCTAAATGCTGCTCACTGGTATTTTTGGAATGAAAAAATGGCAGAGCCAAATAGCAACTAAGTGGCACAAATAGCCGCTCTCAAACCAATGCCACGCTCCTCTTCCCAAGCAGAGATGGGAAGGAACACCAAGTTACACTAAGGCTCCCTGCACCAGGGCTTCCTGGGGGCTCACACGGTGAAGAGTCTGCCTGTTGGAGAAGGAAATGGCAACCCACTCCAGTATTCTTGCCTGAAGAAGCCCTTGGACAGAGGGGCCGGGCAGGCTACAGTCCAGGGGGTCGCACTGTTATGCCTGATGTCCGAATCCCCGAGCGGGAAGAGAGAAGGCTTCCAAGACAATGCAATTCGCGAAAGGGGAAGTTTATTGCTGACTCGAGTCAGGGCTCCTGCCGCATAGTGGCGCGGGGTCAGAGAGCCCAGAGCCTAAGCTGGAGCACAAGCTGTTACACGAATTTATACGGTGAGCAGAAGCAGTTGGTAGCTGGCTTAAGCGGATTGGTTACATGTTTGCAAAGCAATCTTATTGGCCCGAACCTTCGCGGGCTTTTTTCAAACTTGGGCATTCAGGGGCTTTTCAGCTTTCCCCTGATAGGTTCCCTCTTTCTTACTAGGCGTATGTTGATTGGCTGGCTCCGGCCTGATAATCATGTTACCCCGGAAGACTAGGCCTACTCCTAATCTAGGCTACCTGTCATGGCGTTAGCCCTGGCAGCCTTACACGCGGAGTCGGACACGACTGAGCAACTGACACAGGAAATGGAGGCGGTACTTGCTGGTGCAAGGGTGCACTTCATCTGCTCTCCCGTCTCCTGCAGGAAGCAGGGTGGGGCAGGCAGCACCTGGCAGGCAGGATGGGTCTCCAACCCACCCCCATCCCTTCTGGAAGTCTTAGGGCCCCAGTGCCTGCAACAGCTGGTCTCGGGCAAATAAAAGACAAAGTTTTTTTACTGGGAAAAAAAAAAAAGTCTGCCTGTAGCGCAGGAAACCTGGGCTCAATCCCTGGATTGGGAAGATCCCCTGGAGAAGGGCATGGCAACCCACTCCAGTATTCTTGCCTGGAGAATCCCATGGACAGAGGAGCCTGGTGGGCTACAGTCCAGGGGGGTCGCAGAGTTGGAGATGGCTGAGCGACTAACACTAATTTATTCTATTACCAGGTGAGAATTCTGAATTCTCTGGCTTAGAAAGGATCTTGGAAAGACATCAATTTCCAAGAGAGATTAATCTGACCCCCAAACCAAGCAGTATGCCCCTGTGGAGAAGAAAACAAAACAACAATGCCAATCAGGGGTGGAAGAAGTGCCGCTTGTGGAGTAAGAACACAAAGGAGCCTCCAATGTCAACCGTAATTGTCAGGTAGGCGGCGAGCCTTGCCCCAGGCAGGCCTGCTTAGAGATGGTACAGGATGACCACGAGCCCCTGATGCCTTAGCTAAAAAATGACTTGAACTTGTCTCTGGCCTATGTGGTGAGTGTGAAAACAAGTGCTGCTCTGCATAAAACCCATGAGCCGCCTTTTCACCCCCCGCCGCGCCCAGGGTCTGCGGGAGCGCTCAGAGACGGAGCAGGTGTGTGGGATCCCCGTGGGCCATCGCATCCCAGGTCAGGGAGTGGAGAACGAGCAGGGCTGGAGTGGGATTCTAGGGACCCAGCCACTGAGCTGCAGGGCTTTAATGCTGCAGCCAAGTCAGGAGGCAGCGGCCCGCCCCAACACGGCCGGGACCCAGGATACAACCGTGAGTGGCAGAGCCTTGCCTCTAATCCTAGTCCGCCAGATCCCTGCTTTTCACGTAAGCACAGACAGCTATACATTTTCCCGCTCAGCACTGATTTTACTGTATCCCGTAAGTTGTGTCTTTATTCGGTTACAAGGACAGTAAGCTTTCAGATGTGCTTTTTATAAGGGACCATCTTAAATGAGAATGAAGATGGGACAGTACATCAGGAAATAACCACTGATAAGGGATACTGTGTTCCTGGGAAACGGGCTAATTCTCCACGTCTTTTGAGCAGGTGATAGGGGCGGAATGAAACTAGGATTCTAACTGACCCTCTGATCGTTCTGCTCCTTTCTGCCCACTCCCTCTGCCAGGTGGCTGAAAAAGAACATGCGACCCACCGAAGACCTGGCCTCGGTCACGCAGAGGCTGTCGGCGTTTGGGCCGATTGAGTCGGTGACCCTGTGCGGGCGGCAGAGCGCCGTGGTGGTTTTCAAAGACATGGTCTCGGCCTGCAACGCGGTGAATGCGTTCCAGAGCAGGGCACCGGGGAGCATGTTCCAGTGCGCCTGGCAACAGCCGTTCATGTCGAGGGAGCTGAGGCTGCCCCCGACCAAGAGCCAGCGGAAACTCCCCAGGCGCGTCTGACATCATGTGTCCTTCACCAAGGCTCCAGCACAATACAATCACAGCACGGGTATTTGAGCGCTAAAGGAAGGCACAGCGAGCTTTATTGGGCGCGGGGGCTGACAAGCGTAACCGCGGTACGACGCTTGCCCGGAGGCGCCCGGCGGGGCCGCGCCGGCATCAGAGCTTCGCCTTCCTGGACAGGAAGCTCGCGATGGCATTCATGTACTCGTCTGACAGCCACCTCTCCCTCAGGACGCTGCTTTCCTCCGCGTTGACTGCGTGCAACTTTTCTTTCTCCCGGTTTCTGATGATCTGCTTGGAAATTCTCATGGCCTGAAAAATCAAAACCAACAGTTGGCTGAAGAGGTATTCTAAGAGGAGTTGGGGTCATTCTAGAATTCTGACACTTGTGTGGCTCATTGTTCCTTTGATCCTGTGACACCTTATAAGGTAAGACAGGGCTTCTCGAACATTCGAGTGTGCACGTCGCCGTGGCAGGTGTGGGCAGGGCGTGTGACTACACACTTCTGGCTTTAGGGCTGCGTTCTGAGCAGCGAGGACATGAGGCAGTCGCTCACTGGCGGGCGCATGAAGAAGCGCAAGCGTCCCCGCGAAGCTCACCTGTCTGCCTGCTCACCTGGGTTCCAGGCCAGAAGTCCCAGCAGAGGCGGCCAATCAGCCTCCTCAGTCACGGCCAGGAGGAACTGCCCTTCTGTCTCCACATCCCAGAAGTGGAACAGCCATTGGGTAAGTTTCGTACTTCTCGTGTTATTAGAGTTTCTTTTAATGTCAGATTTACATGTGCTCAGAGCAAGCGAATGTGTCTTTTTTTTTTTTTAATTGTCAATTTAAGGCAAACAGTTCTTGCAAGTAAAAAACAAACAAAAAAAGCCCGAATACTAACATTTGGGGGGAGCTTTGAATATGCTTTCAGCCTGGCCCAAACTTCTTTCTGAAAAGTGCCATCGGGAAAAACTTCGGTAACGAGTCCTTGGGCACATGCTTCCTGGGCCGTTAACTTCTTCCCAAAAAGGAGCATCTCGGCCGCCTGGAATGAAAAGCAAGGTTAGGACGTGACGGCAGTGAAGAAAGGCTCAGTGACTCAGAGTGAGCTGCTCTTGGCAGACACGCGGACACGGCCTTCGGTCTCTGAGACCACCAGTATTTCTCATCAGGGGAGAGACTGGTGGCCCCCAGGCAGGGTGTGCAGGCTGTGTGCTGGGACTGTCAGGCTCTCGAGCAGGCTTGTGGAGGCTGCTGCCTCTGTGTGTGTCTACGGTGGGGACCAAGAGCCGGGACCCGGGGCAGAAATGCCAGGTACTGGGTCTACGACAAACGGCAGCTATGATTTCTTGTTTTGCACACGATTAACAGTTATAAAACACAACAACAACAGCAGCAAATGAAAACTCATGGTCATAGAGAATGACAACCAACTTTTAGAAACAGTAATGGTCAAAAGTCCCTTCCCTGGAAATTTACACAGTGGTCAAGCTCTGACCTGCCTAGGGACTCAGATGAGCTCTAATTAACTGGAGGAAAGTGATGAAGACTAACGTTCAGGCTCTAAGAAAACCGGGGTCACTGAGTGGGCATCTATCTCTCCGTTTGCCATTGTTCTTCAGACTGTTCCACAGCCAAATGCTTGAAGCCTTTGAGTTGGGTCTGCCCGACTTTTCAAAGTTCAGATCTGTGTAACCCTTCAGGGAATTTGACAGAAGAAAGAGATTTAAAAAGGGAATTCTTCAGTGGCCTAGTGGTTAGGATTCTAGGCTTTCTCTGTCATGTCCTAGGATCAATCCCTGCTCGGGAAACTGAGATCCCGCAAGCCGTGCGGCATGGCCAGGAAAAAAAATGATTTAAAAAACCCACGTTTTCCCCATGGAAACCCAACAACAGGCAGAGGCTCCATTCCACTCCCCTCTCAGATCTCGGGGGTCTGCCAAGCCCCCCGCCCCGGCGCCCGTCCCGTCGCACTCCCCTCGGGGTCCTGCACACACACGGTGGGCACCGAGGTTTCCACCGCCGCAGGGACAGACTGCAGCGGCCACCGGCCCCTGGGTGCCCACTCTGCCCCGTGGAGCAGGCTGGAGGGAAGGCTGGAGAGGCGCAGGGGCACCCGGCTCAGCGGGACCCGCGGTCTGCGGAGGGCAGCCTGAGCGCCGGCCCCTCCACGCCAGCGCCTCCCCTCGGCCGGCCCCGCTCCGTGACCCTCTCGGCTCTGCGGAGCAGACCACCTGCTTCTGCGCCGCCCCTATTACAAGGGAAAGAAGAGGGAGTACGGGGCGGCTTTTGGAGTGGAGAGGCTTATGAACGTTTGTTTTTAAGGCTTCCGAGACCCACCTTGCTTGAGCCCATTATCTTGGGGAAAGTGTAAGAGGAACAGCCTTCTGGACTCTGGCCCAGGTGAGTGAACGGGGTGTGAAAGGTCGCCTTTTTAGAGAGAAAATGAGAAAAGAAAATCATCTTTTCACATGTGATTTCACAAACACCACTCTCTGTTTATGTCCTCCTTACAATACTGAACTGAAGCGCTTTATTGTGTTACACAGCAGACCTCACTCCACTGGGCTTTGCTTTCCTGTGCTTCAGACACTGCTTTTTCTTTTTTTAAAAAATAAATTGAAGGTTTGTGGCACTGTATCAAGCAGGTCTATCTGTGCCATTTTCCCAATAGTGCTATTTTTAAATTAAAATGTTTTTAAAACAGCTTTAAAAACAGCTCATGGTTTTTTAGACATAAAGCTACTTGCACACTCATCAGACCGCACTGTAAGCGTCGCTGCTCGAAGCGCCGGGAAATCAAAACCTCCACTCACTCACTGCGGTATTTGCTTTATCCCTGTGGTCCTGAAGTGGACCCACAGTATCTTCAAAGTGTGCCCATATACACACAAATTGACTCTCTGAACATACACAGTTTGATGAGTTTTAAACAAATGTATACAGTTATGTAGCCACTACCAAAATCAAGATACAGAATATTTCTATTGCCCATAGTGGTAAAGAACCTGCCTGCAGGAGACATAAGAGACAAAAGCTCAATCCCTGGGTTGGGAAGACCCCCCGGAGAAGGGAATGGCAACCCACTGCAGTATTCTTGCCTGGGAAATCCCATGGACAGAAGAGCCTGGCGGGCTACAGCCCATGGGGTTGCAAAGAGTCAGACATGAGCGAGCAACTAAACAACGATTAATGACGCTGAGCATCTTTTCACGTGTTTATCAGCTATTTAATGCCTTCTTTGGTGAAGTAACTTGCAATACTTTGTCCACTATTTTTAAGTTGGCTTGGTTATCTTTTTATTATTGAGCTGGAGGAGTTCTTTACATGGTCCGTTTACGAGTCCTTTTCTTAACGGTGTCTTTCTCATATTTTTAAGAGCCATTTATACTTTCTTTTCTGTGAGCTATATTATTCCTCTCCACCTTGCATCTCTATATTATGCTGTTGATCCATCACTTTATTGATTCATTTTTAAAACTATACTGGCAAGGTTAACCTCTGTTGTTTTCTCAACTGTCTTGATTTTGCCCCAGAGGTTTTTGATTGGCTTTAAATACCGAAACTACTTTAATATTGGTTATTTAGACTACACAGTCAGTCAGTTATTTGACTACAATAACTGTGTTTTCCGTGTTTTTCTAGATGTCAGAAATATTGTGTTTCTTGATGAATGAAAAGTTCTTAGGAAATTAACTTATAATTGACAATTCTGTAAACAGCATATTTAGACTTTATTTACATAATCAAGATATGGTTTTTTTTCAATGAATGTTGTTAGAAGATAAAAACATATGATGTGTGACACATATAAATCAAACTAATAAAAGTATAAAGTAAACAGTTATTAAAGTCACCTGCCTTCTCTTTTGCCCCCCAAAGAAAGCTTTTTGGAGAAAACGTGCTGAGAAGGAAGGAACATAATCAGAAAACAAAGGAGCCAAGCTTGCTAAGCGCCACAGACAGGTGCGTGGAAAGCTATAGACAGGCGGCATTTAACCTGCTCATAAACATTATCATAAGCAACACTGAGCTGACTCTCAGAAATAAGAGCAACAGAGGTGGAGACGGTCAGATGCTGGCGTCAGGCTGCCTGGTGACCCCGGAGCTTCTTGACCTCTGTGCTGGGGTTTTCTCATCTGTGAAATGGGGCGACAGCCCCTGCCTCCCGGGGCCGTTGCTGCGGGCGCTTACTGAACACATGTGACATGCATCAGCAGTGTCTCCTCTGTACTGCCCACTCAATGACCTACTGTTGTTAGGACTTCCACCCTTCTATGAGCCCAGAGGGGCAACGTGCTGTTTGCTGACGGAGACACTAATGGGCAGGCATGACCTACTGCCCATAGTGAAGAATAACTGGTTACCTGGGTTAAACGTTAACCCACATTTAATACGGTATACATTCAGGAAGCCAGGAATGAGTAGATCCTATAAAAGGAGTTCCTCTCCACAGCTTCTTTCTTCTGTATCTTTCTCTGATTTGAAACTGAACCTTGGTTTAATTCAGCTGGGTGATTTCAGCAGTGGTCACCATTTGTCAAATATCTTAACTGTGGGCCCAATCTGTCAGCATATAAAATACACACACATTTCCTTCTGATCTCAATTTTAATTTAAGTTTATCATAAGACGGAGTCCTAGGGATCTTTAAAAAGATGATGCCCAAGACAATAATTTGGAATCTAGTGGGACAGTAAGATGCAAATATGACACCATGTGGCTTTCAAGACCTATCAAATGAGACCGCCAAGTTCAGGTCAGGGGCGTCTGCTCTGACCCTGCTCAAAGCAGGTCAACTGAGGGGTCACTGAACACACAGAATGGGACTGAAGACTGAATTTCTGCCTTTGAGCAGAAAGTCCCACCTACAAAGGTTAGGTAGCCAAGCGTCTATAATTGCACTTGCTATTTTTAAGGGGAAATTGTTAATAAGTATTAGATTTGACAATATGCCCAACTGGATTGAAAGGAATCCGGTCAAAGATGGAGCAGGGAGTAAAGGACCCTTATAAATGGCCCTGTTACTGGAGAAAGTACCTCCAACAAAACCAGGAATCTCTTCAGCGGCAAAAACCAAGTGTTCCCTGCAAGGATGTGTGTACATCGGCAAATTTCACTGCCACAAAAGCAAGAGTCACTCTAAGACTCTGATAACCCTAAGAGGTGGTGATTAGTTCTACAGGAAAAGTTCTAGGGTCAAGGTGCTAAGATAAATGTTTATCACATTTTTGTTTCTAAGGAAAAAAAACTAGACATGCTAGGGTTCCCAATGTCAGGGACTGGTTAAATTAGGTAAGCTAAATAACCCAAATGTTAGCACTGCTTATCTCTGAGTGGGGAGAGGAGTGATTTTATTTTTTAAAAATATTTAGCATTTGTCTATCTGGCCACAGCGGGTTTAGTGGTGGCACGCAGGCTCGGCACTGTGGCATGCAAACTCCTGGTTGGCACGTGGAGTCCAGTTCCCTGACCAGGGGCTGCACCCAGGCCCCCGGCGCTGGGAGCGTGGGGTCTTAGCCACTGGACCAGTAGGGAAGTCCCAAGGAAAGATTTTTAAATTAATTCTTCTCCATGTACTCTTCCATAGTTTCCAAATTTTTATTTTCTACTATGACATACATCACTACTATAGTAGGAACTGAAGTGAAAATCTATATAATTCAATGGTGAGCATGAGGCAGTAACTTCTCTGAGCTTTGGTTTTCTTATCTGCTAAGCAGGGAATGAAAGTAGATAGCGCCTGAAAGTCCTTTTTTAGTCTAGATTTCTGGATTCCAGGGTTCATTCACACTGAAAAAAACGATCAAATAACTCACCTGCATAACCTTCAAAGCTGCTCTTTTTTTTTTTACCCCTGCTTGCAAGTCTGAAGGTCTCCTGACTATTTTAGAGCAAAGTTGAATAATTCTTGTGTCACATGATGAGAATAAATAGAACCAAAAGGGCTGGGACAATGTTCATGACGACACTGGTATTTAGGAAGATTCAGGTTAACAGTGAAGGAAGAACCAAACGTGTCACAGCAGACTAATTCTTTGGAAAAATGTAACTTTTGTCCCTTCTACCCCCGACCGCACACCCTCTGCTTACTACCGGCAAGGACAAAGCAGCGTTTGGAGGGGCGCGTTTTCACCAGCCTGACATCACTCGCTTCTCACGGGGACTTACCCGGTCGGTCGCGTACACGACGTCAAACAGCCCGAGGATGGTGACGGAAATCCCCACGGCCGGCCCGTTGACCATGGCCACCAGAGGCTTCGGGAAATCTATTAAACAGTCGACGAAATCCCTGTAGACATGGAAATAGACAAGTGTGTCTATAGACAAGCAGCATCACCGAGATACAAGCAGGATCGGGGGTCCGGAACGTGCTTCTCTGGGCGGGCTGGGGACGTGTCCACCTCCGGGCGCCTCCCTGGCCTGCGGCCCCTGATTCACCCGGGCCCCATCTGCAAGGCACAGGAAGGGTGCCCGCAGGAGTGCGGGGGCCGGCCTCGGTCCAGATCCTGCATCCTGGGCATTTGGTCAGGGCCGTGAGCCAGCGGCCAACTCAGAGTCAGCATGGGCGCGAGGCCCCAGCACGCTGGGCAGCAGAAGCGGCTGGGTATCAGAGCGCTGGGCATCAGGGCCCGTCTCCAGTCCCCTGGGCGCAGCGGTCCCGGCAGCAAGGCCTCCCCCAGCCCGGGAGACGGTGCTGGGCTCCTCCACCTCGGTACGGCGGTGGCGGTGCTGTTGCTAAGTCGTGACCGACTGCCTGGACGCGGGAGAGCTGAGACCGTGCCGGGAGGTGGCTGACTGGCCCTCCAGTCGGCTCCCGTGAGGAGCGCTCGGGAATGGGAGTCTCCGCAAGGAACCAGACGCCCTTCCAGACAGCGGCCTGACAAGTAGGCTTGTCGGAAGTCACAGCCGACCACAGGGAACAAGTGTTTCTGTTTTCTGCAACCTTAGACCCCCTGAGGAATGGGGCGAGCCCCTGGGTCAGACGGCTGCTCACCTCAGGAGGACCTCCCCGCTCCTGGCCATTTCCTCCAGCCCACCGGCGGGCAGATGCGTGAAGTTGGTCAGGTCGTTCCCGCTGCAGTAGTAGTCCCCGCTGCCTGCGAACACAAGCCACGGGCGCGCCACTCACGCACCCGCCGCTCCCCGGCACCTCCTGGGCACCAGGCTCGGCAAGCCATGAGCACGTGGGGGTGCCCGCCCTCGCGGCCGGACTGGGGCGGCCGGACGCTGCATTAAAGACGTGCTGACAAATGCAGGCAGCGCAGCTGGGATAGGAAGGGACGCCAGGACAGGAGAGCCGGCAGAGGGGGCTCTGGTCTCATCTGGGGGCTCGGGGAGGGGCTCTGCCGAGGCGGGGACAACTGCAGTGAGACCTGAACGGCTGACGGGGGTGGGGGCATGGAAACAGGCTGAGGGGTATTCTCTGGAGCTGACAGCGCCCGGGAAGACTCTGGGGCGGGTCGCCCAGCGCTCGAGGGGTCCAGAGAGGCACCATCAGAAAATAACAGGCGCCTTCAGTTTGGTCTGCTCAGTCCAAGACAGATTAAGTTAGAAGAGAAAGCAGAATTCAGGGAATCTATATAACATGAATTAGAAAGGCAAGTCTAATCGACATAATTCTAACTCTACACCTTAAAAATCAAGAGTGAACTTACTTTTAGTTCTTAACATTTTTAAAAAATTTAAACATTTATTGTCACTACTTGGCTAGGCCGAGTGGCGTATGCGATCTGTTTCCCCGACCAGGGATCACGTCTGTGCCCCTTGCATTAGGAGCAGAGACTGGGCCACCAGGGACGTCCCTGAAGTTACTTTTTAAGTGTTTCTGGATGATACAAAAAAAATGGCCATTTTCTGCTTCTTAATCTTCAAGGTAGAGATTTTAATATATATCTAGTATACATGAAATTTTAACAGATTCTTAAAAAATTAGAAAAACTGATCATCTCTGATTATAAGTTAGGAATTGATAACAGAAATGCAAAACAAATAAAAATCCTCTCTAAAAACTGAAGGACCTATTATTACAACGCTCAGATAAAAATAATAAGAAACCAAAAGTGAAGGGTATATAGAAAATAACTATGGAACAAGCATGTGTGCTAAGTCTCATTGGACTCTGCGACCTTTTGGACTGTAGCCCGCCAGGCTCCTCTGTCTCTGGGGTCTCCAGGCAGGAACACTGCAGGGTTGGCACGCCCTCCTCCAGGGGATCTTCCTAATCCAGGGGTCAAACCCACATCTCGTTTGTCTCCTGCATTGGCAGGCAAATGCTTTACCTTAGCGCCACCTGGGAAGCCCAGAGAATAAGCACTGTTTATCAGTGCTTAATCTTTCAGTTTTCTTGCTTAAGATACTAGTAATAATGGGCCTAATCTCATGGGGTTATTGCAAGAAAGCTTAGAAGAGTTAAGAATTAGGAAAGCTGCCAAACAGATGAGAATGCTTAGCCCAGTGCTCGGCAAACAGAAAGTAGGATACAAATGTTAGCCGTTATGACCAGGTATTATGAAAGTCAGCGGTTTCACTTCTACAACACTGAGATCTTTGCACCTTCACTGAAAGACGTATGTCTGAGGATATTCCTTGCAGCATGATTTTAATATCAAAAGACTAAGTACAATCTACCTGTTCACTGATAGAGGAATGACGAGATAAACTGTGGAGTCCTGAAACTTTCATACTTTGCAATCCTGC
Source organism: Alces alces (assembly GCA_015832495.2). NCBI lineage: Eukaryota > Metazoa > Chordata > Mammalia > Artiodactyla > Cervidae > Alces > Alces alces. Next base: position 46,965,914 of record JADEYB020000019.1, on the reverse strand, counting down.
AGAGGAAAACTTAGATGTGCAGGTGCTAATTGAGAACAAATGTTCAGGACGTGCAGTTAGGAGAGAAAGGTGGGTACAGTATGTGTGTATTATGTGCTTCCTTTTCTGTTTACAAAAGGAGGGGTGGGGAGAATCTCACACACCCACAGGCAATTTCTAGAAGGCTCAAGAAAAGCTGAGGTTTTTTTTGACACAGGGCTTGGGTTTTTAGTTTAGTTATATGCCATTTCATAGTCTGTGGATTTTTAAAAGATGATGTGCCTGCATTGTATGTTTAGTTTAAAAAATGTTAACTGAAAAATCAGAAACCATTCTTCTCCTGTACCCAGCCAATGCTGCCTCTGGACTGTTCCTGTCGTCTTCCTTCTCCTAGGCGTACACGTGGGATGCCAGAGCATCTTCGGATCGTCTCCGCTTCCACTTTCTCATTAGCTGTTAGGTGTCTTTCTCCTTACCTCTCTCTCTTTTTTTTTTTTTTTTTTACTAAAAGTGTTCTGATATCTCTATATAATATTATATATTTTACAAATTTCAATGAGAATTAAAATCACTCCTAGGAATTCCCTGGTGGTCCAGTGGTTAGGACTCTGTACTTTCACTACCAAGGACAGGAGTTTAATCTCTGATTGGGGAACTAAGATCCCACCAGCCACATGGTGCAGCCAAAAAAGAATATAAATAAAATAAAATGACTCCTGCTTCTGCCACGCCAACACACAGTAGTAGCCCCCCCTCCCGAGTGCCCGTGTGGGTCCTGCCTTCCACGGCCTCCTGTCACCACCTTGGCCACTCTGTGGGGTTAGGAAGACGCCGTCGTCTCCATTTAGGAAGCAGAATTCACCCACAAGTGGTAGGAAGTGAAGCTGGGATTTAAACTCAAGTTGATCTGAGTCTAGAACCTTAGCCTTTGCCGCTACATGCATGCAAAGCCCCTACCAAATTCAATCATCAAGTTATCAGCCCAGGCCCACCAGCATCCGTATTTCCCAATTACTATCAGAGTGCTGATATAATTGCTAATGTCTTATTTCTTAAACATTTTTCTATATCGTTAGTTTCTACAGTTACACTTTTTAATGCTTTTGCAATACAGTCTACAGGATGTTCTGTCATGTGGTTTATTATGGTTATTTAGAGTATTTAGAATGTTTTGGGAGATTCCTGTGTCACAGTATGTGAAAATTTTACATACTGTCAAATGCCGTGTTTTTAAAAGGTAACTAACCCTTTTAAAAGTCATTTATGGTGCTGTCAGCAAGGGGCATTTATTCTACCATAACCTTGTCAAAATTCGGCATAGTATGAGATTTTGCTAATTCAGACAAGCATTAATATAAAATGGTATCATCATTTTTATTTGTGTTCTTGCTTATTAATCTGGTTGCATTTTGCTTGCTGCTTTGATACCAAGACTTTCTCACACAAACTGTCTATTCATTTTACTTACCAATTTATCTAACAGGTTTAGCACTTTTCTTACCAAATTGTACCTGCTTTTTACATGATAGAGATATCAATCCTGTGTCTTACCATATTGTTTATGTATTTAAGAATTAGGGTATCTCAGCACTAGAAAAGATGATAGAGCTTATTTACTCAATTCCCTTTCTAGGAGAAAATCCTCCCCCGCTCCCAAACAAATTTAATTAAGAAATCCAAGGAAATGTCTTACCTGTTAAAACAGTTATGGCTGACTCATCCTTGCTTGCAGCCTGAAGTGCAGCTATGATGTCGTGATACATCTGCATGAAAGAGGGAAGACGAGGAAAGGAGAAAAATGAAAATGATCATCCCTACCCAGGGGGTCCTCTCCACGTCGGTCTGCAAGCCCGCTCTCTTCAAAGTGCCAAATGCTTACCTCGGCTGTATTTACAGAACCCAAAAGGATGCTGACACGCTATGGTTTTTGAGTGAAACAGGAAGCCAAGTAAAGCAGGACGGACTCCCGGGGCAGACCGCGTTACCTGAGAGGTGAGAGCATTTTTTTTGGTTGGACGGTTCAGCCTGATGGTGGTGATGCCGTCTTTGGAGGTCACCACCAGGCTGTTGCCTTCCGGTTGCTTCCTGTCTGCTGCAGGTGCCTCTGGGCTGGGGGACTTGGAGGAGGCGCTCAGACTGGATACCAAGTCCACGTACTTCTGTTGGGCAGCTTCCTAATGAGAGATGGTGACTTCAGCCCACAGTTAATGAACAAGCATTTTGAGACACTTCCTGTCCTAATCAGTACACCTGATGGCAATGAAGGTCTTGGTTGGATATAGGGACCTCTATCCCCAGAAGGCTCATCTTAATGTCTTAAATAGGGAGAAACACCCACCTCCCTTAGGAGCACAGTAAATGAAATAAAAGCAGGATGGGAAGTCCATGTACCTTGGACAGACTGCCAAGAGCATTCCATGCATCCCATTTGGTCTTATTGATAAAGTCCAGCATACCTGGTTTGGGCACGTTACAGGGTCCTTCAGTGGCCTATGAAAGGAGAGGGGCAGTTACTGGTCAAACGCACATGCAAACTGGAGCCTTGAACAGCTGAGACCCATAAACTGCATACTGGCATGACTGTGCCTTCCCCTCCCAGGTAGCTTCACAAGGAACAGGGACTGATCTGAACTCTCCTCTCCCTTGCCCTCTCTTTGATGCTGCTGCTAAAAATGTACAAACAGGAGAAAGGAGACTGGAGAGCCAAAATATGCTATGATGGGTTATCAGCCCCTAAAATAAGTGATAACTGCCTGTGTACGAACATAATGCAAGATCAGGGTTTGGGGAAATGCTTTCAAAAAACGAATCATGTTAGGTTTATATAATGATGGTTCAAGCAAACAATCTTCAAAGGTAACTAGCCAACAAACATTTAGAAAACACGGTATATCCTGAAAGCTCATTCAGAGGTACTAACCCCCACCAATTCCTCCCAGGTCTGTGGTGGTGGGTGTCTGGTAAGTGAGCAACAGAGTTGCCCCTGGAGGGAGGCAGGGGTAGAGGTGGGGGTGTGGGTACCAGAGCCACTGGCCCTTAGGACACTTAATTGAAGGACATTGGTGGGGGGGTGGTGCAGTGAGTGTTTTGAGATTAAAAAATATATATATATGCACTATTTTCAGAAATGGCAACTTAAAACTCCATTTAATAACCATGCCTTTGATTTTCATAATATAACTAGCTAAAAGAGAAGAGAAGAGAGAGGCTTTGAAAGACAAAGACAGTAAAGGAGGCTAAGATGGTCCAAAGAAAAAGACTTATTTCTCAAGAGTTAGCCATCGGGGATGCTAGAGGCAACACGGGCCCCAAGACTGCCCCCTACGTCTGACACATGGGTGTGAGCCCAGGGCCTCCTGGAAGCGCTCTCTGACCCGGGCAATGACCTGGAGGGCGGCTCACAGGACACAGTCTCCTCTGGGTTCCAGTCACTGCAGCGGCGGGGGGTGGGGGACAGGGACGCAGATCAGCAAGGGAGGGACCACGGGTGGGGTCCGGGAGAGGTGAGTGTGCCCACCCCCCCACCGGACACTGCAGTCAGGACTGTGTACTCTCGTCCAGTCCCCAGACTGACCAGGGAAGCTCATCTCAGCCTCCTCGGTGTTCGGAGCCTTCCCTGGGGCTCCGCCGCTCGAGTGAGTCTCTGTAACTGCAGCCTCCGCCCCCAACCCCACTCTCACTACCTGGGTGGCCAGTCCCCTCTAAATCCCATCCTTAGACTCTCCAGGTGAACAAAGACAGTGTATCATGCCTGGCATTTCAAGGGCTTAGAAACTACCTCCCAGAACCCAAGGGCGAGGGCCAGACCCCTGTGGGGCATGGTTAAATTCTGTAATATACACACTAGTATCAAAGGAAGAGGGGCTCACAGGAAGAGAAAAAGAGGACACAGGGGCCCAGAGGGTCTGACTTTCTGGACAGTTTTCAGACACTGTAACTGAAAACTCAAGTTTTGAAATGTTTTTATAAAATTTTTCCAATATATATGAGTAGAATATTATAATAAACCTCCAATATTCAGCTCCCAAATTCAATTAACTCTCATTTTTGCTATATTTGCTTCAACCATCCTTCTCTTTTCTATTTTGCTTAATTTTTTAGGGAATGGCAAACACCGCACCGTTGTTCACTCCATGGACTTAGTATGCACTCCTAAAAAAAAAAAAAATTCACTTTTTCTTATATAACCATGATGCTATTAAGAATAGTTCCTGGGTGCCATCTAATACTCAATCCCTATTCAAATTTCCCCAACTGTCTCAAGGCCACTCTGACGGCTGACTGTTGGTGGTTGTTTTGGTTGTTGTGTCTTTGAAGTCTCTTTTACTCTGGACTGATCCTAAGGAGTGACTATCTGCCTTAACAGTACTCTGAAATCTAATCTAATAAACTCTCATGCATACACTCTTTAGAGGAAAGGCAGTAACGCACCCTAAAAGCACTCCGGCTGCCTTTTCAGAGCAACAGACAGCATGTCTCTGAGGACCCCGTGTGCTCAAGATGCTTCTCTCTCAAACACCCGAGGCATTTACCTGCTTGTAGAGCGCGTAGAGTTTCAGCTTCACTTCATTGCCCGGATCCTCCTTCAGGAGCTTCACCTGGCTCACTGCGTTGTTAAAGTCCTTCTGGCTGGTTCGCATGGCGGCGCTGCCCGCGTGCAGCCCAAGACCTGGGACCTGGGTGGGGCTGCAAACCAGCACACACGTTCCTAACCGTTTCCAACTCCTCCACGCGAAAACGCTACGTTTCTCCAGCAATACTTTCCTTGCACTTGCCCCAGCCACCGGCTGCGAATGGTTAGTGGTTTCCAAACCGGTCCCTAGATAAGAAATCCAGACAGAAGCTAACTTCCATAAGGAAGGCCCTCAGAGAGAAAAGCAGCCAGAGGCTGAGGAGCCCAGGAATGTTGCCACAGGCAGGAAGTAAATGGGAGGCCTGGGAGGAGGTGGCAAGCAGGAGCACGAGGGGCAGGCCCTGAGGGCTGCCAAGCCTCTTGCACAACTGAGGTCGTTTTAACCACTTGATGATGGCAAAGAGCAAAAAAACGTTATTTTTACAAGCAAAGTTGATTTATGAGGGACCTCCCTGGTGGTCCCCTGGCTAAGACGCTGCGCTCCCAATGGAGGGAGCCTGGGTCTGATCCCTAGTCAGGACGCCAGATCCTACATGCTCCAAGACCTGGTGCAGCTAAAAACAAAAAACCGGTGAAGCAACTACGTGGAAGGGACATTCAGACTGTAAATGCCCAGAGTTTGTGGGGATGATCCGAGAGTTTCAGCCTGGGTAAAGTTCCCCTCTGCTGATCTAAATAACTCTCCAAGACCTTGGGGCACTAATTTCTGCCGTGGTGAACGGGACTCTCATCAGTAGTGGCAAAAGCTAAATGGGGGCACCGCGGAATCCGCCTCTCTGGCCACCCCAGCAAACTGCTCCAGCATCGAGAGACTTTTATTGTGAGGCTGGCAGCTGGATATTGTCTCTTGGAAACTGAAAGTCACTCAGTCGTGTCTGACACTTTGTACAGTCCATGGAATTCTCCAGGCCACAATACTGGAGTGGGTAGCCTTTCCCTTCTCCAGGGGATCTTCACAACCCAGGGACCTAACCCAGGTTTTGTGCATTGTAGGCGGATTCTTTTACCAGCTGAGCCACAAGGGAAGCCCAGCTCTTGGATGGCAAAGTCAAAACTCCTGGCTTATTAAGAGACACTACCCTGTATACTTCTGGCTTGTGAAATGATTATAATTCCTGCCATGAACCCATGTCAAATTAAACACTGACAAGACAATCTCAACCTCTGAGCATAATGGCAACCCACTCCAGTATTCTTGCCCAGAGAATCCCACGGACAGAGGAGTCTAGAGGGCCAGAAGCAATGAGGTCGCAAAGGGTCGGACACAACTGAGCGCACATGCACCCCACAGACGAAATGAGGATACCGAGACCACGGAGGTAAAGTATACAGGAAGAGTGCAGCATCCCAAGATCCAGAAACAGCCTCTGCGGTTGAACCTGCGTCCCTCTAGAACCAAGTTTCCCTACTGACTTCGTGAGTCGTCCTTCTGCCCACAATTCCGTCCCCTTTCTTATCCCCTCTGACCTCAATCCTGGGCGAAGCGAGCACTAGGCCACCAGTCAGATGACTAAAACTGCTGCTACTGATGCTATCGTTCTTGTACTAAAACTGCCATTCTAAACAGACCCCGAAACGTGCAAACTCAGGCTATTTCTCCAGAGCAGGATGAGCACACAGATCTCCAAGCCATGGACCACCTGGCCAGAGTCATAAACCAGAGACATCCAATGATTACTGTCACCAGAGGATAACTAACTTCAGCTTCTCTGCTCTCCCCACTTCTCCCCTCCAAAAAACCCCTGAGGGGGTTTCTGAGGCGGCTTCTCCCACTCCCTTGGTGTCCTGCAATAAATCCTTACTTTGCTGCCAGCTCCTGCTGCTGGAACTTGGTCTTCTGCTCCAAGGGCACAAGAGCCTTTTGCTCTAGGATGTAGTCACTGATTAACAAAGTATAAACTTTTATCAGGTCAATGCCTAACTCTCTGTCCAGCAAACACGTGCGTCCCAGCACACACACACCTGACAGGAGGAGCGAAGGAAGGTAAGTTTTCAGAAGGAAAACTGGTTGGTATTGCAGATAGCACTTTCTTAAGGGAGGTGGAGGACCTACCCGGGGGAATCTACTTGGCCTGGATGCTAGGCTGTGACGCTAACTCAGCAGACACGCTCAGTCCTCACCTCCACAAGTTTAAAGAGCCAGCAGAAGAGTGGGGACCGCAAGTGTGGCCAGCTAAGTCCTTTTTAAGCACACACTGTAAGCAGAGGGGTGGGAAAGCATCACAGCACAGCAGTGAGGTCACAAACAAACCACGAAGGTTCACAGCAATGACCTTGAGTGATACAGTTAATAGCATCTAAGATGATTAAAATAAGTTATGAATAAAGCCCAACATAACAAATGTACCACCTCCTCTGCAATAATGGAACTTTCAAAGAGTCCAAACGTTGAATTAATGCCATTCAGTAAAATTAGCCTTCTGCTTCTATATTAGGCTTCCCTGGTGCCTCAGTGGTAAAGAATATGCCTGCAATGCGGGGGACCCAGGTTCGATCCCTGGGTCGGGAAGATCCCCTGGAGGAGGAAATGGCAACCCACTCCAGTATTCTTGCCTGGAGAATCCAAAGACAGAGGAGCCTGGAGGGCTATAACCCATTGGGTCACAAGAGACTTAGCGACTAAAGGACAAGTTTGATATTAAATAACTGAATCCACTTATTGTTTTCCCCCTAAAAAGGAAAAACTCTGAATCCTACACGAATCTGGCAGCTGGCAAGTTTCAAGTAGAAAACGAATGGAAAATTTTAAATGTCCATAAAGGCCGAAATGTGCATTTTTTTTCCCACAAAATACAATGCAAACATATTTATTTTAAAATCGAGTTTTAAAAACAATTACAAAGCACGACCATTTAATACATAAACCGGGAACGTCCCTCTCTTCGAAGGCGGCCGGCGCGTCCCGCGGTCTCCCCGTCGCCTGTGCGCCCCGGGCCCGGCCCCACGTGGCCCGCCTCGCCCCCCGCCAGGAGTCACCCAGAGGACATCCTCCGCGAAGCACCAGGGTCACCCCCCCCGGACCCACGGGGCGCTCCTCCGGCGGGCCGGATCCGGCAGGCCTCGCACACGGCACCCCAACCCGCCCCGCGCGGCGGGACCTGGCTCGGCGGACGCCTGACGCCACGCTCCCCAGCCAGCCCACGCGGCCCGCTGCGGCAGGAGACGGAGACAGGCAGCGCGCTCCCGCAAGGACGCGGCGTCCAAGGGCGGCCCTGGGCCCGAGTCAGCACGTACCTGCGGAGAAGCCCGGAGCACCAGCGCCTGGCGAGCCGGCCTGCCAACCCCGCCATGGCCGCCCGAGGACAAGGGCGGGACTGCTGGCAGGGCGCCGGGCCTGATGCCATTGGTAGAAGGGAGGGCCGGGGGCGGGGCCGGGGCCGGAGCCTGACGCCATAGGTAGAAGTAGAGACAGGGGGCGGGATCAGGGGCGGGGACGGGGGACGGGGCGGGGCTTGACGCGATGTAGTTCAGTTCATTTGAGCCGCTCAGTCATACCTGGCGCTCTGGGAACCCATGAACTGCACCATGCCAGGGCTCCCTGTCCATCAACAACTCCCGGACTTTACTCAAACTCATGCCCATCGAGTCGGTGATGCCATCCAGCCATCTCATCCTCTGTCGTCCCCTTCTCCTCCTGCCCCCAGTCCCTCCCAGCATCAGGGTCTTTTCAAATGAGTCAGCTCTTCGCATCAGGTGGCCAAAGTATTGGAGTTTCAGCTTCAACATCAGTCCTAACAATGAACACCCAGGACTGATCTCCTTTAGGATGGACTGGTTGGATCTCCTTG
>JADEYB020000019.1:46944955-46956079 GCA_015832495.2 Alces alces | reverse complement strand
TTGGAACTCTGCATTCAAATGGGAATATCTTTCCTTTTCTCCTTTGCTTCTGACTTCTCTTTGTTTCACAGCTGTTTGTAAGGCCTCCTCAGACAGCCATTTTGCTTTTTTGCATTTCTTTTTCTTGGGGATGGTCTTGATCCCTGCCTCCTGTACAATGTCAGGAACCTCTGTCCATAGTTCATCAGGCTCTCTGTCAGATCTAGTCCCTTAAATCTATTTCTCACTTCCACTGTGTAATCATTAGGGATTTGATTTAGGTCATACCTGAATGCTGTAAAAACATCCTGTAATAAGGTGGCAGTAGCCTCTAATTCAGCTTGCTGAACAGAGGTTAGGCTGGATTGCCACACCTTTGTTATGGGTCCAGTATAACCACCTTTGAGAGTTTTATTTGCTTCAGTGAAATAAATAGGGGCACTAGTAAGAGGAATTGTTTTAGTAATAAGAGGAATTATCCATTTGTGTTTAGCAGCAATAGTAATCAAAGCTGACTTTGGAAAATGGTTATGAACCTCACCTATGAAACCAGCAATGTCAATTTGCCAATCCATACTGGTAATAAATAATCTATGGATTTGCTCATTAGTGAAAGGAAGAACAATTTCATACAGAGCATAACCAGAAAGCTGTATTCTGGATCTCACTTTTGAAACAAGAAAGGAAATAAGCATTATGTAAGTAGTCATTATTTTCTTAGGAGTGTGGGACAAAAATCCCCATTCGAGGATTATGACAGCCTTAACCTATGGTTGCCATAATATTCCTATAAGGGAATCTAAAGTAAGAAGAATAAGTAGCGTCTGCCTACAGTGCAGGAGGCCTGGGTTCGATCCCTGGGTTGGGAAGATCCCCTGGAGAAGGAAATGACAACCCACTCCAGTACCCTTGCCTGGAAAATCTCATGGACAGAGGAGCCTGATAGGCTACAGTCCATGGGGTCACAAAGAGTCGGACACGACTGAGTGACTTCACTTTCACTATCACTTTTGCTGGATAGCTTGGTTCACAAGATCTAATTCCTGTTTAGTTTGTTCTGTTAGTACCTGGGGGCTATTTAAATCAGAGTCACCTTGTAGGATTTGAAATAGTTGTGTCAAAGAATGATTAGGAATTCCTAAAGATGGTCATAACCAGTTTATATCTCCTAATAATTTTTGAAAATCATTTAAAGTTTTCAAGGAATCAGTTCAAATTTGTATTTTTTGTGGTTTAATAGTATTTCTTTGCAATATATATCCTAAATAGGCATATGGTTCCTTCTCTTGTAATTTATCAGCAGCAATATGTAACCCATATTCTTTTCATTTAATCTCTGTATTTAAGAAAATACATTGAAGTTCCTCCGCAGAAGGAGAAGCTAAAAGAGTATCATCCATATAATGGATAATACAGGCATGAGGGAATTGTTTTCTAATAAATTCAAGTGGTTGGGAGACATATAATTGACATAATGTAGGACTATTAAGCATTCCTTGTGGCAATACCTTCCAGTAATATCAAGACACTGGTGTTTTATTATTAACTGATGATACAGTAAAAGCAAAATGGATAGCATCAGATTCTTGTAGAGGAATAGTATAGAAACAATCTTTAAGATCAATGATGTTTATTTTCCAGTTTTGTGGTATCATATACGGTGATGGAATGCCTGGTTGTAAAGCACCCATAGGTTCAATTATAGCATTAATTTTTCTTAAATCAGTTAAAATTCTCCATTTTCCTAATTTCTTCCTAATAACAAAGACAGGAGAATTCCAAGGGCTAGTAGTTGAGGCAATATGGTTAAGAGACAATTGTTCCTCTACCAGCTGTTCAAGAGCCTGTAACTTTTCCTGTGATAGGGGCCACTGCTCTATCCAATAGGCTCATCAGATCTCCATGTCAATTTAAGTGCTGTTTTTTGTTGTTCGGCAGTGGCCTGCACTAAAAAGCCTGTGTATTTTGAACAGCATTATATCCCTTATTTCCCATGATGTGTTTAGCTTGAGAAGATATAGTAGGAATTGTTCCATAAGCTCCCCATTGCATCAATAAATCTCATCCCCATAAATTAATAGGGATATCTGCAACTAAAGGTTGTAAAGTTGCAGGTTGTTGTTTGGGACCTGAACAGGTCAAAATATTAGCACTTTTTTGAATATTTTGCATAGTTCCAATTCCAGTTAACATAATAGGAACATCTGTCAAAGGCCAAGAAATTGGCCAATGCTTTTTAGATATTATAGAAACATCAGCTCCAGTATCTACAAGTCCTGAAAATTGCTTATTATTATTAATATCTACAGATAATGTGGGTCTAGAATCAGATACAAAAGTTTGCCAATATACCTGTTTTCCTGTACTTCCAAATCCTCCAGTTCTTTTAATATGAGATTTACTAGTAGTGACATAGGTAATAATAACAATTGAGCTATATGATCTCCTTTTATTATTTGATAAGGATACTCTGTTTTCATCATAATAGAAATTTCGCCCTCATAATCTTTACCTATAATCTGCATTAGGACTTGAACTCCCTTGCTTGTTAAACTACTGTGTCCTAATAATAATCCCACACTTGCTTTAGGTATTGGACCTTTAATTCCAGTAGGGATTTTATAAATTCCCATAGCTGGCATAAGAAGTAAATTATCAATGGCAGGGATATCTGAAGCTGAGCTCCCGGATGTTGCAGGAAGGAAGTTGGCAACCCGGGTGTGTGGTTTGGAAGGGCTGGACGAGGTTGCTGTTTGCTGGCTGGGTAGACAAAAGGAACAGTGTTCCAGGTTTGTTGAGAGCTCACATTGTTCGATGGTCCCTGAGTGGGGCCCTTCTTCCAGTTTCCTGACAAAGGGGATCCATTTTTATGAAAATTGGGCTCACTGATTAGCCCAATGATTGCCTTTATTACAGCGAGGGCATAATCCAAGTGTCTTTTCATTTGTGGGAGTAGGCTTATTAGGTATATTTTTATTAGTCTTGCAACTTTTCTGCACATGTCCTTTCTTACCACAACTGAAACACTTAACCTGCTGATTCACTTGTTGTTTCAAGCCCGTAATGGCTTGAGACAACATTTGCATCTTATAGGGTTCTGATCCAATATCATGACAAGACACGACTAGAGGCTTTCCTTGTGCTTTGAGAGGCTGTGAAACCTTTTGACATTCTGAATTTGCATTATCATAGGCAAATTTGCATCTTATAGGGTTCTGATCCAATATCATGACAAGACATGACTAGAGGCTTTCTTTGTGCTTTGAGAGGCTGTAAAACCTTTTGACATTCTGAATTTGCATTATCATAGGCAAGCATCAGGAAATGGCAATCCACTCCAGTACACTTGCCTGGAAAATCCCATGAACAGAGAAGCCTGGTAGGCTACAGTCCATGGGGTCACAAAGAGTTGGACACAACTGAGCAACTTCACTTAATTCAGTGTGAGCAACAGTTTTCACCAAACTTTGTTTTAATTGGGCGATAAAATCAGTATAATGTTCTCCATTAGATTATTTTACATTGACAAAAGAAGGATGAGACTCTCCTGGGGGGCTATCCTTTTCCCATGCTCTAAGACAAATAAATCTAATTTGACTTAAAAGTTGATCATCAGATTGTAGTTGTCTCTGAACCCCTTGATACCCCCCTGACCCCATTAATTGCTCCACGGTAATATTAAGAGGAGGATTAGTCGCTGTATTTCTTGGAGCCTGTTGAGAGGCTTCATCTTGCCACCATGTTCGGGACTGCAAAAATTCCGAAGTGGATAAGCAAGTGCTAGCGATCATTTCCCAATCATATGGAATGAGTCATTCAGACTGAGCCAACCCCTGAATAAGACCTGTGGTGTAAGGGGATGTAGTTACATATTGTGTGCATGCCTGTTTAATCTCCATATTAGTTTTTAAAGAGAGAGGTGTATGCTCAAACTTTACCCCGCCTTGTGGAAGCTGAGCATTAGGGGGCACCTCAGTCATGGTAACAGGCAAAACCAAAGCATCAGGGTCACCTTCTCGCCTCTCTGCTCCTACAGCTTGTTGAAAAGATGAGAGCAGGCATAGATGTCTTTGGTATTGTGACCGTGGCTCTAAATACCCCATCATCCCATGGTGTATCGGGATCTAGTGGAGAGAGGTTCCTGAGCTACAGGGGGCTCCGGCCAAGGAGCCGAAGGCTGTGAGACTGGTGGCAAAGGGAAAGCTTTAGGATGTTGCTCAGTACCATAGTTCACACGGGATTTAGAACTCAAAAGCTGAGCCTCTCTCTCTCCTTCCAAAGGATTATACTTCCCTTTATCCAGATTTTCATAAATATGAGGTGGCCGGACAGGTGATTCCTGAGATTCAGGAAGGGCAGGAGTATCAGATTCTGAATCAGAAGAGTCAGACCGTTCAGATGGTAAAGGAGCCAAGGTGATAAAATAAGGTTAAACAGAGACCACACACTCAAAGGAATGGGGCCCCAGACTGATAGGCTCGACGCAAACCACGCATTACTTCTTTCCACTCATTAAGACACAATGTCCCTTTTTCTGGGTCCAACCAGTGCCCATGCTTATGAATTGCCTGAAATAATTCCTGAAAATTCTGTTCTTTCACTTTCACTCCAGAGCTATGTAGTAAGGTTTTTAGAAGCACCATATAGTCAGAATGGTTAGAAGGAGCTTGCTCTGTTGTGTCCTTGATTGACAAATCCAGGGGGATGTACTCACCAAACACTTTCACTGCCCTCCGATCTCTCGGCTGGAATTCCCTGCATCTTCTGGCGCTGTCAAAGGAGAGCCTCAAAGTCTACTTGCACCCTCAGGTCCCTGTTAGGGCGTCAAACGTCAGAACCAGCCCAACAACGACCCGACCTGAGGGAACGGTGCCGCAGGAGAGTAAAGAGAAAGAAGACTCAGATATAAAGTGGGGATCAGGGGGCTGATGCCACCCACAGGCAGAAGCCCAGACCCTAATCCTCACATGTCTTTGATTGTGACGTCTGCTTCCTTGTTCATGCTCTAGAGATATCTGTTCTTTACAATCTCAGACCGGGGATGAAGACATACAACACACAGTCCTCAGTGTTGAATCTTCAGGCCTTTCATGACTTTGTTTAGCCTTTTGGCTAGTGATGCCCTGTCTCAGTGACTCTCTAAAGGCTCTGGTTAAGGGAACAGTCACTAATGATTTTCCATCAGTCACCCAGCCCTTCACCTGGGGGTGATGAGAAAGTCATTCTTATTTTTCAAAGAAGCCCCGTTAATTATAGTACAGGCCTGCGCAGAGCGTATTCCCTTCATTTACCCTGCCATGTTCTCGAGTGACATGCAGCCTGGTTGGAAGCGCTTGCCTCTCGGAGCAGGTCTGAGCTGAGCACTGGGGTCAGAGGAAGGGCAGAGAGCCTGCAGACGAGTGGCCGCGGTTGCCTGGCTCCCCTCTTCTCGCTTTCTGCTCCAGAAAGTGGCAGGTTCCAGAAACCATGCAGATTTGGGGCAAGGAGGCACTGACCACAGGTCCTGGGGGTAGAAAATTTGGACCACAAGGGGCTTCCCAGATGGCGCTCGTGGTAAAGAACCCGCCTGCCATTGCAGGAGATGTTAGAGATTCGGGTTCCATCCCTGGGTCGGCAACATTCCCTGGAGAAGGGAATGGCAACCCACTCCAGGATTCTTGCCTGGAGAATCCCATGGACAGAGGAGGCTGGCGGGCTACAGTCCATGGGGTTGCAAAGACTTGGATATGACTGAAGCGACTTAGCACGCACACGCGTGCTGAAGGGTGTGAGGGTTCTCTAGGGAAGCAGAACCAGCAGGACGTGTGTGTGCACAGAGAGCGGGTTTGGGAAGTGGCTCCTGCGGCGTGAAGCTTCGTAAGCCGGATATCTGCAAGGCGGGCTGGAGCTGGAGGCCTCCCAGAGGGTGTCAGCCTGAGGCAGGGGCGGTCGGGGGCAGGATTCCTTCTTGTTCTGGGGACGTATTCGGGCCTTCAGCTGATCTGATGAGGCCCACCCACATTATGGAGGGCAATCCGCTTTACTCAAAGTCTACTGATTTCAATGCTAATCTTATCCCCAAAACTCCTACACAGAAACATCCAGAATGATGTTTGACCACACGTCTGGGCACCACGGCCCAGCCATGCTGACAGATAAAATTAGCTCTCACAGGCGGCACCAGGAAGCCCTCAGGATGTGTGTGTGGCGGTCACTGGTTGGACAGCTGTGGGCCTTCAGCTCAGGAGTCACTGGCCATCAGTCAGGAGCAGGCCGCGCTCTGGGGCCGGGGCGGCAGAAGACTGCCTTCCCCCGTGTCTGTGTATCACAGCTCATCTCCCAGGACAGGCTCCCCGTGGCTTCCTGGAGACGGCCCACAGGAGTGCGCGTGTCCACGAACATGAAGACATGGCGAGTGGCCTCTGGGTCCAGGGCCGGAGAACAGCAGGGCAGGAGGCAGGACCTGAGGGAGTGTTCAGTCTCCTGCCCCCGCGTGCCGCCAGGCTGCCCTGGGTCAAGGCCCACGGTGGTCATGGGCTGACCTGGGCCCACTGAGCAGCCTGGCTCTGTATCAGGTTACGTTTGCACCAATTTGCTCTTTATGCGGCTATTTCATCAGCTCTGTTCAGGGCGCTTAGCGATGTGATATAGACACATGTGTGAACATAGATACACTGATTGAATGAATTATGCAGGAGGAATTTTTGTGGCTAATCTCATACCTGAAATAACTCACTGTCCTCCTTTCCTCACTCAGCCAGCCAAGCCCTGGAGCTCTGCCCCTTCACCTCCCAGGTCCTCCATCCTCTCCCTCCCACCTTGCCCTTTATCACTCTTTGCCTGGATCCCACAGCAGTTTCCTAACAGGTCCGCCTCCCAGCCAGCTCCAGCTCTGGCAGGGAGCTTTTTATTTTTTTTTATATCAGAAAACAATTTAATGCTTTTTCTTTCAATAACGAAACGTGAATAAATTTCAATTTAATTTACTCTCTTAAAATATTACCAGAAACTAATCTTTACACTGTTTCAGTTCTATTAGTTTGTAAAGTTTCGCACCTCACTGGTAAATGCATTTTTATTTTAAAAATCATATATTTTACTCATCAGTTACATGATTAAATATTATTATACAGCAGTTTTCTTTTTTTTCCAGTTTCGCTTTTTAAAATTTAATTAATTAATTAATTTCAATTGGAGGCTAATTACTTTATAATATTGTGGTGACTTTTGCCATACATCGACATGAATCAACCATGGGTGTACATGTGTCTCCCTCCCATCCTGAACCCCCCTCCCACCTCCCTCCCCACCCCATCCCTCTGGGTTGTCCCAGGAAGGGAGTTTTTTAAAACGCAAATCCCATCAAGTCTCAAACCTCAGACCTTCCAGGAGTTCTCCAGACTGTCAAGATAAAGCTCAGACTGGCACTCATCTGGGAGGTTCTTTGTGGTTTCGCCTGCTCCTGACCTTTGGCTCCAATAAACAAGCAACCAAGTCTTTGTAAAAATGCCGAGCTCTCCCCTTCCTCCCCATAGCTAATTTCCGCCCTGCATACCGGTCTTTTCTTGTTTAATGATCAGCACCTTTTCCTGCTTATTCTGCAGGAGATGTTTCCTCTCCACACTTACGTGCAGGAATCTCCATCTGCCTGATAAGGGCTCTGCCCTCTCCTGGCCCCAGGGAGCATGTGGGACTCAGGCTGGGCCTGGAACGTGACTGATGTGCCACAAGGAGGGGCAGGAAATGCTAGGAGCTCTTCCCCAGCTCTGAAGTGCTGGCTGAGGCTCAGTAAGTCCTGGCTGGAGCCCTGGGCCCTGCGTCTGCTCTGCCCTCATCTTTCCCAGTCTGTCTTCAGATTGTCCCTAACGTGGCCTACTTTTGCTGGCGTTGGCCAGAGTCAGATTCTGGGCTTGCAACTGTCGACTACAAGTTGGCGCTTACCAAGAGCATTGCCAACAACTGAACAACAAAGGCATTTGCCAACTGACTCTAGGGAGACTGAACCCTCTGCTGCTATAGCTGTCTGCCTTCCATAAACTCTTGAGGGAGTTCAGGATGGAGTGACGCACTCTGCTTCGGGGAATCTGGTGGGACAGGTCTTCAGATCATTGGATGTTTCTGGCAACAGGTTTAATGACCTCAGTCTTTGCATTTCCCCATATCTAAGTGAGATGAAGTGAAGTGAAAGTCGCTTAGTTGTGTCCGACTCTTTGTGACCCCATGGACTATACAGTCCATGGCATTCTCCAGGCCAGAATACTGGAGCGGGTAGCCTTTCCCTTCTCCAGGGGATCTTCCTAACCCAGGGATCAAACCCAGGTCTCTCACATTGCAGGTGGATTCTTTACCAGCTGAGCCACAAGGGAAGCCCCCTCATCTCTAAAGAAGTACTAAATCCCTTCATGGTGACATCAGATCCTCATGACTAACAAAAAAAACCTTTTGTAAAATGAGTACTTAATGGTATTGAACTCTCCCTTCATCAAAACCTTATATTGACACCCCCTCCCCCCGCCCCACCCCGGCCGCTTTGGAGCCTTCTCTCAGGGCTGTCTGAGATGCTGCCTCCTGGGCTGCGGTCCTCATTTTCCCCAAATAAAACTTAACTTGCAGCTCTCAAGTTAAGTTCTCTTTTTAGTCGACACAAGCAAAACCCCCCAGTCAGCCCCCTCTCACCCTGCACAGTGCCGTCCTGGGAGCTTCCAGACCCCCTGGCCTGAGAGACACCCTCTGTCCTCAGCTCCCGCGGGCCCCGCCCGTCTCAGCAGGACCTGTGTGTCTTTATAGCCCCCATCCCAGCACCGTCTCTGCCTTGTCATCGATGGGATGAGTGCTGGTCACGCTGCTTCATTACAAATAAATAGAGAAAGAAATCGGGAAAGCACCGTTTCACAGAAATGAAGGAAGTAGATACTGACTTTTCACCATTTTTAATGAAAATCTTAAATATTATATAAATCCTCTGCTTGAAACAGGATATTCCTTGGAAGGACCGAGGCTGAAGCTGAAACTCCATACTTTAGCCACCTGATGCGAAGAACTAACTCATTAGAAAAGACTGACGTTGGGCAAGATTGAAGGCAGGAGAAGGGGACGACAGAGGATGAGATGGCATCACAGACTCAATGGACATGAGTTTGAGCAAGCTCTGGGAGTTGGTGATGGACAGGGAGACCTGGCGTGCCGCAGTCCACGGGATTGCAAAGAATCTGAAACGACCAAGCGACTGAACTACCGAGCTGAACTGATGTGCTTGAAAAAGCGTAAAGTGAACGCGCTCCGGGCGCTCCCTGGCAGCTCTGAGCGGGCGTGCGATGCCGCCCTCAGCCCCTCCTGAAGGGTCTGTGGCCTCCCTTCTGCCACCGCTGTACAGTAGCCCTTGCTGGCCCAAGTTTTCCTCTGACGCGTCATTCACATTTGTAAAAGCTCTCTGGGTGTCATTCATTTGTCTTTGTCTGCGCTGGGTCTTTGCTGCGGCGCACGGGCTCCTCACTGCGGCGGCTTCTCCTCTTGCAGAGCACCGGCTCCGAGGCTCCGGGGCACGTGGGATCCTCCCGGAGCAGGGAGCAAACTTGTGTCCCCTTCCTTGACAGGCGGATTCTTAACTCTTGGACCACCAGGGGAGTCCCCAATAAATTCTTAATTATTTAAAAAATAACTTAAAAAAGAACTAAATTGCGAAGAAATGGCCTAAGCTGTTCTCCGCCGGGTCTCTGCCACCCACAGCGAGAAGAGCTGTGGCCAGTGCAACACCACCGGGACCGGGAGGGTTCGAACCACTTCTCCGAGGCATGTCCTCTGGGTTCCTCCGGTCAGCGTCCACCTTGCTTTGCCTGGCTCTGAGTCCACATCTGCTCCTCCCCGGGTCCTCCCCTGCGGGTGTGCCCATCTCTTAGCCAAGTTGGGTGCTAGCAGAGAGGCCTCTGGGTGGGTGTGCCACCCGGGATGGGGTGGCGCCCCTCCGTTTCTGAGCCCCGAGGAGCCTTTCTTTGCAGAGGTGGTCAGGACAGTCTCCTTGACCTGGAGAACGAGGACTCTAACCGGTTTCTCTCTTACCGACGCAGGACTCAGCTCTCCTTGCTCCCGCTGTGGTCTTCACCTTGCAGAGTCTGTCCCCGGGAGACAGACCCCCAGCTCTCAGCCTGGGGCCCATCTGTCTCCCGCCTCGGGCCAGGGGTAACAGCCTCCTGGGTGCTGGGTGGGGATGTGGCTGGGAGACAGCCGCTGCAGGGATCAGGAGGGAAGTGACACAGCCCAGGACGTTCTCACCTGGGACCCACCCTTGAATTGACAAGACATGGTTCTGGGCTAAACTGGAAAAAGCTGGGGAAAATGCTGAATGATGAGCGACCCACCTTGAAAGAAGTTGGTAAGTCAGGTCGGAAGGGCATCTCCGGTGGCTCAACGGTAAAGAATCCACCTGCAATGCAGGAGCTGAAGGAAATGCAGGTTCCACCTCTGGATCAGGAAGATCCCCTGGAGCAGGACAAGGCAGCCCACTCCAGCATTCTTGCCTGGAGAATCCCATGGACAGAGGAGCCTGGGGGACTGCAGTCCATGGGGTCGCAAAGAGTCGGACACGACTGAGCGACTGAGCCCGCACACACAAGGCAGGTCTGAAGTCTGGGCAGAAGCCTGGGGGTCCAGGTGGGAGGGTACAGACGGGGGAGCTGGGCCTCACAGGGACCGACACCTGGATCTGAGTCGGGTGGGCCGGCCTCGGCGCAGCTGATGGCAGGAGGCCCAGCTCCCCCCAGTAAAGCCGGAGGGGAGGAGCCTGAGAGGCAAGTCCCTCCTAGCTTCTGAGGGCAAGGGGCCGGGTTCCGAGATCTATGGAACATATTCCAGTGCTGGTAAAGGCACTGTTCAGTATTATTATTTAAATTATATTCAAGCTTAAATTGTATGTTATAAACATGGACCACAGCCTTGTCTAACTCAGTGAAACTAAGCCATGCCATGTAGGGCCACCCAAGACGGTCGGGTCATGGTGGAGAGGTCTGACAAAACGTGGTCTGCTGGGAAAGGGAATGGCAAACCACTTCAGTATTCTTGCCTTGAGAACCCCATGAACAGTATGAGAAGGCAAAAAGATAGGACACTGAAAGATGAACTCCCCAGGTTGGTAGGAGCCCAATATGCTACTGGGGATCAGTGGAGAAATAA
>JADEYB020000019.1:46910873-46941932 GCA_015832495.2 Alces alces | reverse complement strand
CCTTGGACGGCAAGGAGATGAAACCAGTCCATTCTGAAGGAAATCAGTCCTGAATATTCATTGGATGGACTGATGCTAAAGCTGAAACTCCAGTACTTGGCCACCTGATGTGAAGAATGACTCATTGGAAAAGACCCTGATGCCGGGAAAGATTGAAGGCAGGAGGAGAAGGGGACGACCGAGGATGAGATAGTTGCATGGCATCACTGACTCAAAGGACGTGAGTTTGAGTCAGCTCTGAGAGCTGGTGCTGGACGGGGAAGCCTGGTGTGCTGCAGGCCATGGGGCCGCAAAGGGTCGGACCCGGCTGAGCGACGGTCTCCTACATGTGTATTTACTTATTTATTTTTAATTGTGCTTACTGTTTTGTTATCACCTTAAAGAGATTTGTTTTTGTCTGTGCTGGGCTTTGATGCCGCACTGTGGCTTCTCCAGGTGCAGCGAGCCGGGGCTGCCCTCGTTGCCGTGGCTTCTCTTGCTGCGGAGCACCGGCTGTAGGCAGGCGCGTTGCCGTCGCTGTGGCGCCCGGGCTCTAGAGCACCACCGGCTAAGTAGCTGTGTCTCTCGGGCTTACTTTCTCTGTGGCGTGTGGGGTCCTCCCGGCTCCCCTGTATTGGCAGGCAGCTTCTTAACCAGCGGATCACAGGGGAGTCCCTACGATACATTCTGACATCAGGTAGAGTTGGTGCTTCCCTTGCGGCCTGGTTTCGGCTGTTCCTACACCCTCTTCCTTCGGCCTGTTCCACCCTGCAATAGCTCCCAGGGGCTGTCCTAGTTCTGGGCGAGTACCAGGCCTGGTCCCATCCCTGTGTGCTCCTAACCACGCAGAGGCAGAGTCGCCCTGTCTCAGAGTGCCTGGGTCCTCCTGTCTCCAGGAGGAGACAGGAGGCAGCAGAGAGCTGCCTGGCTGAAGACGCCTTCGGGGTGGGGAGGAGCCAGCGTCCAGATGGAAAGATGTGGACAGAAAGTGCCCTGAGTTTGTAAGGTCTGAACCCTCGAGGCATAAAGACAGGTTTGTTTGGGAACCGGTGGTGAATCACAGGGGCAAAGAGTGGGAGAAGTTCCCACAGCTTTTCTCTGCAGTTCTTTTACAGTCATAGGATAGGATTTGAATGAAGTGGGAGTTTATTGGCAGGTTCTGAAGGAGAGAGACAAGGTTGTTATTTCAGGCGGCCGGTAATCTTCTAGGTATATGGTGTTTTTTTTTTCTTTAGGGATTACAAAATATTTCACAAATACTAAGTTGCCAGACAGTCACAAATCCTTGGAGAATCTACCTGAAATGAAGAATACAGAGTAATGGTTTGAGACGAATGCACATGGCCCTCTACCCACGCCCACCCACCCCCAAGAGGAACAGTGAGTGACAGGGGAAGTCTTCCTTGGGCCCGGGGGGTATTTATGGGGGCCCCGGAGCTCCCACCCAAGGAACACCACCATTCACACGCTTCCAGATGCTGAAGTCCAGGTGGGTCTTGTTAGCAGCTAGATTGATGCTCCATTTCGGAAAGAAATCTTGCGACCTCTCTAGGTAATCCTGTTCAGATAGAAATATGTGCTCTTTTTTTTTTTTTCTAGAAAAATCTTTATTTTATGTACAAATACACACTTTGATGTAAGTTTACACATTTACAAATTGTTCTTCAGGAGACAGAAGAAAGAATTGTTGACCACAGGGCTGGAGAAGCCCTGAGCTGCTCGCTCGGAGAACGAAAGTGGGAGCAAGCGGGGGGAGCTGGGAAGGAGCTGCCGGTCTGAGCGCTCCTGGTTGTCAGGAGGCCTGGGTTCTGAATTTGACTCCAGCTTGAGGCCCAGATGGAATAGGCAGAGGCAGCATGGCTTGACGGCTGGATTTAGCAAAGGATGCCACCGCTGATGAAGACACCAATCAACGCCGCTCTCAGCTGAAACTGGGTCACACGCCTATGACCTCTTCATCTCTTTTTTTGAGAATTCTTTGATTTCTTCTGCAGTGCACACCCTCAGCAGCAAAAACACAGTGATGAAAACTTGAGGTCTCCGAGGGGAACCATGAACTCCGCAAAGGCTCTTTCCCTGCAAAGAAGAGGATTCAGAGAAAGACTTGGGTTTAAATCTGACTCTGCTCCCTGGTCCTTGTGAGACCCCAGCCAAGGTCTGTAACCCCAGCATTAGTTCACTTATCTGTAAAACAGGGACAAGAGTAATTACTATAATCATGTGTAATGTACAATTCTGTACATGAAATTATCAGACATAAATGGTAAATGCGATTATATCATATGTATAATTTATAGATGCAATTAGAAAACAAAATGTTATTTAAAATAACTATATATACGTGCCCAGTCATTAAGTCATGTCTGACTCTTTGCGACCCCATGGACTGGAGCCCTCCTCTGTCCATGGGATTTCCCAGGCAAGACTACTGGAATGGGTTGTCATTTCCTCCTCCAGGGGATCTTCCCGACTCAGGGGTCGAACCCACATCTCCTGCATCTCCTGCATTGGCAAATAGGGTTCTTTACCACTGTGCCACCTGGGAAGCCCATAAGCGTGAAGACACTTATGATATTTTAATTATATATGTAACTGTAAATAAAATAATTGCCTAGAAGAGTTAATGTGAACAATGATCATTTGGTTATTTGTTAATGAAATAATATCATACGTCACAAGGTTGGCTTATCCCAAGCTTAACAAATCAACCTGATAGAAACTGATCACTTTTGGGGAAGAAGAATGATGTGTGCTCATGTTTGGGACATGCGCATCAGGGGTCATCTCAGTGACAGAGATGCTCTGGAGGGCAAGGACTACCTAGGCGTGGGAAACCTCTCCCCCTCCCCAACGGCTCAGATGGTATAGAATCTGCCTGAAACGCAGGAGATGCTGGTTTGATCCCTGGGTCGGGGTGATCCCCTGGAGAAGGAAATGGCAACCCGCTCCAGTATTCTTGCCTGGGACATCCCATGGATGGAGGAGCCTGGCGGGTGGCAGTCTTTTGGGGGGTGGGGTGGGGGGCAATTTTCCTTTGGACAGGACCACCCCCTCAGTTGCTGGCATCTGAAATAAAGCAAGCTTTCCTTTTCACCAGCCTGGTCTTTTTATTAGCTCTTGAGCAGCAAGCCGCTGGACCCCACTTTGGGTAACACAGTGACTTCAGACAATTTGGATTTTCCTTCAAGCTGTGGCTTGGGTAGGTAGCACACAGTCGATCACTGAAAAAAAAAGAATTGGAGAGGAGTGCAAATAATTGGTTGTTATCAACATGGTGCCTCCTGGGGTCCTTCTTGGGTCTTGACTGTGTATTTAGAAGAAAAAGCTGCAGTCTCCCAAGAGAACAAGCAGAAGCTGGTGTCGTTTCACAGTGTACTGTGTTAATCTTGTCGGGCTTGGAGAAATTATCCACGCCCTTCACCTTGCACCCCTGTACCTCACCAGGAGCGCTCAGGGAAGGCACAGTAATGACCTCTAGTTTCTTCGGAGGAATTAGAAGTGACCTCAGGACTCACTCTACCCCCTTTATAACTGTATGTCATGACTGGAACATAATTCCTATTACGCAGTGTGTGTCCAACTCTGTGACCCCGTGGACTGCAGCATACCATGCTTTCATGTCCTTCACTGTCTCCGTGAGTTTGTTAAACTCACATCCATCGAGTCGGTGATGCCATCCAACCATTTCATCCTCTGTCGTCCCCTTCTCCTCCCCTCAATCTTTCCCAGCATCAGGGTCTTTTTCAATGCATCAGCTCTTTGCATCAGGTGGCCAAAGTATTGGAGCTTCAGCTTCAGCATCAGTTCTTCCAATGAATATTCAGGACTGATTTGCTTTAGGATGGACTGGTTGGATCTCTTTGCAGTCCAAGGGGCTCTCAAGAGTCTTCTCCAACACCACAGTTCAAAAGCATCAATTCTTTGGTGCTTAGCCTTCTTTGTGCAAAGGTCCAACTCCCACATCTGTACATGACTATTGGAAAAACAATAGGGTAGGTGTAGGTGTAGTCTTTCTCAACTAAGCTTTTGTAGTCTTCTTAAAGTCTTGCGTGTTTTTAAACAATACTGCTATATGTAAATATCTGGACCCTTCCCCAACCATCATGGTTGAGAATCTGAAGTCCAGAGCCAGCAAAATCAGGAAGAGAGCCCCCACTGAGAATTCTTAAGACTTCCTACTCCTGCTAAGGAGAATTGCACATTTCTACAATGCAGGTGACAAGTCTGAGACAAAGATGTGACCACACAGTGGGAGGGAATGGCACCAATGTCAGGGAAAGGGCTTGGTACATCGAGGGTCAAAGAATGCAAGGTCAAGAAGAGCCACCTCGTCCACATCTGGGTCAAGTTTTCAGAGTGCTGGGATGTGTTATTCTTTCTGAGCTCCAATTTTGTCCTGATTTCCATTTTCTGGGCTCTGGCCCCTGAAACCTTACATCCCAGAGCAGAGACTAATTAAACTACACAGAAGCAAAAGCACAAATTATGATTCCAAAGAGTCCAATAAATGCCACAGGACTGTTCAGGGGCTTTTCTGATAACTTTTTGTCTCTATGTTGTTGTTTATCTGTAATAAACATTATTCTTGTGACAAAGACATGGGAGTTTTACTTATTTTCCTTATATCCTTCCAAAGCTAGCTTCAGACACTCTTTTCTTTCCTTTTTTTTCTTTTTGATGCAAATTTTGGTGAAGTTACTAATCCATTTAGTCTGTCTTCCTGGAGTGGTTTTCAGATTTTCAGATAAAGCACTTTCATTTCCTTCTGCTTTGAGGCTCTTAGTGCTCACGAGCTTGCGTGTTCAGTCACGGCCGGCCCTTTGCAACCCCAGGGACTGTAGCCCACCAGACTCCTCTGTCCACGGGGTTTCCCGGGCAGGAGTACTAGAGTGTGTGGCCGTGTCCTCCTCCTGGGGGTCTTCCCTATCGAGGGATCGAATCCTGTTCTCTTTCCTTGGCAGGTGGACTTTTTATCCCTAGAACCACCCCGGAAGCCCGAGGCTCTCAGTACAGTATTTTAAGTGTTATTTACGTTAAAATCACCAACTGGTTGGCCCTCCCTTCTTGGGCTGATTCGCCCTGGCCTCCTCCATGGAGAGCTAGTGGTTTCCCGACGAGAATTCTCAGGGGGCAGTACCGCAGTGCTGGGGGAGGGGGCATGGGGTGGGAGCGTTGGGGGTGGGGGTGGGGGTGGGAGAGAGGGGTGCAGGGGCACAGCCACAGGCCAGCCAGGACGGGACTCAGTTGTCTGAGCTCCTTTCCCTCTTCCTGGTGCTTTAAATTCCACTTTTATCCCGAGGCAGGACTCCTGCTTCCCAGCACACGATATGATTATTTTGCAAAGCCCTGTGGACTCCAGAGAGCTGCAATTAAGGAGCAGGAGATTCCTGTCGAGATAATTGGAAGGTGGTGGTGGAGACCTGGGAGCGCAATACTTTGTAGATCATTTATCCGCACAGTTTCCTCTTCAAACGTGTGTTCCTTGCTGAGAGCACTTCATTTCCAGAGGGCAAAGGGCAGTTTCAGGTGGAAGCATGACTTGGATCCACCTGAGATTTCCACACACTCTTGTTGGTCAGCCCTGCGGCCCAGCGTCACCTGCTCAGAGCCTGACTCAGCGGGTCCTACCCACCCAGGGCTCCGCTGGGCCACTGGGAGCAGTCACTGTGGAACCCAAAGCCGCTTCCTTTTCTGCCCTCTGTGCCCGGAGGGCACGGAGGAGACTTATGGGCCCCACTGCGTCTCTGCCTCCGCTAACTGCACGTGTCACCCTCCGCCGTCACTGCCTCAGTTTCTCCTGTCTCCCAGGGCCACGTGGGCACACTCCCAGCCCTTCCGCGGCCTTCCTAGAGCCCTGGTTCTGCGGAGGCCGGCCCCTGCAGGTTTCAGGTGTCTCCACTGTGTCGTCACCGCCTTTCTGCTGTCCCCTCTCACCAGCTGAAGGTGACAGCTCTGCCACTCTATCCAGGGCCTGGCATTTCATAGTGTCTCTCAGTCGTGTCCAACTCTTTGTGACCCCGTGGACTGTGGCCCACCAGGCTCCTCTGTCCCTGGGATTCTCCCAGGCAAGAATACTGGAGTGCGTAGCCATTTCCTTCTCCAGGGGATCTTCCTGACCCAGAGATCAAACCCTGGTCTCTCGTATTGCTGGGAGATTCTTTATTGTCTGAGTCACCAGGGCATTTCATAGGCCCTCAGTAAATAGAATTGGCATTTAGAAAGCAGTCTGATATTATCTTTCTTCCTCTCTCTTTGACTCCAGTTATCACGACCGGGGTAATGGGGTGAAGGGCAGATTTTAATAAGCCTGGTTCTCCCAGGTGGTCAGAGCTTTTAGCAAGAGCAGGTGTCACAAAATGTTCTTTTATTTATGCAGCTGCTCTCTATGGTGAATTCCCGCAGGAGGTGTTTTTCTCAAGGACTGGATTGGGGGACATCTGAGTAGCACCACGCGAGGTCACTCCCAGGACCACCCTTCACGCCAAGTCCAAGTTTCTAGACTCAAAAGCCTCCTGAATGTGCCATGTGGGCGAGGAGTCCCACCCACGTGTGGCTCGATGCTTGTCTCCAGCAGGTTCCTTCACCCAGTGAGCACACAGATGCAGGAGACAAAAGAGAGACGCCCAAGCGCTCTTTGGATCATTGGATCCCAGAGTTGGATGAATCAGACTTAGCTGGTGTGCTGAGAACCTCGGCGTTTACTGCAGCCAGATCTCTATGCAGATGTGTCCTAGCATCGCCATGGAAACATCCCTTCACCAGCAGATAATGAGAGGGTAATGAAAGATGGGATACAAGGAAATGAAACAGAAGAGCAGAGCCGGCCGTTGAAGGAGGAAGCAGGCGGAGGGCCGAAGAGCAGGAGTCGGCTATATCACAGACAAGGGTTAGGGCTGGGAACTCGAGTTCTATAGATTTAAAGCGTATTGGAGGCCTACCCCAGTTGACTGCTGTGAATATCAGTAAGGGGAAAACGGAAGAAAATGAAGTCGCTCAGTCGTGTCCGACTGTTTGCGACCCTGTGGACTGTAGGCCACCAGGCTCCTCCGTCCATGGGATTCTCCAGGCAAGAATGCTGGAGTGGGCTGCCATTTCCTTCTCCAGGGGAGCTTCCTGACCCAGGGATCCAATCCAGGTCTCCCTCATTGCAGACAGACGCTTTACTGTCTGAGCCACCAGGCGCCTAGTAAGGGGAAAGTTCATGAAAATGGGGTCTGGAGGCCAGAGGGGGAGCTCTCATTCACCTAACCTTCCTGTCAATACAGATCCCACCAGGAAGAGAGGGGTACCTTGCACCGCAAGCAGGAAGAGGCGCGGCTTTACTACCCAGCAGGAAGGAAGATTTTCTCCTCAACCGGCAGCAGCTCAGCCAATGACAGACTGTCACAGCTCAGCAATGAAAAGCCACTATACTTAAAACTCTCAGCTTCCTCCAATGGACTCTTTATTCACAACAGCCCCTCCTAACTCCTCTTCTCCTCTATAAACAAGTTTTCCTCTGGATTTCCCTGGTGGTCCGGTGGTTAAGACTGTGTGCTTCCAATGCAAGGAGTGTGGGTTCCATTCCTGGACAGGGAACTGAGATCCCACATGTTGAACTGCATGACCAAAAAAGTAAATGAAATATTAAAAAAATTTAAAAGTTTCCTTTCTTTTGCTTTATCAGACTTGCAGGTGGCTTGCCCCAGTTGCATAACCCAAATTGCAATGCTTCACTGCACCTGTATCAAGTTGTCTTGCTGGTAAAAATAACTCACTTTTATTGTTTTAGGTTAACACCTATGTGATGCCTAACAGAGTTATGATTTACAAACTTTATCCTCCTGACTTGCTGCAATGCTCAGGCCTCAAATGGACCACAGTGGTTGAACAATGAGAGCCAACTGATTCGGATTCTGCTGGTCCTCCTTCTCAGCTGGCTTGGGGCGCAGTAACAACCCTAGGAGAGCCGCATAAACCCTCTTGTCAGACTGAAACCTTCGGATCTTGACCTCACTCACAGACAAGTGTTCTTCCCTCCTAGGATGTTTCCCCAAATTAGGGGCATTGCTTGTAGTTTCTTGTTTGGGAGCAGACACTACTCGTAACGAGTACTCAAGGCCCCCGGCATGTTTCCCCTCCGGGGGAGGGGTAGACATCTCACTCCAGCAGCTGTGACCCCACCATAACCAGCACCTTTGGTTATAAAACTGTCTCAACACCTAGATTTTGAGTTCCTGGAAAGGAGGTCCCCAATATGACTTATCTTCGATTCCTCAGTAGCTTGCATGTGGCACGTGTAAAGTTAGGTAGAAGCGCATATATATTCATGAAGTGGTTTCAGAGGGAAATATCTCTGTGTAATCAGAGTGGTTTATCGAAAAGCTTGCTGCTGTGGTCAAAGCAACTAGGAGAGCTCAGAGATGGGCGTTTCTACTGCAGTCTGGGATGATCTCTGAGAATCCTGAAATGCAGCTGGGCACATGCTTTTGTCCCTGCCTCCTCTGACAGTTTCTTTCCAAATGTTCTTGATTGCCTGGGTGAAAAGGAGTTAGTTATCAGGTTGGGGAGTTAGTTTTAAGGATATATGCATATTTAAAAAACCACAGATGAAAGCATCTAAACATTAAGACAGCTGTGACAATATGTCTACCAGTCACCGTTCCTGTTAGCAGTGAATTCCAGGTGCATCTTTGGCGCTGCATCTTAAACCTGGGTCCTTCTGAACCAACCGTGGGTGTGCTCTGGGGGGGCTGGGGGCTCCGTCTGCGAGGCCTCTGTCCTTGCTGTCGCAGCTCCCTTCTCCGTGCCAACACCCCTGGGTTTTCTGAGTCTCCTCGCATCTTGGAAGACTGCGCACTCGTGAGGTTTTCTCTCATGAAGATGATGAGGAATAACCTTTACAGCAACGGTCCCCAACATGTTTGGTACCAGGGACTGGTTTCGTGGAAGACAATTTTTCCACGGACCAGGGTGGGGGATGGTTTCCAGATGGTTCAAGAAGATTCCATGCACCGTGCCTGTCATTTCTACTATTATTATTACTACCCCAGCTTCTCCTCAGAGCGTCAGGCATTAGATCCTATCGCTTGGGGACCCCTGTTCTACAGAATGACTGTGACACCGTGTGGACACGGCTAGAACTGCACCCCAGCCTTTGCTCTGAGCAACAGCCCCACCTGCCTCGCCTTGGGGTGGGCCAGGGCTGTCTTCTCCAGCCTCTGCTTCCCATCTTCCCTCCTGCAAAGGCAAGTGTTCTGGACCGGGAGCCTGGGAAGCTGCAGGCTTGATTCCCGGTGACAAGGTGACCCTGTGAGTCTGCTTCTGTCCTGGGTTGAGTGTGCAGGGTTGACAGGCATGGAGCGTGTCAGCTTCCCCGGGGGCTGGGGCCACTCCCGCCCAACTCCATGTCCTTGGGTGACTTCACACAGAGGCAAGGAGCCTTGACAGTTCACCTTTGGCAAAAACACTTGTCTCCCCCAGAGACAGATTTCCACGGAAACCAAACCCAGAGGGAGCATCTCGAGAGGCAGTGTGTCAAGCAGAGTGTGGCAAAAACCGCACGAGGCGGAGGAGACGTTTGTCTCAGGATTGCTCCAGAAATGTGGACAAAATACAGAGGCAGCAGAAAAGCATGTTAACATTTAAAATGTTTCTGTTCAGTGGAAGTGAAAGGCCCTAGAAATGTTGGCAGGTCATACATAGAGCACCTACTGTGTGCAAAGGCCTGGGAGGGGTCAGCTGTCAGATGGGGGCCCGCCCCCAGGGGTTTGCAGCCCGATGCACACAGACGGTCGCCCCAAAGAAGGTCACAGTAAGGTGCACAAGATCTGGGCTGCATCACTGGGTAAAAAGGCACGTGTGACTCTCGCTTCAGGGCCAATCAAATTAGTTTAGGAGGCCAAGCTGTTCTCACCTGGCTGCTCTGTGATGTATTAAAATAAGCAGCAAGAAAAACAAAGCCGTTCCAGGGTGAATGAAAGGAACTCAGTCTATCACCCTGGTTCTCAACTCCGTCCAAAGAGAAGTTCTCAAGCAGGTGTGGGAGGTGGCAAGGCATGGGCTTATAGTGTTGGTGACAATCCAGGAGAAGGCTGGATGACTTGGGAGAGGCGACTGCGGTCTACAACACGGGCTGCAAGTGTGGGTCACTTGGGGAGTTTTAGGAAGTACTGCTACCTGCCCCACCCCAGAGACTCTGATTCACTTGGTTTAGGGGAGGCGGAGGAGCCTGCGCACTGGGATTTATGGATTTCCCCCAAGTGATCGTAAGGTGCAGCCCAGTTATAGAACCACTGGGAGATCCCGTTCCCAGCACTTTCCCACTCCAGGTTCTGCAACACACACACACACATACACACACACACACTCTTGCCTCTGCTCTTGTAATTCTCAGCGTTGCATAAAACGGATTAAATATTAATGGAGGGGGTGAGAGATTACAGAACATGCTAATGAAGACAGTCATGTCAATTTATTTCAGAAAAATTGGAAAAATGCAGAAGTCTCTCAATTCCACCACCCAAAGATAATCATTATCAACATTCTGGATTTTTACCCTATTTTTTTTTTCTATTTGGATGTATGTGTTTTACTTATAGTGTTTGGTGGGCATTTTCCTTTGCCATTTGGTAACCTTGGAAAGCATGGTTTAGAAATGATGGATGGTACTTCGTTATAGAGATGCATCATAATTTACTGAAATTGTAATTGGCATTTAAGTTGTTTTCCAACCTTCCTACGATTGTAAATAGCACTGTAATAAAGATGATTGTATGTGAAACTTCATGAATCTCTGAATACTTTTCCTTTAGGGTTAATCCCTAGAAGTGAAATCGTTGAACCGAAGTATATCCGTATTTTTAAGGCTTTTGATAAACATGACTAAATTTTTCTGTAAGAATTGCACACCAATTTGCTATCACATCACAAGTGCATAAAATTCAAAATTTCTTTGTGCTGCTGTTGAAAAAGAGTTTTTGCCAGTTTGATAAACCACAAAGGCATTTCACTACTATTTGAATTTGCACTTGGGTTATTGCTAGGACAGCTCAACAGCGTGCCGTGTATATAATAGCCAAGAACATTTCATTTTCTGTTACTTCCCAGCACAAGTTACCATGAGGGGGAAGGGCTTATTCTTCTCAGGGTCCACACGTCACCACTCTTGAAGGAGTTGTGGAACTGCAGTCTCCGTCATTGTCAAAATGGTTTGTCAAGACAATAGTTTTAGAAAGCACACATTTTACGGAGTCAGATTTTATATGGATGGTTAGCATGTTATTTTTAAAGGACAAGATTATTTAAAATACTGTTAAATAATGAACGGTCAGCAAATTCTCCCTCACCCCTGCTGATAATAACAACAGCCGTAATTCACTGTACACTTACTAAGCACTTTGCCAACAGTGCTTCATTTCACACAGCCTCATGAAGCCCGCACCCATCCCTGTGTTTCCATGACTGAGTGAGCCTCAGATATCCCAGGCATGTTGGCCGAGTTCACAGACCCATGATGAGGGCAGAACTGAAGCTTGCTTTGAAGCTGGCTTTAGAATCTGCCTTCTGAACCAGCATGCTGTTTCCTCTGGGGCAAAGCGAGGACTCTAGCCAATGACACAGCATTTCGGATCGTTCTGGCAAAGTGCTCCAGAAGGTAGGGGAAAGATCAGTTTTTGTACAGGAGTCTGGTGAAGAGGGGGTGGGTACAGGCAAGCACACATTTTGGCAGAAGGTGGCTGCTGGTCACAGGAGCAGGGGCCTCCATCAGTGATCTTAGCGCTTTTCTAGATATGAGGAGATGCAAGAAACTGGGCTCTTTAAAGCATCTCCTGAAAACATACAGCTATCTGAGGGCCTGTTCTGCCAGTTTTCCCTGGAGCACAGGGTGACTCGCTCCTGATCTCTGCCCCAGATTCCTTTCAGGACGTGTTGAAAGTCAGCAGTCTCAGCACCTCGGGACCTGGCCTTGCAGAGGCTGAATGTGAGTGCGTCTCCAGCTGGCAAGGCTCAGGGGCTTTCCCCCCGGCCGTGGTTCGTGACCCTGTTGCGTGTTATGATCAGTGGAGAACTTTTAAAAAGCACTGAGGCCAATTCATAGGGTCCAGACAAGTTGAACCAGAATTTTGGGGGGTGGGGCCCAATGATTTCTATGTTATAAATAAAGGCTCCCTGAGTCGTCATGCGCGGCCAGGGCTAAGAGCCAGTAAGGATCATGCAATGTGGCTAAGAAAACAGTTGTGATTTGTCAGGTTCAAATCCTCAGTGTCCCGTGCTATTCATATCCCAGCCTGTGTTTTGGAACAAACCCATTTCTCTGAACTCAACTCAACGTTCTTATTACTGATCCCTCCAGCACCCCAGCCCCCCAACACCCCGCCTCTCTCTGTCTCTCCCTCTCTCTCTCACACACACACTAGCCCAGAATCTTTGTTCATACAAGCAGCAGTGGGATGCCAGGCCCAAATTAGGGTGTGTTCTTTGGACGCCAAGGTCAAATCCAGAGGTAAAACATTACTTATCCAAAGGCTGCAGGAGATCAAGCAGAGAGAGATGATTTGAAAGGCAAACCTTAGGAGAGACTGAATCAAAAGTTTGCCGGAGGGCCTCTCTGGTGGCTCAGTGGTAAAGAATCTGCCTGCCAATGCAGGGCACACAGCTTCGATCCCTCTTCCGGGAAGACCCCCCATGCCTCGGAGCAACTAAACCCCTGCGCCACGGCTCCTGAAGCCTGTGTCTAGAGTCCAGGAGCCACAGCTGCTGAGCCCGAGGGCTGAGCGACTGAGGCCCAAGCGCCCTCCGGCCTGCGATGGGAAGCCAGTGCGTCACAGCTGGAGAGCAGACCCCCTCAGAGCCACGTGAGAGAGCTGGGCAGCAGCAGAGACCCAGCACAGCCAGAAAATAAAAGTGAATGAATAAAATTATATTAAAAAAGCTTGCCTGGGCGTCTTCCACCCAAAGAAGCAAGACGGAAAAGTATTCTGCCGACGAGGTACCGGGGATGGGAACCAGATGGTCTGGAAGCAGGGCGTTTCGGGACCACTGGGGAGGCTGGTTCTGAGACAAAGGGAAGCATCGCTGCAGAGGACACCACCTCCTGGCTCAGAGGTGAGTTTTCTTCGCTTTTCTTTAACATTAAGGGGGGGAAAAAAAAGGAATCAAAGTTGAAACCAGGAGATTGCACACACACATTGAATTTCCAGCTTAAAAAACACCAGAAGCTTTGGCAACACCAGGCCACTGTTCCCACATGGTCACAGGGAGAGGCCCTGGGTAGCAATTCCCTACTGCCAAGGGAGGAGGGGGTCTCCAGGCCCCCACAGCCCCCACAGGGCTCAGGACATCTGTTTAGGTGAAGTGACCACCAGTCCCAACACTTGTTAGCTTTCGTGGCCTCTGATGTAAGATTCCAAACCAGCCTGGACACGAAGCAGTCTCCGAGCGCCAAGTTTTCATTTGTTGTTTACAGCAGCCTTTGCTTGGCTCCAGACATCCCTACAAGACGCTATGGCTGCAGACCTAGTTTCTCTCCTTCCCTGGTGAGCTGTGTGGGCACCCTGTGGTGTTAGGGCCCCTTCTGGCTCGGGGTCTGAGCGGGGAGAGACCCCCCCGTGTGTGTCACGACACTTCCCCGGGAGCATCACAACGGCCCCGACTCGTCCAGCGGCAGACGGCCCCGCGTGCGTGGGCACACCGCCCGAGGCGGCCCCAAGGCCAGAGTTCTCAGAAACAGTCAAGTGAACTAACTGTTCCTCCCAAGGACGAGGGTTTTTTTCCCCCTTCTGAGTTGGCCTGGCCTTTTTTCTTGAAGGTTTATTTCTGTATTTTTCTTGAAAGACATGACCGTCAAGTTGTTTAAATTTGACTGGTTAAGGGGAAAGTCTGAATGCCCTGAATCTTGTGCACCTTCCAGCCTTGAAGACGTCGTGATAGCAAAGGAAGGCAGTTCAGATATTTCCATAAAGATCCTTCCTCCTGGGGTCTCTGTGCTTGTTGTAGAAATCAGTCATTTTAAACAAACACACCAATAAGTACAGAAATGCCAGAGCAACTTGTTGCAATATGTCAGTGAAAGGGCTAAATTCTTACAGCCATGCACTTGAAGTTTATTAATAAAATACTTTATCCTACATATCCTAAGTCTTAAGAAAAAATACCCCCAAATTGGATAAGTAAAAGGATGACTGTGTCCTTTTATCGTCATCTTCGAGCATCGTCTAAAGAGAGTCATCCCCTGTCTCACTTACTTTCTACAATTGGTTAGGTGTTAGAAGCACTTCTTAGTGGCTCAGTGGTAGAGAATCTGCCTGCAATACAGGAGACATGGGTTTGATTCCTGGGTTGGGAAGATCCCCTGGGGAAGGGAATGGCAACCCACTCCAGTATTCTTCTCTGGGAAATCCCATGGACAGAGGAGCCTGGCAGGCTACAGTCCATGGGGTTGCAAAAGAACCAGACATGACTTAGTGACTCAACAACAACAACAACAATAGATGTTAGAAATTAGATGTTGACATGGAGATTTATAAGCTGGAAATGATTTTGTGTGTCCAGGAGGGATACATTTTTTTTTCTTCTTTAGAAACGATAGTGACAGAAGTTTTGGTTTTATTGCCCTGCAGATAGAAAAATCTGTTTTATGTCTAACTTAACAATCTTATTATAGCATTATATTGTTCAGGACTCAGTCTTTCCAGTTCTCTTTGAGTAAGCTTTGCAATTCTGCCAGTTATTTTTTTATTAATGAATAAAGCAAGTTTTGGAAGCATGTTCTTTCTATATTAGTATAAAGCAGTCTTGTTTTTAAATTTAAAAAAATGATACTGTGGCACTAGCCTCACCCTCCAGAAGAATTTTCTGCAGCCTGATCGCCTATTCATAGTGCAGAGCTTCTTGCTGGCCTGCTGTGGCTGCATCGGCAGAACTTGGTAAGTGCTTTTGTGGTTAATGTAGTTAATGCATGTGTGTGCATGCTCTATCAGTCATGTCCCACTCTTTGCGACCCCACGGACTGTAGCCCGCCAGGCTCATCTGTCTATGGGGACTCTCCAGGCAAGAATACTGAAGTGGATTGCCATGCCCTCCTCCAGGGGATCTTCCCAACCCAGGGATCCAACCCACATCTCTTTCACCTGCTGCATTTTGGCA
Source organism: Alces alces (assembly GCA_015832495.2). Classification (NCBI taxonomy): domain Eukaryota; kingdom Metazoa; phylum Chordata; class Mammalia; order Artiodactyla; family Cervidae; genus Alces; species Alces alces. The sequence continues at coordinate 46,926,827 of JADEYB020000019.1, read as the reverse complement.
GGCGGGTTCTTTACCACTAGTGCCACCTGGAAGTATGAGGTCAACGCTTGGTTGAGGAGGAGAGGACTGATGGATTATCTTCCGTTTAGGTCAGGGGTCCACAGCCTCTGTGGTCTAACACCTGATGATCTGAGGTGGAGCTAATGTAGTAATAATAGAAATCAAGTGCCCAGTAAATGTCCTGTGCTTCAATCGTCCTGAAACCATCCTTTGCTCCCCAGTCTCATGGAAAAATGGTCTTCCAAGAAACTGGACCCTGGTGCCAAAAAGGTTGGTGACCACTGGTTTAGGGGAAGAAAAGGCAGATGAGGTTATTCCCGGATAGAGCAGACACCATTTCCTACTGTCTCTGCTCCATCTCCGACGCAGTCTTTTCAGGTTAGTTCTTGCAGTGGAAGCAGAGTATTTACTACATTGGACCCACGAGTCTTTCGGAGGCTCTTTTTTATCCTCTCTACCCCATTTCCATGTGTCCTGACACCTGAGAGGAGGAGGCTCAGAGGCCATCTGGCTAAGCCACAAGGGAGGGTCAATAGACTCCTAAAAAATGATGCTCCTGAAGAGCTCGGGATAGAGTCAAAGTCTTATTTCAAATGGATTGGGAGGTTGGCTTTATTGTACAGGGAATAAATTACTTACTAATTGTAATGAGTAACTGTGTAACTCTATTCTAAGACGGTGCTGGGGTCTGTTTAAATATTTTCACATGCACCGTTTCAGGGAAAATATATTCTCTTCCAAATATCGGGATAGGTTTGGAAACTTACATGTAATGAATCTTCTATGAAATGATACAGCAAACAGGGAAATGCTTTGCAAACTATATAGTGTTTTATTTTGCCATGAATGTTACTTATTATCAGTACAGTAATTCAATGTAACCTGAATGTCCCCAAGTCTGCAGATAACTGAGAGGTGACAATTCTCTCGCTAACCGAATAGAATAACTCAAGTCCACACCCCACATTTGGTTTCAGTAAGTTCAGTCCCCTCCCAAGTATTTCTGAGAAGTCCCAGCGAATGCCTAGCAGCTGTGGTCTCCGGTCACCACCTGGTCCTGTCCACGCCGGCAGCCGGGTCCACTCCCCGGCTCCTCCCGACACGTCTTTACTGCCTCCTATCTTCCTGTGGACAATTCACCTGCTTCCTTTGCTTCCTAAGAAAGTGCCAAAATAAACCAGACCCTAATTAACAGCTAATAAACATTTGCTGAAACCTCTGGTGGTTACCAGAGAGGAATTAAGATGCAAATTAGGAAACAATTCAAAATACTCCTCAGGCCCTGCCTCTCAGCACATTTCTGGGGTCCACTTAGAGCCAGGGTCCTTTCTATGTCCTCAATCTTTTTCCAGAAGGAGCTGAAAGGTATTCAAAAGTAGGTCATTATCCACTTCTTGGGGACTAGCCTTTCCTATTACAATACACAGAACTTCAGTTCTTTTACCAGAACTCCCCATTGCAGCCAGCCCCTCGGGTCTTCTGTTCATAACCAACAACTCCCCAGAGACTTGCTTCTCTAGACAAAGGACCTGCTCCCCCTTTGGGGGGCACCCCCTCATCCTCCTGCAACGAACGTGGAGGTGGCTCCAGCCAGGCTCCCGTCTCCACTAACATCAGCTGGATGGAGAAAGTAAGTTGCCAAGGTTAGCTAGACTTTGAGCCACCTTCTAGAATACCTGATTCGATTTTTGTATATTAACCATGTATGAAATAGCCTTGCTAAATTCAACCATTGATTCTGAGAGTTTGTGGATGGTTTTGAGCATTGCATGTACACAGTCATTATTTTACCTTTTTTATTTTTTTACAGAAACTTTACACCTTCTATTTTTCTGGCCACTTTACAGAGACCAATACTACCGACACAGGTGAAAGGAGCAACGTTTGTGGCCATTCCTGTCTGGTTCAGTCTGAAGGTCGGGGGAAAGTGCTCAACATTTCCATTTTATGCATATTATTGGCAGCGGGCTTTTGAATTTTCTCTTTACCAGATTAAGGAAATATTCTTCTAGGTCTAGTTTGCTAAGTTCTTTTAAATTTTTATTATAAATGAATATGAAATTTTATCAAATACGTTTTCTGACTCTATTGAGATGATTATGTGTGTCCCTCATTCTGTTAATGTGGTGAATTGCATTGACTGATTTTTGAATGTTAAATCAATCTTGCCTTCCTGGAATAAACCATACTTGCTGGGTTTGATTTGTTATTATTCAGTTTTGATTTTTTACATCTTAGTCTGACAGAAATTGGCCTATAATTTTACTTTCCTATTATATCTTTGACAGATCATGGTATCAAGGCCTTGTAAAACAAGTTGGAATGTATTCCCGTGTTACCTGTTTTCTAAAAGAGTTTGTATAAGAGAGATATGGGGGAATTTACAAGCAGTCTTGCTTGGGACTAGACTTCTCTTTGTGGAAAGCTTTTTAATTATGGATTCAGTTACTTTTACAGATCTAGAGGGCCTTTTCTATTTTTTGATGACAATTTTAGTAAGTTGTGCTTTTCAAGACATTTTTTTCATTTCAGCTATGTAGCAAATGTATTGGCATAAAATTGTTTATAATATCCTGGTCTTTTTAATACATATTGAATCTTGACATTGTCCATTTATATTCTCTTCCTTCATCTTTCCTCTTATTCTCGATAAGTATGACTGGGGGGTTTTCAATTTCATTATTGTTTAGTTGCTATGTCATGTCCGACTCTTTTGTGATCCCATGGACTGTAGCCCACCAGGCTCCTCTGTCCATGGGATTTCCCAGGCAAGAATACTGGAGTGGGCTGTCATTTCTTTCTCCAGGGGATCGTCCCAACCCAGGCAATGAACAGGCATCTCTTGCAGTGCAGGGGGATCCTTTACCCCTGAGCCACGAGGAGTCTTTCCAAAGAACCAACCTTTGACTTTGTGGGTTTTCTCTCTTGCTCATTTGTTTTCTAGTTCAGTGCTTCCTGCTCTTACCTTTATTATTTCCTCCCTTCTATTTTATTTGTATTTAATCTCTTATTCTTTTCTAGTTTCTTTTTTTTTTTTCATTTTTTTGAGGTATAATTGATATGTAACATGTTAGTTTCAGGTATGCAACATAATGACTGGATATTTATATTCATTGAGAAGCGATTACAAAAATAAGCCTAGTTAGCGTCCGTCCTCACACATAGTTAAAAAAACATTTTTTTCTTGTGTTGAGGACATTTATGTATTTATTTTTACCAGATTGCAGAAGGTTTAATAGTGTCCCCAAAGGTATGCCTAAGTGGTAACCCTCATAACCAGCAAAGGTGATCTTATTTGGAAAAACAATCTTTGCATGTGTAATTGTGGATTTTGAGATGAGGTCACCCTGGATTTAGGGTGGGCCCTTGTTTGTTCTCAGCCGTGTCTGACTCTCTGAGACTCCATGGACTGTAGCCCACCAGGCTCCTCTGTCCAAAGAATTTTCCAGGCAAGAATACTGGAGTGGGTTGCCATTTCCTACTCAAGGGGACTTTTAAAATTTACTCTCCAAGCAACTTTCAAGAATGTAATACAGTATTATTAGTATAGCCTCCATGCTGTACATTATAGCCCCAAGATGTATTTATTCTATAACTGGGAAATTTGTACCTTCTGGCCCTTTACACGCCTTTCGCCCCCTCCCTCCTCCCTCTGCCTCTGGAATCACTGATCCGTCTGTCGATGAGCTCTGTCTTCGCTGTTTTCCGAGGTTTCACACTTGAGGGCACGCAGCATTTGTGTTTCTCCATCTGACTTATTTGGCTTCCCAGGCGATGCTAGTGGTAAAGAATCCACCTGCCAATGCAGGAGACACAAGAGAGGAGGGCTCCGTCCCCCAGTCAGGAAGAACCCCTGGAGAAGGAAGTGGCAACCCACTCCAGTATTCCTGCTTGGAGAATCCCATGGACAGAGGAGCCTGGTGTGCCACAGGCGGTGTGCTGAGTGACGGAAGCACCTCTGACTTATTTCACTCAGCATAAGGCCCTCACTGTCCTTCCATGTTTTTGCAAATGGCAAGATTTCTTTTTTTTTAATGGATGAATAACATTCCATCGTGTGTGTGTGTGTGGACATATGTGGATATAAAATACCACATCTTCTTTATTCACTCATGTCCCAGTGTTCTTTTAAGCCAGGTTTTTAACTGTTTTTCACTGGGAGCATTTGCCCAGAGAACTAACCCATCGTTTCAAAGCGCTAGGATGTGCTTTTCTTATGGGTTGCCATAACTGCCGTATTGCTGGGAGAAAAAGAGTTCCCACAATATATGATTTTGTTTTCTAAACTCATCTTCTGAGCATATGTCTCTTAGCCGAATAGGTTGCGACTGTAAATATTTAAGGATTCAAGGCTCTTTTAATCATCACTTGGGGATTTTTTTCCTGAATAGTTTAAAATTTCTGCTCTTAATTTACTGTCAGCCGTCTTTCTCCCCTTCCCCTCTAACATGAATCAGGCAGTTGGAACACGACCCTCTGAACAGCTGGAACTCAGCGCGCTGTGATGAGATGCAAGGGCAGCAACGCGGCTTCAGGTTCTGCTGCAAATCACCTCGCGTTCTTTGCCTCTGTATTGAGGGCATGGAGATCAGAGGTGATTTATTGTCTTATTTACACATAAAATGCGGGGGGAAGCCGTTCTACACTTCGCTGGAAGCATTCACCAAAGACGCAGTCTCTGAACAAGCACTTGGGGATCTGGGGATTAGAAGAGAATCCAGACTGGCCACAGAAAGGTTATTTCAGCCAATTAACAGAATCCAAGGAAACTATTATGTTCCAATGGAAGAAGCTGCCTCTTGCCAGATCTACTGTTAGTGGGGACCAGGCTCAGAAAGACACACATACGCCTGTGAACACACTTGCATGCCTGCACACACACACACTGCAAACACCCACGCGTGACTGCATAGTTACACACGTAGGGGAATTCTGGCAAGTGAGCCATCGGATTTTTATTCATTCTAGCTTTCCTTTCTAGATCCAGAGTAACACACGTTTATCGGGAAAGCATTGGAAAGTCCAGAAAAAGCACCCATGATGCTGCTACCCAGTAAAACCAATGGCAATTTTGTCACATTTTTTTCCTGTGCACTTATTAAATATAGATCAGCTCTTCCAAGCCATTCCATAGTCCTGCTTTTCTCTCCTACCTCACAATTCTATATTAGGGATATCCTAATATAAAATAAATAGTATCTGAGTCATGACAAAATGTCCTTTCATGGGGGTGGCTCACAATTTCCTCAGTGCTCTCTGAGGCTAGCCACTGACGCTGTTACAATTTTTCCAATAATAAAGGTGTCACTGCAGGCCCATCTCCCTGAGTTCCCTCTCGTGGTTCCTTTTGGTTTCAGGTGTCAGGGGCGCCCCTGAAAGGCTGGAGCTCAGGCCTCCACCTATAATCACCCCAACATTCTCTGTGCAACTGTCCCACCTCCAACTCCTATGCGCATTCTTGCCCGTGAACTTCCCAAAGGGTTTCTCCCAACCGCATGTGGTACGCGAGCCCCTTGTGGGGAAATTCTAGTAAATCAAAAAATTCCCATCTCATGATTTCAGGTGCTATTTTAGTGCCATTATATATATGATACCTTGGGCTTTCCAGATGGCACAGTGGCAAAGAATCTACCTGCCACGATGCAGGAGATGAGGGTTCGATTCCTGGGTCGGGAAGATCCCCTGGAGAAGGAAATGGCAGCCCACTCCAGTATTCTTGCCTGGAGAACCCCATGGACAGAGGAGCCTGGTGGGCTACAGTCCATGGGGTTGCAAAGGGTTGGACGTGATCGAGCAGCTGGGCGCGCGCGCGCGCGTGCACACACACACACACACACACACACACACACACACACGATACATTCGTGCCTGGGGCATCGATTGGTGCTTTCCGAAAGTGCTGAATTATTCTAGACCCGCCCCAGAGGCGAGCACTGAAACGGGACTGGGTCGGATGGGGAGATTCCGTAAGTGTCAAAAGCACACTGAATTTCAAAGATTTGATCCAATAAAAAGAATGCGAATTATCCATCTCATTGATACTATTTATATTGATTACATGTTTGGAATACCAAACATGATAATGTTGGGGTATATCGGATTAAATGTAATATTAGAGCTAATTTCTTGGTATGTGTTTCTAACGTGGCTACTAGAAACTTGAACAGCACACATGTCGCTTGTGTCTGTGGCTGGTTCAGAGTCCTCGTTCGAGAGGCCAGCTTGGAGCCTGGAGCGGGAGCAGGGGCCCTCACCAGCCCTCCCGGTCTGGACTCTGCTCTTCCCTGTCTCTGCTGCAGCTGCCAGCGTCCAGGGGAGGCAGACAGCTGCTTTCGTCTCCCCCTCTCCCAGCATCAGGCCCAGGACTGGGCGCCAATGACGGCATGTGGGGGCAGAGGTGGGGAGTGGGGCCTGGCCTGGCTGGGGTGGGGGTGCTGCTTTATTAATCGTGAGGCCCATCAGGCTGGCGGAGTGACAGATGCCCCCGGAGGACTCAATGGGGCTGGGAAGCGCGTGCCAAATCCTCTGCGGGTTCGGGCTCTGACTGCAGCTTTGAGCGGCTTCTTGTTCGTCCCTACCTGTCTTCAATCAATCCTTTCACAGGAGGCCCGCCACCTCCCCTGGCCTGATCTCAGGGGTTCAGAGCCGGGACTCCACAGACCATGTTGCCATTTCAGCCTCCAGGCAGGTAAAGCTGGGGGCCAGTGGAGCGCCTGTTCCGAGCACCCAGAGGGAGGGGCAACCGCCGGGCAGAACCGAGCCTGTTTCTTTAGATGCTGGGTTTCCCAGGCCTGCGGGGCACTCGGCCTCCTGCACAGCTCAGGGACTGGGAGAGGGAAAGCTGAGTTACCGGCTGGCACGTCTGTGCTCCGGGCCAGGGCTGGCCCGGGCCCCTCTCTGGGAGCCAGCCCAGCCCCGGGGTGTGGCTGCCCCCGAGCTCCCAGTTTCTGCTCTGCTAGGACTGGGACTCGGGGCAGCGGAGGTTACTAGTTCGGGTACTAGTGGCCCTGACTCACTTATAAATCTGGTCGAGCGCCCACCCAACCACGTCCTTCCTGATGGCAGTGTTTTTGTAGGGAACCTCTGTTTGCACACAGAATCTTATTTCTTGCCATGTTTGCTTCATCTCTTTTACTCCTGGCTCCCTTCCTGCGGCTGGTAGAGGCCTGGTGCCACAGGAGTCTCTTCCAGACACGGCTGGCAGGGGCTGGCAGGGCCCCCTCTGAAGTGAGAACTTCCTGGCTTCCTGATTCCTCGGAACTGACGTCTGAGAGAAGAGCCAGGTGAGGGCGTCCCCCGTGCACGCAGGTGCCCCGTGTCTGAGCGCCCGTGCCCAGGGCACGGAGCTCCAGGCTGGCCTCTGAGAGCGCGGATGAGTCAGGTGTGAGCGTATCCTTGCCGGCTTCTACAGCCTGCGGAGAGTGGAGAGTGCCGCTGGAGATCCACACGCGGGGGACCGGAACTGTGGGTGTCTGAGGACGAACAGCAGGGGAGAAGGGATGGCGGGTGCTGGGTGGAGGTGAGAACTGAGCTGGCGTGAAGGACAGGAGCAGCTGGCTCTAGAGCAGAGATCCTCAGCCCCCGCAAAGTTGATGCCACGGCCCGGATAATTCTCTGTTGTGGGGGCCACCCTGTATATTGTAGGATGTTAAACAGCCTCCCAGGCTTCTACCCACGAGGACCCCTCCACCAGTGACACCCCAAAATGTGTCTGTGGTTACCATTTTGCTGTTTAGTTACTAAGTTGTGTCTGACTCTCTACGACCCCATGGACTGTAGCCTTCCAGGCTCCTCTGTCCATGGGATTCTCCAGGCAAAAATACTGGAGTGGGTTGCCATACCTGCCTCCGGGGGATCTTCCCGACCCAGGGATCGAACCTGTGTCTCCTGTGGCTCCCACGTCGGCAGGCTGGTTCTTTACCACTAGCACCACCTGGGAAGCCCATCGTGCCAAGGCAGAGATTTAAATCTACTCCAAGGGGAATGATTAAGGTTTACAGACAATGTGTGATCAGCTGGAATAGGTTCTCACATATTAGTTGCATATGTAAAGGCCACCCTAGGAATATTCTGGCTTCTTCCCTTTGAATGAATACTTGGAAAGAAGAGAACTGGAAACCACTGTGGGAAGGGAAATCTGAGTTCTGATGTCAGTACTTGGTTTTAAGTTCTGAAGAGAAATGACAAAGCAAAGTTACATCACCGGTCAGGAGGGGCGGACGGGACACTTGGAGGAAGGAAACCCATGTGTAAAATGGATTTTAACACTTTTTTTTTTTTGGAGGGGAGGCACCACTGACTTTTTTGAGAAGCTGATGAAAACTCTGGATTCTTACCCAGAAAGACTCACATAAGCACATAATACAAATTCCTCATGTGTCTTCCTGGGGTAGTGAGTCTCCCTGAAGCCTACCTGTGACTCGTGGGGCTGATCCACGGAGGCCAGGTAAGACCCTCTGGATCACGACAGGCTCAGAGAACTCAGGACACCCCAGCTCCACTGGACATGATGCCCGAGACAGGAGAGGGGAAGAGGCTTGACAGCCAGTCAGAGAGGCCACGTGGACGTTCAAGGGTCCTTATGATATACAGTGGTGGGAGCTGGGCTGCTCAATATTTGAGCAGGATGCACTTGGTAGGCAGGGATCCTGGGTTTTGGACAAATCACCTCTGTGGGCTTAAATGGTCTCGTGCATGAGAACAAAGGGAGACAACAAAAGAGAAGGAGTGAGGGGCTTTCCTGGTGTCTCAGACAGCAAAGAATCTGCCTGCAGTGCTGGAGACATGGGTTCAATCCAGAAGATCCCTTGGAGTAGGAAACGGCAACCCACTCCAGTATTCATGCCTGGGAAATCCCGTGGACAGAGGAGCCTGGCGGGCTAGAGTCTATGGGGTCACAAGAGTTGGACGTGACTTAGCGACTAAACCACCGCCACCAACCACCACCAGGTTACAAGAGCTAGAACGGAGGTTTAGGGAGATCAACCAGGTTATAGCATGCAGGGTGTATTCACTCACAGCCCTCGACCAAGGAGCAGGGAACACCTGATGTGGTTTGAGATGATTAGTCAGGGCAAGAGGACGAGAGAATCCGAGTCCAAGTGAACACGTCCAAGTAAGCCATGTGGGACAGGCTTAGCGTTCTTGAAATGAGGGGGAATACTCTTAGTAGATGACCATCTTTCAGTGTGAATGGAAAGGTTTGGAGTGACCTCAGGAAGAAGATGAGAAACGTTCATCCTGCAAAACCCTGCATTTTCCCAGAGGCCTTTCTTCCAAAACCAGATGGTGCATGGATTAGATCCTATGTGAAGTATAGAATATTAAATTTTATAACCAAATCAAATTGATGTCTTATGCCTGGAACCAATGCACTACTGAATTGATTGGGAACTCCTCAGATTAACTACTGATTCATGAAAGAGGTTTTGGCAAATGGTCTCAGACAAGGAATCAAGACAGAAACAGCATTTGTCAGACCGGATGGGTGGACTCACCTTTTGGACTGAAAAATTCGCCTTTTTGTGAAAATCGCCTAGCGGTCTAGTAAACTGATCCTATCGTGTATCAGTGGACCAGTCTCGCCTGTCCAACGTCTAAAGCTTCTAGGACACTTCTGGGCAGTGTTCCGTCTTATCTGTGAAGCTGGTCTCTTGGAGAAACTTAATAAAAACCCCAAAAGTCAGCTATTTGGAAGAAGAGATGGGAAACTGGCCCGTAACCACTGTGGGAGAAGAAAGAAGTACTTAGAGGTTGAGAGTCTACTGAACGCAAGAGACAGGTGAAGCATCTACAGGATGGAAAACGAGAGCCTGTCCCCTGTTTAGGGGCCTCAGAGGGACCTTGGAGTCTTTTTACTTTTTACATATTTATTTTTGAGACCGGGTCCTTGTTGCTGCGTGCAGCCTTTCTCTAGTCGCAGCAAGTAATTAAGGGCTACCCTCCAGTTGCAGACCTCGGGGCCCGAGGCGTGTGGGTGCAGTGGTGGTTCACGGGCTCAGTGGTTGCTGCACAACGGCTGAGTGGCCCCTCGGCACGTGGAACCTTCCTGGACCCGGGATCGAACCTGTGTCCCAGGCGTGGGCAGGCAGATTCTTAACCCCTGGACTACAGTGGAAATCTGGGGGCTTGGCGTCTTGATGCCCAAAGGGAGCACCCTAAGCGGTTATTTGGGTTCGAAGCTGTGTCGACGGCCCTTTGCCCAGCTCTGCCCTGGCTCTTATGCGCATCATTTAAAGTTCGGCCCAGTGTCACCTCCCTACCTGAGCGGCAGAGTCTTGCCACCAGGACACTGTCCTATCACCCTGCTCCTTGGTCCCTCATTTCTGGACGGCGGTACCTGTTTAGGGCCCGCCTCCCTGCCCACCCCCGCCCCAGTCTGTGTCCTCAGCCCCCAGCACACGTCTAATGCAGATGTGTCAAACGCCTGAATCTGTGGAGCTTTTGAAACATTGAGACAAACCCTGACTTGCTTACCAGTTTGTAGATTCCCAGACCTTTTATATTACTCAGATGAGTCGTGTGGATTCTATTGAACACGCCCATAGGGTCTCTTGGTCCCTGGCGCTGCCGTCCCCACATCTGGACCACCGCAGCGGCCTCCGAAAAGCTCTGCCTGCCTCCGGTCTCCATCCGCTCCAGGTCCTCTGTGAACCCTGGCGGGTCCTTTTCCTCTTTCCTAGAAACAGTCATCGGTCTGACTTTCCAGCCCCCTCACCTCTGCTCGTTACGGACCTTTGATTCAGTAAAGTCAGAATGCTCCTCCCAGGTCCCTGCAAATTTCCTGCCGTTTCCTGCCTCCAAGCTGCTCTCCGGCGGTTCCCTTCACCTGCCAAAGATGAGCCAACTTTTAAGACTCAAGCATTTTCTCCTCCGGAGAGCTTTTCCTGATTTCACTAAACTCAAAGTAACCCCTGCTTCTTCTGGCTTTTCTAACGCTTTTTTGGGTTGTTGTTCCCCTCTTAAAGCATAAGCCACTTTACACGAATGTCTGGCTTCTTGCACTGGACCGTGAAGGAGCCGAGGGTGGGCTAACGCCATCCATCCTGTCGTCTCGGAGCGCTGGGCTCGAAGCCCGGCAGAGAGAAGAGACTCCGTGAGGGCTGGAGAATGCAGGACCGAGTCTGCATTCCTGTTTGGGTGCAGTTTTATTTTAAGGCCGGGAACATGCAAAGCATCCTGGAATATATTAGTCACGATTCTTGCCAGGGGAAAGAGATCTCTTATTTGAAGAACTGCCTGGTAATGGATGGATGGTTTCAGCAGTAAGAAACAATCCCACAGAAATTAACAATTTGCAACAAGCTTTACTCCGTCTGGGGGCCTCCGCGGTGGCACAGTGGTAAAGAATCTGTCTGCCGATGCAGGAACGGCGGGTTCGATCCTGGGTTGGGAAGATCCCCTGGAGAAGGGAATGACTACCCACTCTAGCATTCTTGCCTGGGAATTCCCGTGGACAGAGGAGCCTGGTGGGCTTCAGTCCATGGGGTTGTTAAGACTGAGTGACTAACACTCCATCTGATCCTATGGGCTTGTGAGGTAAGAGGTATCTCCAGTTTATGATTGAGGAACCCAAGACTCAGAGAATAAACTGCGAGGATTCAACAGCCAGGCGGTGGACCGGTCCTTGGGTCTCAGGACCCCAGGAGGCAGGTCCGTCCCTCTTCATCCCGCTCTCCATCAGTCCTGTTCATGAGGGGGCTGGAGACGGTGATAAATTCTTACTGCATTTTAAGGAGATGGCTCTGGAAATTCCAGAATGCCCACCTGAGTATTCATCCTGGGTGAGAAAGAGTGAAGAGAAATGAGAGATGCTTTTAATTCAAGAAGCTGGAATAAAGAATGATTTTAAAAGTAGCAGAGTTTGACTAGACAGTGATTGAGACATTTTATGAATTAAATAGAAAGAACTCTTTAACTGTGAACTATGGGCTGGTGCGTCATTGGTGTCTGTGCTTTATCCATCACATTTCCTGGAAAATAAAGGCAGAAGAGGAAGATTCAGGCATGCAACCCAGAGGCTCACCAGCCTCATTACTCCTGGCTGCCTGGCTTTGAGAAAATACTGTCTGTGCCCACGTTTCCTTATCTGTAAGTGAAGTAGTCGTCACAAGTGTCTCAGATGCTACGGATTTACTGTTTGTGGTTTAGTTGCTCAGTCGTGTTCAGGTCTTTTGTGACCTCATGGACGGTAGCCTACCAGGCTCTTCTGTCCATGGGATTTCCCAGGCAAGAATATTGCAGTGGGTTGCCATTCCCTTCTGCAGGAGATCTTCCTCACCCAGGGATCGAACCTGGGTCTTCTGCCCGGCATGCAGATTCTTTACCACTGAACCATCAGGGAATTTATTTAACCCGTTCAATTCTCCCTAACTCTTAAAAGTAGGCATTATAAACTGACTAATTTTTACTCCTTCACTTTGCAGACAAGGAAATGGGTTCAAGATTACAAGCCGGGAACGCAAGGTCGCAGAGGAGACGAAGCCCGGTCCTCTCACTCACCAGTCAAGGTACCAGCTTCCAGCTACGTAACGCGGGATGGGAAACTCTGTCTCAGCAGAGTTCACACGATGATCAGATAAGAAACTGAAGTGTCGAGATGATGTTAATTAGATCCCTCCTTATTTCTTTTAATGAATGTTTCTGAATAAGTATGTCCAGGTACCTGCATCTCTTTAAAGCACGTTTGAATCATAGACCCTTTGTTTAATGATGGTAAGTAGTCAACCGAGTCCATGTTGCTATTCAGGCTTTTTAATGAAGACCTTCCTGGGGAAGTGAACCTCCAGAGCAGGGGGCGGAGCTGAGGACTGCCCTCCACCTGGCGGCAGCCCAGCCCTCTGGTGGGGAGACGCCCTAAGTGGTCTGAAAGAGCCTCTGAAGTCCTGCCCTTGCAGAAGCAAGCCTATAAATGACAGCGTGGTCCCTAAGCACGGGAACGAACTGCCTTCAAGTGGGTGTGTGCTTCCCTTTTGATGTTTAAGGGAAGAACAGACCTGGAAAGGAAACACGGCAGGGGATGACTGATGGAGCTGGAAGGGCTAAGACTTATTTCCTGCCAATGCTTTCATCAGACTCTCTCACCCTTCCTAGTGGTCATTCCAGCACGGATGCCCTGGAGGGATGCTGGTAGCAGGAGACCAGAGAACATCCCCGAGGGGAGGACGCGGAGGCCCTGGCGGGGGGGGGGGGGGGGAACCACAGGCTCTGCCTCTGGTCAGCGCCTGACTTCCAACCAAGGCCTGCTCGCGCTCAGGTCTCTGGCAGACATTCTAGGTCTTCTTCCAATCATTTCCTCCCCCCTGGGCACCCAGAGGAAGCTAGTGGGGGCCCTGGGACGGATTCTGGCCGATGGGATGTTCACGGAAGGCACGAAGGCCATGTCCAGGCCCGTCTCGGGCTTCCATGCTCTCTTTCCCTACCTGCCGGCGGGGAGAAAGCTCAGAGCATGTAGAAGAGGGCAGAGCCACAGAGGCCAGGACCCGGGTCCTGAAACGCTACGTGAGACGCCGCCACGCCAGAAGAGGTCTGTGGATGTGACTGTTAAGCGAACAGGGCATCAACTTCTGTTGTGCTGAGCCACCGAGAAACCAGGGGTTATCTGCTACTGCATCTCGTATTTCATTTACAAACACAGACTGGTTTCCTTTGTCAGCACCAGGAGGTCATCATGGGCCTTATTTCAGTTGTTAGAGAATCGAAAGAAATAATGTGCAGGAAGCCACCAGAGAAACTCTAAAGGCCCTGATCGTCAGTGTTGATAATCAGCCCAGTCACAGAGCTCGTGGCACTCGATCCACAGGTTTCCTGTCTCAGGTCAGCACTGCGGTCAGGCTCCCCGAGCAGACGGGGTCGGGAACGCCAGCCACCACCTCCAGCCGTGCGGCGGGCACGGCTGACGTCCAAGGTGATGCCACGCCTCCCCCTTTGGCTTCCGCCAGTGGACGCTGCAGAGAGGCCGTGAGGCCAACTGCATCTTCCTGCTCAACCCCTATGGCTCACCCCAGGCTGTGTCAAAATGCTGTTCCATTTCACCACCGGATTTCATCCCAAATGAGTTTTTAAATAACAAGAACAGCACATACTTACTGTGCACAGCCTTAAAAGAAAATGTAGACAGAAGATATTCAACCACTAAAGATGACCATTGTTAACAGAATGATGCATTTCTTAAGTGTATTTCTATCACGGTTGAGAAAATGATACCCATACAATCACGTCTCTCGCATTTTTTGCTTGCCATTATCATAGGCATTTCCCCATGTCACTACAAATTATTTATTAGACACTACTTCCAGGAGTTCCATAATGCCCCATGGTAAGGATGCACCGTGATTTTTCTACCCCATTCCTTATTGTTAGGTAGTTAGCTGTTGCCACCTTTTCAGGGTTACAAAAAATGCTGCAAAGACCATACCTGTAAGTTCTGCCTTGCTTCCTTTGTAGTCTGAATTCTTTAAAGGCCATTCAGATTTCAGACTTGGGGAATACGTGGAAACCGCTGCAAGTATTAGACACAGGCTGGTATCTGGAAGGTAACAGTCTGGGGCCGTCCACAATGTGATATGGACTACAAGAGGCCCTGGGGAGGGTGGCTGAGATTTCTGAAGGAGACTGATGGGAAATTCAGTCAACTGTACCCACTCTAGGGAGAGGAGTGCGAGGGGTGGGGGGTGATCCTAACTTCAGTTCTCTCTCTTTGAGGGTCTGGTCAGCCCCTTTTCTTGGGAGAGTCAGGGCTCATGTCTCATGAGCTGATGGCTGCACTGCCAGGCCATACTTCTTGAGTGTTAGTCTTTCTTATTTTTTTACCCACAACTGAACATTAAAAAAAAAAATTGAGCTATAATTAACATACATTAAATTCGCTCTTTTAAAGCGTATAATTCAATTGCTTTAATATAATCACAAAGTTGTGCAACCATTGCAAATATCTAACTCCAGAGCATTTTCATCACCCCAAAAAACCCCACACTCTTTAGCAATCACTCCTCCATTGTTCCTTCCTCCAGCCCCTGGCAACAACTAATGAACTTCTCTGTCTCTACAGATTTGCTGACTCCAGACTTCATATAAGTGGAATCTGGACGTGTGTGCTAGTGTGTCTGGCTTCTATTACTCAGCGTAATGTTTTCCAGGTTCATCCATGTTGTAGCATGTATCAGAACCTCATTTTTTAATGGCTAAACGATATTCCATTGTTTGGCTAGACCACATTTGTTTATCCATTCATCAGCTGATGGACATTTGGGTTATTTCCACTTTTTGGCTTTTATGAATCATGCTGCTGTGGATGTTTGCATACAAGTTATTGTGTGCATATGTTTTCAGTTCTCTTGGGTGTATACTTAGGAGTGGAAGTAACTCCAAGCTTAACTTATTGAAGAACTGCCAAATAGGATTCCAAAGGGGAAACATGTTTTTCATTCCCACTGGTGATGTATAGGGCTTCCCAGGTGGCTCAGTGGTAAAAAATCCACCTTCCATTGCAGGAGACACAGGAAATGTGTGTTCAATCCCTGAGTCAGAAAGATCCCCTGGAGGAGAAAAGGGCAACCCACTCTAGCATTCTTGCCTGGAGAACCCCAAGGACAGAGGAGCCTGGTAGGATACTGTTCACAGGGTCACAAAGAGTTGGACACGACTGAGCAAATAAGCAGGCACGAGAGGTTCCAGTGTCCCCATGTCCTCCCTGACGCTTGTCGTGTGTCCATCTTTTTGATTATTGGCCATCCTAGTTGCTGTGAAGTGGGATCTCATGGTGATTTTGATTTGCATTTTCCTAATGATTAGTGTTTTTTCTGGAACTCTCTTGCTTTTTTGATGATCCAGGGGATGTTGGCAATTTGATCTCTGGTTCCTCTGCCTTTTCTAAAACCAGCTTGAACATCTGGAAGTTCACGGTTCACGTATTGCTGAAGCCTGGCCTGTAGAATCTTGAGCATTACTTTACTA
>JADEYB020000019.1:46862327-46909278 GCA_015832495.2 Alces alces | reverse complement strand
GATGCTGGGAGGGATTGGGGGCAGGAGGAGAAGGGGACGACAAGAGGATGAGATGGCTGGATGGCATCACTGACTCGATGGACATGGGTTTGAGTAAACTCCAGGAGTTGGTGATGGGCAGGGAGGCCTGGCGTGCTGCGGTTCATGCAGTCGCAAAGTGTTGGACACGACTGAGCAACTGAACTGAACTGAATGATTAGTGATGTAGAACATCTCTTCATGTGTTTATTGGCCATCTGTGTATCTTTAAAGAAATGTATATTTAAATCCTCTGCACATTCAAAAATTTGGTTGTTTTTTTAAATCACTGGTTTGTAAGAGTTCTTTATATATTCTGGGTACTAGACTCTTATCATATAGATCTGCAAATATCTTTCTCACTTTGCAGGTTGTCTTCTCACTTTCTTCATGGTACCTTTTGAAAGACAAATGTTCTACATTTTAATGAAGTTTAATTTATCTATTTTTTCTTGTGCTGTTTGTTATGTCAGTGTCACATTTAACCCAAGATCATAAAGATTTACTCCTGTCTTCTTCTAGGACTTATGTCTCTGATTCATTTCAAGTCAACTCATGTATGGTATGAGGTACAGGTCCAACTTCGTTCTTCTGCATGTGGATATCTAGTTATCCCAGCACCACTTGTTAAAAAGACTATATTTTCCAGAATATAGTGGATTGTCTTGGCACCCTTGATGAGAATCAGTTACCTATAAATATATAAATTTACTCCTGAACTCTCAACATATGTCTGTCCTTATGCCAGTATACACGATCTCCATCAGTGTAGATGTGTCGTGAGTCATGGAATAGGGAATCTGTCTTCCAACTCTGATCTTTTTCAAGATTGTGTTGGCTATTTTGAGTCCCTTGTATTTCCTTATGAATTTACAATCTATTTGTCAATTTATGTAAAAAAAACAGCAGCTGGGATTTTCAAAAAAATGTGTTGAATTGTGTTGAATGTGTAGACCAACTTGAGGAGTATTGCCATCATAACACTATTTAGTCTTCCAGAGTGTTACTCTTAAAACCCAAAACAAACCACAAACGTCAACAGTTACTCAGTTCACATAACCCACAACTATTAGGTTTTTCTGCAGTGGCTCCTATTTCCTCCAGGTACTTTAAAAATGGAATGCTTTATCTTTGTAAATGAATGATCTTCTTTTACCAGTCAAACTTAACTGTATGTTCACTCATTCAACCATAAAGATTCTGTTTTAGTGATGGAAAAGCCAAGGCAAAAGACATACATTCAAAGCACTGCCCGACTTGCCACAAGAGAAAAGGTGGATTTGTGATGAAAACGAGAGGTTCTTGGTTCTTGCACTCCCGTGTTCTCCCAAAGTTTAAGCAAGAGCCATTTTCATATCCTGGCTGCTCTCCATTTGTCTGCTTTTATATGAAATTCATAAAAAAGTGTTGAATTTCTTTGAATCTGTTTCTTTTTGTTTATAATAGTGGTGTGATTCAGGTGCCCAGCTGACCTCCCAGGCCTGTGTCTTTAATACAAATCACACTTCCTTTGATGACAATTGCAGTTGCCGGAGCCCGCCAGGTCTAGCCCCTCACACTGTCCCCCCCCCCCACCCCCGCTCCTGCGAGTCCCTGGAGGGAGGCTCGCCCGCCCGGAACCAGTCTGTCAGCCAGTTACCTGCCCCATTGCCTCTTCTGCACCCGTCCCGCCCATCACCGGATTTACCAGACCACGCAAGGGCGCTTTTCAGGATTCATTTGACTCTCCCGGCCCTGTGGGGCACCAGAGCCGAGCTGTTTCTACACAGATGAAGAAGACGGTCTTCTCCACCTTAATGAAGCAACTCTCTGAGTAATTCTTGAAAAATCCAATAGGCCCCGGGCCCTTGGACCCCTCCTCACAGTCTAGTGGGACTGAAGCACTCCAGGGGACAAGGCAGCAGCCCCCCACCCCGGCCCCCCACCATTCTCCTCTGCTTTCCAAGACCTCTGCCCCATCCCTCCTCCTTCCTCCAGGGTTGCCAGGCAGCAGCTTGAATGAATGTTTGCCCACCTGAAGAAAAGGAGCATGTGCTGTGTGTGAGAATGCATGTATGTGTGTGTGTGTGTGTGTGTGTGTGTGTGGATGTGAGTGAGAGTGTGTGTGTGCGAGAGTGTGTGTGTATGTGTGCGTGAGTTGTGTGTTTTGGTGGGCATCCCACCAACAGCTGGGCACCCGCGGGAGTTCCTGAAGTTGAAAAAGTTGCCCACTCCCAAAGATATTATGAGGATTAACTGAAGTAAGGCAAATAAAAATACATTAAAATAATGCAAAATAAATAGAGAACAATGCCCCCTCTTCCCCTAAAGCCTTGGTACAAAGAAGACACTTCCCCCAGGGTTTTAAAATATTGAAGTGATAAGACCCCTTTTCTGGTTAAAGGCACATTTCCCAAAGACTTCCTGCCGTCCCCGTGGAAACGTCGCCAGGCCAGTAATTCCAGGACAGGTCCCTGGGCTAGCCCTCCTCCCCCGCCGGCCCGCGTCCTTCCTGAGGACTGACATGGTCCATCCAGGCCAGGATGAAGGTCAGACTCGGGGTCAGAACTCCTTTCTCCGCTCACCTCCGGCCCCTGGGAATGAGACATGGTCTGTGGGTTTGGGCAGCTGGTGCCTGGACCACAGGGATTAGCGCCTCCTCCTGCTCTCTGCCTGGGCAGGAGGTGGACAGAGGGTGTCCCTGCCCACCCACCTGCTGCCCACAAGGCCGGGCACTTCAGTTCAGTCGCTTGGGCCAAAAATAGAAGCCGGTTTCATCCACCCGGAGCAAGGCCTTTCCCAGGACCCTTCCTTCGCAGAAATCCCGCTGCGGTTTAGAGGCGCCCCCGCACGCTCTCCTCCTCCCCCAGCCCTCAGGCCCGCCCCTCCACGGCCAGCCCCGGTCCCCAGGCGGGACCGGAGCCTCCGCATCCCACTGCCCTTTGGGCACAGGGTGCGCCCGGGCATCGGGACACAGCGCCCCCGCTCCAGCCCGCGCGGCACCGCGCCCCGCGCGCCCCCTGCGCCCCCGCGGCGGTGGGCGCGGGGTCCGGGTTAGGCAGCGGGTTAGGAGGTGCGGAGGAAGCGGTGCGGCTCCGAGGACCTTGGGAGCCTGGAGCCTCTGCTCTCCTTTCGGTTCTGTCTCCGCACGCGGCTACCGGCTGTCTGGGGCTCTGCGGCTGGCTGGAGAGGTCGAAAGGCAGAAGCGGGGCGGCGCGAGCCAGGCCCCGAGCCAGGTCCCACGTGACCGCCCTCTGCCCCGAGTGCACGTGGGGGCGTCGGGCGCCGGAAGCGCCAAACTCGCCGCCGGGTGAACCGCGCAGCGGGGGGACGCCAGCCGGGCACACGAGCGCGAGGGCGGGCTTCCTTCCGCGGGGTCTTCAGGGAGGTAAGCCGAGTTTGTTTGCTGCGGGGATGAGCACGTAGCAGAGCATCCCGTGAGAGCAAACAGGCTGTCTGAACCTGCGGAGAGGACCTGGAGGCGCCGTGGGCCAAGAGGGGGCCCGAGGGGGGCTTGGGGCCCCTTCATCTCCTTAAGGGCCGCCTAGAACACGCTCACCAGAAGCGGCGAGCTTGCGCTCCGCTTCAAGGGACGCCGTCTCCTCCCCTCCGGATCTTCCGTATTAACGTGAGCAGCCACTGGAGGGCGTAGGGGTTTGGGGAGGAAAGACTGCCTGGGGCAGAAGAATTTGTTGCTCAGTCTCTCAGTCGTTTCTGACTCTTTGCGATCCGTGGACTGCAGCACGCCAGGCTTCCCTGTCCTTCACCATCTCCCGGAGTTTGTTCAAACTCCTGTCCATCGAGTCGGTGATGCCATCCAACCATATCATCCACTGTTGTCCCCTTCTCCTCCTGCCTTCAATCTTTCCCTGCATCAGGGTCTTTTCCAGTGAGTTGACTCTTGGCATCAGGTAGCCAAAGTGTTGGACGTGATACTTCACCATCAGTCCTTCCAATGAATATTCAGAGTTAATTACCTTTATGATTGGGTGGTTTGACCTTCTTGCAGTCCAAGGGACTCTAAAGAGTCTTCTCCAACACCACTGTTTGAAGGCATCAGTTCTTTGGCAGTCAGCCTTTTTTTATTGTCCAGCTCTCACATCCACATATGACTACTGGAAAAACCTTTGCTTTGACTAGACGGACCTTTGTAGGCAAAATACAGGCAAAACCATGAAGGGTGGTGGATGCCATACTGATGGGCTTTAAACTTTATCTTGTGGGCTGGAGCTTGCAAGCTGGAGGCCATGTGATTTTTTTTTTTTTTAATCCTAGGAACTTTGTTTAATTCATAAAATGTTTTTAAAGTCAGCACCTGTCTAGAAATATCAATAACCTCACGTATGTAGATGATACCACCCTTATGGCAGAAAGTGAAGAGGAACTAAAGAGCCTGTTGATGAGAGTAAAAGAAGAGAGTAAAAAAGCTGGCCTAAAACTCAACATTCAAAAAACTAAGATCATGGCATCTGGTCCCATCACTTCATGGCAAATAGATGGGGAAACAATGAAAACAGTGACATTTTATTTTCTTGGGCTCCAAAATCACTGGTGACTGCAGCCAGGCAATTAAAAGACACTTTCTCCTTGGAAGAAAAGCTATGACAAACCTAGACAGCATATAGAAAAGCAGAGACATCACTTTTTGGACAAATGTGTGTATAGTCAAAGCTATGGTTTTTCCAGTAGTCATGTATGGATGTGAGAGTTGGACGATAAAGAAGGCTGAGCGCCGAAGAATTGATGCTTTTAAACTGTGGTGTTAGAGAAGACTCCTGAGTCTCTTGGATTGCAAGGAGGTCAAACCACTCAATTGTAAAGGAAATCAGTCCTGAATATTCATTGAAAGGATTGATGCTGAAGCTGAAACTCCTGATGTGAAGAACTGACTCAGTGGAAAAGACCCTGATGCTGGGAAAGATTGAAGGCAGGAAGAGAAGGGGATGACAGAGGATGAGATGGTTGGATGGCATCATCAACACAATGGACATGAGTTTGAGCAAATTCTGGGAGATAGTGAAGGACAGAGAAGTCTGGCGTGCTACAGTCCATGGGGTTGCAAAGAGTTGGACATGACTGAGCAACTGAACAACGAGAATAGGATGCTGAAGAGCCAAAAAAGAGGAGACATTTAAGAGACAGACATCTCAGCATTGCACCACGCATGGCTGTCTGTCTTCCTCCCACTCTCATCTCTCCTGACCTGATGCCCTGAATGTCCATGATGAGAAACGTGGTAGAGACTGCATTCGGTGCCAGGGCCTTCTCACTGGGCGGCCCCAGGGTGAACAAGCTGCACACAGGTGAGGTTTTCAGCCCGTCACCACCCTCCTTTCCTTTGGGGAATTGAGGCTCTGAGCGTCAGGCTCTGCATGCGGTTCCCAGTGTGGAGCGGGGAGGGCATCGGAGCAGGATGCCTGAGCAGCTGCTGTGGATTCAGAAGCATATTTTAGAGACCGGGCCCGGAGTCCTTTGGCTGTTCCCAATGCTTACCTTCCAGGCTGATGCCGCCTGTGACCAGCACGCTTCCTGTGGCCAGGCCTTATCCTCCTCTAAGGGGTGCTGTTGGAGCACCTCCCAGACCTGACTCATGGCCCCCAGAGAAGCCCAGAGTGAATGTTCTTCCTCCATCCCATTCAGGGAAGCTTCCCTGAGCATCTCCTTTGCACCAGCCACGGTGCTCCGGGCGGGGCCAGACACACACAGAACCACCACCACCCGCATGAGTCTGCCCGTGACTAGGCCTCCTGAGGCCCGGACAGGAAGTGAGCCGGGGCTTGGGTCTAGCACAAATGAGACAAAGCGCTTAGACAGAGGGCGTGACCGACAGAAATGCCCCAGCTCACAGCTCTGGCGCAGGAGTCCAAAACTGCAGCAGGAGGCAGGAGGTGCTGCCAACCCGCTCTCAGATTTTGGACGAGTCCTACAGCTTGTTTGGGTTTTCATTGTTTGTGTGTCAGAGCGGGGAGGGGGTGGACCAGATGACTCCTGAGATGGCCTCAGGCTTCATCACGCAACGGTTCTGCTGAGCAGTGGCCTTAGGAGACAGACTCAGTCACTGAAGCTGAGATGTCTGCATTGTTTTCTCAGGCTATGGCAACAGCGCTGGGGGCTTCAGCAACAGAACCTGGCCGTCTCACAGCTCTGTAGGCTGGGAGTCCAAGATCGAGGTTCTGGCAGGGTTGCTTCCTCCTGAGCAGGGAGGGGAAGCTGCCCCAGGCCCTCCCCCAGCCGCTGGGTGTTTGCTGGGCATCCTTGGTGTCCCCTGGGTAGTGGAAGCATGCCTCAGTCCCTTCCTGCATCTTCACGTGATGTCCTCCGTGTGTCTCTCTGTGTGTGTGTTCATGCAAGCAAATCGCTCCCTTTTTAAAAAATGCTTTTATTTATTTGGCTGTGCCACATCTAGGTGCAGCATGTGGGATCTAGTTCCCTGACCAGGGATCGAACCCAGACCCCCTGCATCGGGAGCTCGGAGTCTTAGCCACTGGACCACCAGGGAAGTCCCTAGCATCTCTCCCTTTTATCGGGTAGTGGTCATGTCAGAGGAGGCGGCACTGCTCCAGTGAGAGCCATCTCAACTAATGATATCTGCAGCGGCCCTATTTCCAATAAGGTCACATTCTGAGGTCCTAGGGGTCAGGGCTTCAACATGTGAGTTTTTTAGAGAATTCAATTCGGCACATAACAAGGTCCAAGTGGAAAAACGCCACGAAAAATCAACCAGTGTCACCTGAAATTGAGTTAGGTTTCTGATGAGTCTGGAATGATTGCTGCAAACAGGAGCATCCATGCAGACCGCCCGAAGGGGTTTATGAGAGGACACTTGCCAACTGCAGAGCAGCGGCTGGGCTGGGAGGGACGGAGGTCCTGGCACCGTTGCTGGGCGCAGACACGCAGCTGCCGGGATGCGGCTGCTGCCTGAGCGGAATCCGGCGGAATCCGGCGGAATCCGGCACGCCGCACGGCGTCTGCTGCCTCATGAGCCTGCTCCTCCTGGAGTCCCACACGTGTGTGTCTCCTGCTTTCTTAGTGGGATAATTCGGACAAACTATGTTGAAATGGAAAATGTGCTTACCTCTGGTTCAACAATTCCACTGCTATGATTATTTTTTCCCCTAAGGAAATAATTCAGTGAGTGCCCAGACATATTTTTATAAATATGTCTGTTTATCAGAGTGTTGCTTATATGACCCAAGAACTTCCATATCCATCAGTGGTAGATGAGTTAAATAAACCGTGATACAAGTGTGCCCAGCATGAGGCTACATTAAGTGAAATGAGATAAATCAGGGATTTTCAGGTCAGTCAGACCTAAAGGCCTCCTTTCTATAATAAATGTCAGACCCAAATGCCTCTTTTCTATAACAAATGTTTATAACACTCCCCTTACCATCCTGAAATGAAATTCATAGGTAATATAACCCACACACATGACTTTTTAAAAATCAATATAATGACACAAGGACTCACACGCACAAGTGTCAAGAATCAATATATTACCTTAACTGTAACATAAAAGAGAAATAAAGGGAGAAGAATCGGGAATGAAATGTTTCAATATGTAAACGCACAGGCGTGGGTGCCCCGGGGAGATGTGTGGAATGTCAAGGTCAGCCCCTGAGGGATCCCCTCCAGTGACCCAGGCGAGGGGCCAGATCCTCCGCTGTAGGCACTGGGAGTCCAGCTCTCCCAGCTGCACTTCTATTCATGACGAGGTTTCCCACGATGAACACGGCGAGGTACAAACCATGCTCACCACCCCCTCATACTCCTGTAAAACGGAGTCCTGCTGAAACCAGGAAAAAATTGATTGTATCTAAATTAAAATGAATTTTGGATCTTGGATTATTCTAAATATGCTTTTCAACCACATGAGTTACTGGTGGGATATTTCAAAATTATGAGGGATTCATCTCCACGTGGGGCATTGCCTTGCACAATATAGGATGCTCAGCACCCCTGGACCACCACCCACTAAAGGCCCGGAGCCCTGTCCCCAAACAAAAAGCCCCCACAAAAATTTCCAACACACTCCCACTGTGAGGCAGAATGACCTTCTCGAGAACATGTCATCTCCAATCTGTGTGTGCGTGCGTGCACGTTCAGTTGCTCAGTTGTGTCCAACTCTTTGTGACCCCATGGCTGTGGCCCACCAGGCTCCTCTGTCCATGGGATTCTGCAGGCAAAAATACTGGAGTGGGTTGCCATGCCCTCCTCCAGGGGATCTTCCCGACCCAGGGATCAAACCCAAGTCTCCTGCATTGCAGGCAGACTCTTTACCATGTGAGCCAGCTGGGAAGCTGCCCTGATATGTCTCTACTGACGTGGAAAGAAGTCCATAATGTGTATTTTTAGTGCAGTGGATGGTTAAGTAAAAATCTGAAGGATCAGCAACTACAACACAATTCCACTTTCAAAAAAAGAGTAAGCTGAAGAAAGAAAGACTCCATGAAAAACCAATGTGTGTGTGCGCAAGTATGTGTGTATGCATGGGTGTGCATATGTGTGTCCACAGAGGCACCAACCTGAACATTTATAGACAAGATTAACAAGCATTGTCTCTGGCAATGTTGTTGTTTCAGGTAACTTGCGTATTCTAATGTTGGTTTTCCAGAATAGACTGATCTATTTGATAATGTTATACGATCAGGAAAATTCAACCATTTGCATCACAACTACTAGAAGGAGTATTCTCAGCCCCGGCACTGTGGGTTCGGGCTGGGTGGGGGTGGTTCTTGGCTGTCCCGTGTGCTGTGGGATGTCACGGCCTGGCCTGGAGCCCCAGGTGTGCGGAGTGCGTACCGCGGGCGTGGACGGGAACCTCGGGCGTCTTCAGGCTCTGGCCACTGACACGCAGTTGTCATTGTCGCCAAGTCGTGTCCGTCTCTTTGCAACCCCACGAACTGCAGCCTCTGACCTCCAGGGAGGCAAAAGCCCATTCCTGGCTGAGAACCGTTGCTGCCGGCTGGGTTCTAACCACTAGCCATCCCTAAGCTGTGCAAGTGGTGATCACCACCCAGATCCCTTTGCTGTAAAATAGATGATGGCACCTCATAGGGTTGCTTGAGGACTAAATTAGCACACATACATTTGAATGACTAGCACAGTTACTGGAGTGGCATAAAATGCACAAGAATGTGAGCTTTGATTATAGAAGAAAAAAGTCTATTTCTCAACATGGGATGCAGGCGGTGGTGGAGACGCTATAGACAGATAAACACACTTGGTATAGGAAGGAGCTAGACTCCACAGGCCAGTGTCCCCCCAAGGACTGGCCTCTCCCCACGGGGTCCCAGAAGCCCCACTCAGGGCTGGCTCTTTCCTGGGACCTGGATGAAGTCTCAGCAGGTACCTGTGGCCACGAAGGCAGCCTCAACCCTGTGATTACAATACTGTCTAGAGTATAAAACACCAGACTTCACTTGAAGGTGATGTTCTGGCTCCCCAGCCCTCCTGGGGGAGGGGACCTGGGGGCTTCTCCCTGACTCACCTTGTCCTCCACCAGGCTTGGTGGGACCCTTCAGGGCTCCTTCTCTGTGGCAAGGGGGCGAAGCCTTCAGCGGCTGGTACCTTGCCCTGCGCCCAAGTCTTCGGGGCTAGGCGATGCTCAGACGCTTCCTTTTGGAGCGAGGTGGCCTCGGTCAGATTCTCAGGGCCTCCCCTGCAGCAGATGCCCCATCCTGGGACCTGCTTCTCCTTCTGCCCCCGGGAGCTCTCCTCTGGGCTCCCCCGACCCCCCAGAAGGTCCACATCTCATCTCCAGGAAGCAGCACCAGCACCCTGCTCCCTGTCCCGGGGGAGCCCGCCCTCCACCCCGGGCCCTGCCGGGTGAGGAGCACAGAGCATCCCTCTGCCCCCCGGCCCCAGGGGCGCACCCGGCTCCAGGCGAGGGGAGCACCCGGCCCCTCCCTGCCCCTTCGCTGGAGCTGAGGCGGCAGGGCTGAGCAGATCACGGGCTCCATCATTTCTTCCCATGGCTGCCGTCGTCTTGGTCCCTTTGGTGTAGGCAGCAGAGCCTGCGGGACCCAGAGGTGAGGTGTCGGGGACAGTCTTGGAGACTCAGACAGAGACAGGGTTTATGGGCACCCTCAGTGCCTCATCTCCCGGTCACCTGTATTCGCAGATGGCTTCTCTGTGGACCCGAGGCTCCAGCCCCATCCTCTGACCTCTGCGCGGCAGGCCACAGGGAGGTCTGAGGTCCACCCGAGACAGGCTCCTTCTCAGTGAGAGGGATTTCCCCGGAAACCAGGCTGCCGGGCGCAGCAGCAGGTGCTGGCGGTGATGACTCGCAGCCTCGAGCTCCTTAGGAAGTCACAGTCGGTCTCCAGGTCCACACGCTCAGCGCGAGCTGGGCCAGCCGTGGGCTGTGAGAGGTGCGAAGCAAGGGGGCACGCTCTGGGCCACGGGCCCCGCGGGGCCTGAGAGGGCCGCCTCGGCTTCCAGAGCAGCTCGGCGGGTAGCCAGGGAAGAGGTCCAGAGAGGGGCTCTGCCTTGTGCAGGGTTAGGCGGTCACGTGTTCTAGCGCACGGAAGTGATGCAGATGCAGAGGGTGGACGTGGTGGAGGCAGCTAGGAGTGAGCGCTGGCCCTGGGCCAATCAGAGCGGAGGTTCTGACCCGGCCCCCAGCCAGCAGCACCCACACGGCCTCGCCTGGGCACTCGTTGAAAATGCAGATACAGACCTAGACCAGGAGCTGTGGCTGTGGGACCCCAAGCAACGAGCGGCTCTGACGCTGTGAGAGTCCAAGAAGCACGTGTTAGAGATATTGGGGGCGGCTCTGGGCACAGCCTGTAATGAGCTCCAGGGTCAGGAGCCCCGGGGGAGTCTGATGCAAATCTTGGTCCTCACGTGGGGTCCAGCAGCGGGTGGGTAACAGGAGAGCGAGAAGCTGTGTCTCATTCACCATGACCGGCTTCTCCTAGCGCGTTCATGAGCTCCAGGGAGAAAAGGAGGGTATGATAGACAGGGAAGAAGGTATCCTTCCGGAACACAAATAGTGCAACTGGAGTACCTTCTGGAACGCAGCTCGGAAGCAGAAGATGGCGGTGAAAGCAAAGCAAGGAGGCGGGCCAGGTCCTGGCTGGGGCAGGGCAGCCCCTCCTGGGGACCCCGTCACTCACTCACTCGTACATTCATTCACAAATATTAATTGGACGCTGATAATGGGTCACGTGTAATGTGCTCAGCTGAGAAATCAGGACCCAGAATCAGCCCCTGCACTCATGAATAAGCGTGCCCCCCTGGGTGAAGAGAGGGTGATGTGCAGACAGACGATGTGCCCCCAGATCATCACTGCATCACAGTCCAGTTCGCTCACGTGGAAGAGAGGAGCCGAAGTAGCTCAGCTGGGAGAGCGTTAGACTGAAGATCTAAAGGTCCCTGGTTCAATCCCGGGTTTCGGCAGACTGAGTGTTTTAATTTACATCCAGGAGAAGGAGCAATTCTAGTGACCTCCTTGATCTCCATTTGCATGCTTGAAACTCCGCGAAAATTGTATCTTTGGGCTTCCCTGGCGGCTTATCAGGAAAGAATCGGCCTGCCAGTACAGAAGATGGGCTCGATCCCTGGGTCAGGAAGTTCCCCTGAGGAAGGAAATGGCACCCCATTCCAGTATTCTTGCCTGAGAAATCCCAGGGACAGAGGAGCCTGGCGTCAGTGACTAAAAGCAGAACAGCAACCTGGGTAAGAATCCCGCGCTGTCAATAAAGGACTAAATTACTCTCCTCTCTTTTACTAACAAGACAGGAAAACATGACGCAGAGCCACATCGAAACGGCAGGAGCGGCGTGTCTGAGACCTTACTGTCTCTCCACCGCTGGGTATCCTCTTGTCTCCTCTCAGATGATAATGTCTTTGAACTTGACGGTGGAAAATTAAACAGAAAGTAGAATGTCTTGTTTTAGGTGTCACTATTTGGGTTGTAAGCAGTCATTCCACTTTCCGTGGGGAAAATAATTAATCTTCTCTTCATGGTTCTATTTGTGCTCAGGTTGCAAGAGCTCCAGAAACAAGAGGGCGTCTCAATGTGTCCCATCGTATTTTCTCTGCATCATAATCATAGATCACGTCAGATCTCCATTTAACCATCACTACCCTCAATTAAAAAATTGTCAAGAGTTTAATAGGGCCTTCAAAATCCATTTAGTTTAAATAATGCATCGTTGAAGGGCCATTCTGCAACTGCTAAAGCCGGCTCTGTGAGACAGTTTCGCCGAGTGGCCCTGGGGAGCATGCATTTCATTTAGGCAGCTCTTGGTTTGCCGTATAGGATTAGCATAAGGAGGGAATTTCCTGAAATAACGTTTATTCCAAATATATTTTCAATCTACTTTCAACTTTTGTGTAAACATAAGGATAGCTAGATATTAGTCACTCAGTCATGTCCAACTCTTTGCAGCCCCATGGACTGCAGCCCGCCAGGTTCTGCTCTCCATGGGATTCTCCAGGCAAGAATACTGGGGTGGACTGCCCTTCCCATCTCCAGGGGTTCTTCCCAACCCAGGGATTGAACCCGGGTCTCCCGCATTGTAGGCAGATTCTTTACCAGCTGAGCCACCAGGGAAGCCTGTCAGATAAACCCATCCTCTTCGGGGATGGTTCCTCCCACAATTGTTTGGCAGCTCGCACAGAAGTCTGGAAGTATTTTGGACTGAAGCCTTTGACATGTGAGGCAGTCTCCCCCAGTATTTGAAACTGTGCTGGCCTAGAAATCTCCAGGCCCCTGAGCCTAAAATACGATAGAAATTCCCAGGAATAACAACACCCTCCAATCCCACGACCTCAGCTTGAGTGCCCCCAAGGCCAGCCTCCAGGTCCCGTCACCCAGCTGATGAGGCAACAGCAAGAGTCAGTCATTCCCAGGAAGAAAGTGAGCAAGGCTTGGCCTGGAGGCCGCCCTGAGCCACGCGTGTGTTCCTACCGTGCGCAGGCTCTGTGGTTTCCATGGGGACCTTCCCCTCCCTCGTCATTTTATCACAACTAAACAAATGGGCGGCCTCGGTGCCCCCCCCCCCAAAGGCCCTGGTGGCCTGGCCTGTCTGCACTGGTCACAGGGCAGGAGGGGACAATGTCGTGGGCAGTGCCCCCCGCCTTTCTGGAGCTTGGGATGGCTCGGCTCCCGGAGGGGACGCCTCTCGAGTCCCCCATCCCTTACATTCAGAGTCCTGGTTAAGATGGAAAGTTATTCTGAGTAATAACTCTTTCCTTCCCCCTGATTCCCTGCGTTGAAACTGCGAGGCTTCCTACCTAGGACTTCTTGCTCAGTAGACGTAACTCTCGATTCTGGAGAAGACGGTGAGTTGCTCTCTGAAGGGCGATGGGGCTTCTGCTGCCTGCGCTGAACAAGCAGCCTTCCCATCCTGGGTGGCTTCGGTTGACCCCAGAGGATCCCGCACCCGAACTCAGGACAGAGCCTGAACTTCTCCAACACAAGCGATGCTCCAGGCAGGCTGTGGACATTGGCAATAAATTTGCAAAAAAAAGAAACCTAACTAAACGATGAAGCGCATGCTAGTTTGAACATGTAGGGTCGCTGCTCCCCCAAAGGCCCTGTGTCCCTGGGCTGACTGCAGGCCTACGGTTTCCAGCTGTCTCCAGGTGGGCCTCCCCATGGCCACTGCATCTCCCCACCCAACTTGGGTGTCCTAGTCATGAAGGGCCACACGGGGAGCACAGGTTCAAAGCCCATCGCTTCTGGCTGGGGCCCTGCCGGGAGCCCGGTTGCTGTGTGTGAATGCTGGCCTGATGGGAACAGTCCCGGGGTGTGGGAACGGAGAGAGGAGGCGGCCGTGCGCAGGGCTGCGGGGATGCACCTGCACTCGCAGCGCGCCCCGTAGGAAGCTCTGGGTCTGATGCTGATCACAGACGAAGGCCCGGGTTGGAGTGTCTGTGTCCTCTCTGCTGCCCACTGGCTGGATGATCCCCGAGACGCGTCTAATCTTCCTCGTCTGATACACAGCACAGGGCCCAGGCCAGATCAGTGGTTCAGATCTCAAATAGCAGAGTTCGGAAGACTCATCTGGCTAACATGTGAAAAACAAGGACCACCCGGCAACCCTCAGAAGCTCTGGTTTCAAAGGTCCCTGCGGTGATGGTGCTGATGGTCTGCGGTCCACAGGTGGGAAAAAGCTGGACCAGAGAGAAGCCTTTGTCCTCCGGCATCGCTGACAGGCCCCAGCTCTGATTCTAAACTGGATTCTCTCTGGTTGGCTCTGATGTTCCACTTTTTTTTTCTTTTGCCTTTTATTTGTTTTTTAATTGTGGGATAATTGCTTACAGAATGTTGTTGTTGTCTGTCAAACCTCAACATGAATCAGCCTTAGGTAAACGTGTATCCCCTCCTTTTGGACCTCCCTCCCTCCACTGATTTTTACACACATGAAATACTTTAAAATTACCAGAGTATTCATGATCTTTCTTTCATAATTAACTTTGCAAACGTTAAGAGAGTGATGGGCTTCCCTGGTGGCTCAGCAGTAAAGAATCTGCCCGCAATGCAGGAGATGCAGGTTTGATCCCTGATTAGGGAAGATTCCCTGGAGAAGGAAATGGCAACCCACTCCAGTGTTCTTGCCTGGACAATCCCACGGACACAGGAGCCTGCCGGGTACAGTCCGTGGGGTCACAAAGAGTCAGACATGAGCAACTAAACAATAACAACAAGAGAGTAACAGCTTTGAGAAGAGTGTCTTTGGGTGAAGGGCTAAACCTACCAAAGCAAATAGATGAGGGGTTGGCTGTTTATCAGTTACTCCCCCAGAAGACGTTCTGGGAGGATCTGCACGTGGTCATCTTTCTCTTTTTCATCTTTGCTTTCTTCCCCATCCTTTCTTCTCTTCTGTCTCCCTCAAGCGACTCTGCTTTATCTGGGGGCTCCCGTGATTACAGCCACTGCCCCGTGTAAAAGCAAATAGGGACCGTGAGCCCCGGATACCCTGAGAGCAGATGGGAAACTGGGCCTGGCGGGTGAATTTGTCCGCTGTCACCATGGAGCCCCGTGCCTCCGTTCTGGGGTTTTGATCAGAACAGGAGGCGCCCTCATCAGTTTTCAGCTTGCTCTGACTGCGTGGAACCTTAGATGGAAAGATGAAGAAAACCAAAATCATCCACAGTAGGGAAAGTGGAGGCTCGCTGAGATGTAGCCGTGAGTACTTTATTAGAGCAGTCGTAGCGAATATTCACACACGGGAAAACACCAGTGAATACGGGGTTGGGGGGGCAGTGTTTGAATAATATAACACTTGGATCTCTAGCAAGGTTAATAACACTATACAGGATCACTTTTGAAACGGGCAGTTAGAGAACTAATTTTGCTTCTCAAACTCACTATTTTGGGGAACACCTTTCCTGGGATTTGTAGAGAAGACAGTGCATACGAATCTATGGATATTTATTTGCAGGAGTGACTTGCCCTTGGCGCAGAGCAGCCCTGGGCACGCGCACGCCCAGAGCCCACGCTGACGCAGTGATGCCCGCCCCGCGGAAGTCCCGGCCGGTCCCCGAAGCGCCGGCCTTCACCTGACCCTCCCCACGGCGGGCTCCTGCCTGGCGCCAGTGTGTGCCTGGAACAAGCAACACTTCTACGTACATTTTCCCTTTCTTTTTACTTTTTTCCCTCTCTACATAGATCGTTAAGCTTTAGTCATTTCGGGAGAATAATAATACTTGTTCCAGTTTTCCCAGTTTCCTGATTAAGTTTTCTCAGGACTCATTAAAATGTATGCATTCCCTAAGAAGTGCTGGGAAGACATTTCTGTAAGGAGACATCACCCTTCCCTGGGTGTCTCGGTTGCAACGGCCACAGCAAAGGTGACCTGGTACCCTCAGGTGTCTGCGTGGAGTGGACAAGACTTTGAACAAGACCAAAAGTGATTTTATCTTCTCCACCTTTGAGGCAGTTAAAGATTTTCCTTCCTTCTGGTTCAGCCAGGGTTTCTAAAAAAAAAACCAAAAAACTACATTTGTGTTAATAAGTTAAATGCATGGATTTGAGTCCGTTCTAATGAGGTGGATGAACCTAGAACCTATCTTACAGAGTGAAATAAGTTGGAAAAAGAAAACTATCGTATACTAACATATATCCGGAATCTAGAAAGAAGAACTTATTTGCAGAGCAGCAATGGAGAAACAGACAAACGGACACGGGGTGAGGGGAGGACAGGGTGAGATGTATGGAGAGAGTAACATGGAAACTTACATCATCATGTAAAATAGACAGCCAACGGGAATTTGCGGGATGTCTCAAGGAACCCAAAGAGGGGCTCTGTATCAACCTAGCAGGGTGGGATGGGGAGGGAGGTGAGAGGGAGGTTCAAGAGGGTGGGGACATATGTACACCTATGGCTGATTCAGGTTGGTGTTTGACAGAAAACAACAAAATTCTGTAAAGCAATTATCCTTTCATTAAAAAGAAACAAATTAAATTTTTTTTTTAAATTAGTGCGTGAAGACCAGGTAATAATGCAACGGGAAGAGGGTGGAGAGCGATCCTACTCACAAAGATTGCCTAATGGGCACTACATCAGGAACTAATCTCACTGTTGTTGTCTTGACCTGTTGCCTGACAGCAAAGCCAGTAAACTGGAACAAACATCATGTTTCCTCTGTCCACGCCTATCTCCCATGACCACATACTCTTGAGCAATATTACGTCTTACCCACAGAATCGATTTGTATTGAGGGCATGTGGTATACACCCAAAGTCCAAATTTCCTTGTCTTCAGATGAAAGGTGAGGTGTAACAAAATACAATTAAGAAAACTTATTCCAAAATAAAGTATTTCACATGAAAAGACTATGAATTAGAGACTTTAAAAGTAAATGTATGCTATGAAAGTTCTCTTATAAAATTCTTATCCAATTAGATCATAGCCTGAGTTAGATGGTTAAGAAAAATTTGTAGGGAATTTTAACAGATGATAATGCGCCAATTGAATTTAAAATATGTAAGCATAATCTTTTGGTGTAAGGCCAAGGTCTCTTCTTTCTGTACAGTCTGCTGATTGGAGTTGTTTGTTGTCTTTCTTGAATAAATCTTGCCTGTGATGTGTTTTCAGCATCTTTAAGTGGAGGTAGAAATTAAAGTAGTTTCAAACCAATCTGAGTGCACAAAGCTGCTGGATTTGTAAGATTAGATTTCCTATGATTACGATGCAATAAAAATTAACCTTTTTTTGGTGTATACGATTCTGCATTAACACACGCATAGATCCGTGTTGTTGTATTGTTGCTATTTAATTGCCAAGTCATGCCGACTCCGTGTGGCCCCCTGGACTGTAACCCTCAGACTCCTCTGTCCGTGGGCTTCTCCAGGCAAGAATACTGGTGTGGGTGGCCTTGCCGTCCTCCAGGGGATCTTCCCGACCCAGGGATTGACCCGCGTCTCTTGCTCCGCAGGCGGACTCTCTACCACAGGGCCACCTCGGCCCTGCTGGCCGCGGAGAGGCAGGCATGGCGGGCCTGAGCCGGCCAGCGTGTGCGCTGTTATTCAGGGTCTCGGAAGGGCAGGACGCTCACCAGAGCAACACAGTCACCCCATCAGCTGGGAACGTGGTCTTCACGTCCGGCCCGGGAACTGTCCGGCAGCCCTGCTGCCCGTGGGAGCCTGTGAGACTTCCATTCTAAGTGCGGGCTCTGCAGCTCCCCACACGGGGAGGAAACTCACACACCCTCGTGCTCACACGCACGCCTGCGCACGTGCAACTTGAGAGCAAGCCCGGTGAGCGGTACACGGACATCCAGGGCTTGCACGTGGGATTCTGGGCAGCCTGGGTGCTGGGGGAGCCCTGCCGGTCAGACGGGAACGCGATTCCACCCCAGCCATATTCTGCTCAGGGGCTGCTTTCCATGTTCTTCTTTCTTTCTCTCTCTTTCTAAAATTGGGTGCTCAGGGCTGGTGCACTGGGACGACCCTGAGGGATGGGATGGGGAGGGAGGTGGGAGAGTGGTTCAGGATGGGGAACACATGTACACCCATGGCTGATTCATGTCAATGTATGGCAAAAACCCCTACAATATTGAAAAGTAATTAGCCTTTAATTAAATAAATAAATAAAATAAAATTGAAGTATAGTTGAATTACAGTGTTGTGATAATGTCTGCTATATAGCAGAGTGACTCAGTTATGCATATACGTATTCTTTTCCCTCACAGTTTGTCACAGGATACTGAATATAGTTCTCAGGGCCATACAGCAGGACCTTGCTATTTATCCCTTCTTTTTCTTTCTTTTCTATAGACAAGGCAGCAGTTACACACATCTTCAAAAATCACCTTCA
Organism: Alces alces; assembly: GCA_015832495.2. NCBI lineage: Eukaryota > Metazoa > Chordata > Mammalia > Artiodactyla > Cervidae > Alces > Alces alces. The sequence continues at coordinate 46,891,006 of JADEYB020000019.1, read as the reverse complement.
GGCTCACATTTAACGCATTCTTTTTCTCAAGAAGGCTAAAATGACAGATAGCAGCACCGCCGGAGGGAATTCTGGAACACACAGCGCCTGTGAGCCCCCGGCAGCCCTGCGGGGCTTCGTGTGTCCCTGAAAAGACACACTCCTTAGGGGGCGAGCCAGCTGCAGGGGTCGGGGGCGGTGTCTCCTGGAAGGCAGGAGGCCCCCTTCTAGATGCAGGAGTTGGGAAAATGTCATTTGGGGCCATTTGTGGTCGCTGAGTGGACTCGTGACTTCTGAGCTTCAGCTGGTTCAGGGGCAGAACCTTGCCGGGCGGGGGGCGGGCACTGAGTGAGTCCGGAGGAAAAGCTGCTGTTGAAGGCGCCAAGCCACGTGTTAAAGATGTGCAACTGTTTCCTGAGGATCAGGAGGGCATTCTAGCCACAGGAGATGCTAAAAATATTCTGTGGGAAGAAAGGAGAAAGGGGATCATGCAAAGCTCTCGAAATAAATGCTCTACTCAGAGGAGAAGGCAAGCAGAACCCCTGCAACCCCCTCCAGTAGAGAGTCGGACACGACCTAGCAGCTGAAAACAACAGCCCCTGCTGCGACGGGACTTGCCGCGACCAGGCCTGGTCCTTCCTGACGGGACTTGCCGCGACCAGGCCTGGTCCTTCCTGACGGGACTTGCCGTGAACAGGCCTGGTCCTTCCCTCCTGACTCTGTCACCCTGAGCACGTTATCTACCCCTTCCGAGCTTCAGTTTCCTCATCTGTAAAGTGAGCCTTTCTTCATAGGAATTTGTTGTGGGCCAATGAATAAAAAAGAGCTTCTGCATTCGCAATGATGCTAAGCTCTCCATGTGCGATTTGCCCAGTTTTCAAGACAGTCTTGCGAAGTTCCTGCCTCTCTGAAAGAGGACAAGAAGATCGGGGCGTGTGCTCAGCTAAGCAGGTGGCAGGACTGGGATTTGAACCCATAGGAGTCTGTCTCCCTAATCTGGGCTGGATCCCTCCTTCCTCACCGTCCTAATTTGCAAGTCTTTCTTTTGACCATTTCACAGGTGAGATGTGAACTCTGGCCATTTTCAAGATTTCAAACCACATTGAACAGAGAAGTGTGTTTGGCTAAGCCTGGGCTCAGTGCAATTTGGGGCTTCTCAGTGGGTTTGATTTATCTAGGCTCAGTTCACTATTAGTGGACATAATTGACTCATACTTGTGCCTTGTAATCTGAGTCCCAAAAGTATAAAAATTAAGTCCACCACTATTTTCAAAGTTCAAAGTTTGCATTAGTAAAACAGGGGAATAGAAGCTTCACAGACAATGGCAGCTTTCCAAGAACAAATACCTTCGTTAGTGGGGAAAGTTGGTCTTTTGGGTCACTTAACATTGGCTCTTCAAGGAAGTTATTGTTTAGTTGCTAAGTTGCATCTGATTCTTTGCAACCTCATGGACTCTAGCCAACCAGGCTCCTCTGTCCATGAAGTTTTCCAGACAAGAATACTGGAGTGGATTGTCATATCCTTCTCCAGGCAATCTTCCTGGATCGGAGCTAGAACCTGTGTCTCTGGCATTGGCAGGTGGATTCTTTACCACTGAGCCACCAGGGAAGCCGTCTTCAAGGAAGATCAACTGTATAAAGTCGACCTTACGTTGGTCATGACGGTGAGCAGCTAGGCTGTAGGACATTTTACACCAGTGTTTAAAAATAAACCCCACACAGTGAGAACCGAGGCAGGCCTGGAGGGAAAGGAACCTAGGGAGTTTCTGGTTTCCTTGGGGCTGGGAACAGACAAGCACATCTCATCAGCTCTGATCGCATCTCCAGTGTTTAGATACTACTCTCCCAGGAGGGAAAGTGGTTCTCTAGAGACATCTTGGCAGTATTAGACCTGCCCAGGTGCCAGTCTGAGAGTTATTTTCTTACACTGAGGATTTTCTTCCCACTCGACAGAGAGGAGAGACGTCCAGACTTGTTTGGGAATATGATCCCATCCATGCTCAGATACATTTAGAATGTCTCCCTAACTCCAGCCTTTCAATAGCCCTCGAGGGATGTGTTGATTTAATTCTTGTATGTTTTAGGATGTTAAAATGGGAAGTACCAGAAACACAGATCTGGAATTTACTCCTGGGGGGTCTGGTGTCTGCTGAGTCGGGTTAACGTGAACTCTGACGAGCATAGTTAAATGTGTCAGCGATGCGTTTGCAGAAGAGCATTCAGATCCAGAGAGCTCCATCACTATCTCTCTTCCTGTCTCTCACTCACATCCACATCCACATCCAGACTGTCATGGTCTCTTGCCATCCTCTTGCTATCCCCTTTCAGCCCTAATAAAGCCACTTCTTCAGGAGAGTTTCTCTGGAATCAGTGTTGAGCTGAGAAGCGACTTGAACATGAATCATGATAATGTGTCTCACTGTTTATGCAGCAATGAAGATTCTCAAGATGAATGGAGAGGAGCCAGCCACCCTCCATTCATCTCAAAGCCGTGCAGCCCCACTGTTCCTCATGCTGAGAGATTTATTGGTAATTATTGCACCGGATAAGCAGTCTTGAAGGAAGCAAAAGTTTTCAAGAACTGAGGTGCTTCTGTACCAGAAGGAACTAGGATGTGCATGAACTCTGATACTAAATTAGATGGAAGAAATGCAAAAAACCCAGCAAGTATTTAGAAAATAGTAACCAATGTGTGTTGATTATCTTTTTTTTTTTTACTGTGCCTGGCAGTACATGGGATCTTAGTCTCCTGGCCAGGATTGAACGCAGGGCCTCAGTTGTGAAAGCACTGAGACCTAACCACTGGACCACCAGGGAACTCTCCCCCAAATTGATTTATACTCCAAAGACTTCAGACACTGGGATTACCCAAAACAAAGTCTAAAACAACCAGAAGTAATCTATTTAAAAATAAAAGATTACCTTAGAAGAAAACATAGGTAGAACACTCTTTGACATAATTTATAGCATCATTTTTTGGGGGATCTGTCTTCTCAGTCAAAAGAAACAAAAGCAAAACAAAGCAAATAGGACCTAATTAAAAGCTTTTGCACAACAAAAAATCATCGACTAAATGAAAACACAGTCTACTAAATGGGCAGAAATATTTGCTAATAATATGACCAATGGGGGTTAATATTCATCTTTTTTATTTTGTCCTACCTCCTTTCGAAGACAATGGGCTGCTTTTCTGGGCACCTGATGTCCTCTGCTAGCGATCAGAAGTTGTTTTGTGGAGTTTGCTCAGCGTTCAAATGTTCTTTCGATGAATTTGTAGGAGAGAAAGTGGTCTCCCCGTCCTATTCCTCCACCATCTTAGCTCTTCCCCAGGGGTTAATATTCAAAATATATAAACAGCAAATACAACTCAGTATTGGAAAAAAAAAACCTCTCTCCGTTCATCTCACTCTTCTTTTCCTTCCATCTTATCATTGACTATATACATTTATTTACGTTGGCCAATATCCTCACTAGACTATAAACCTCATGTGACTAGAGACATTTTCTTCACCATTTACTGAACGGTTAAATGAATAAATGGATGATAACTAAATGACTGACTAGAGAAACGTGGGAGGATCTTACAAACACTGTGTTCAGAAAAACTGAGAAACAATGGAAAGAGTAGCACAATTCTATTAATATAAATTATAAGCACAGGCATTGAAAAAAATCCAGCGGGGGAAAGTCTTTTCAACCAATGCTGCTGGAACAACCGTATGGGAAGAACCCAATTTTTAAAGTGGGCCAAGGGCCTGGACTCTTTATAGAAGACTTGCAAATGGCCTAAAAGCACAACAAACCCAACATCATAAGCCATCGGGGATGTCAAGCAGGACTGCAGCACCCGCTGAAGTGGACACACATCGGCCTCACCCGGGAGTCCAACAGCACCGGTCTTAGAAGCAGCTTCCCAATTTCTCATAAAGTTTAACATAATTTCTCCAATGACCAAGCAATCCCAGTGCCAGGGAGGAAAGTCCTGGGAGCATCTTACTGGAAGCGTGTTGGAGGCAGGGGTCCCGGGGATTTCAGGAAGCAGGGCTTTCCTCCCCCAGGCCCCAGGGACCCCTGGGAGGCCCCCATTTGGCTCAGCACAGGGGCAGCTGTGGATCTGAAATCTGCCTGGGGCCTGGCGCGTCCACAGGGCTCATCCTTTGGAACCACCCCCCAGCACCGCGGTCCCTGGCCATCACCCAGGCCCGGGCGGCCCCGTCAGCCCCCAGCTCTGCCTCCCAGCCTGGCCTGGACCTGTGCCCAAACACCTCTGACCCGTTCAGCACTCACCTGGTGAGCCCCACCCTCATGCCAGCTCCAGGTTGGGTGCCGGGCAGGGAGGACAGGACCCCTGGGCCTTGGCCCTGCCCCTGAGCGCTCAGGATGGCAGAAACAGAGAGAGTATGCAAAGCGAAGTCTGCGAGAGCTGCCAGGCTAACCCTGGTGCTTGAGGGCAAAGCACCAGTCCAGCCAGAACTTTCAGAGGACTCGGCAGAGCTGACCCTGCACTCTTAGACATCCCTCCTCATCTGACGCGGCTCTCAGCTTCCTGCCCGTCCTCCCCAGACCCCCAGGCCCACAGGGCAGCCTGTTCCTGGTCACCAACATCTCACCCTCGCCGTGATGTCTTTAGAGATGGGACGTTGCCCCCATTCCCCCTGAGCAGCCTCAAGCCGCAGGATGGATGGTGGAGGCCCACCCCTCCTTCAGTGGGTGAAATGGGAGTTTTCAGACTCTGCTTTGCAGAGACCTCTTGCAGCTGGCCATCATAGGTATTTACAGTGGGGAGGAGGCACCCAGGTTTTGGGAGACTGGGATTGTCATCTTTTAAGTATCCATGGAGATGTTATTTATGAGTTCTATTTCTCTTTTCATTCTACCTGTAAATTCCACTCTTACCATCATCCTGGAGAGGTGAATTTATTCCCAAACTAAACACAGATTACCAGAAGTGCTGTCACTTCTGGGTAGGGAACTGATTACACTTGTTTCACAATCACCCAGAGACACGGTGAGACACATACGGAGAGGAGGAGGACGAGGAAGAGGAGGGACAGGAGGGGGAGAGACGGAGAGGGAGGTGGTCTGTCTCCCAAACTTGCAGCTCAGCTACTTAGCAACTCCCTACTTACTCACAGAAACCCCACCTTAACATGTTTCGGTGGAAAGGCTTTCGGAAACCCTGGTTCTAAGATTCCGAAGTGTCAGCGCCCTAGGGACCCCAGCTCCAGGCTGTTCAGAGAAAATCAATTCACTGAAAGTCAGCTCATCTAAGGATCATTTCCATAAAGGCCAATTTGTCAAACATCCCATTTACAAAATGTGTATCCCTCTTATCCGCTTATGAAGCTTACAGGGCTCCAGCCCCGAAGTTCTGGTGGCCGAGAGCCCTGGGGTGGGGGCACCATGCTCCTGGAACACCAGCCTCGGCCTCTGGCCTCTGCTGTCCTTGGGCCAAGGTGCAGCAGCTTCCAATAACAATAACCACTGATTATCTCACAGGGTCCTGTGGGTCAAGAATTCAGGGCAGATGAGCTGGGGTTGGGGTGGGGGTGGGAGGTGGTATTCTGGCTTTGTCCTTGTTCAGTCGCTCACTCGTGGCCCACTCTTTGCGACCCCATGGACTGCAGCACACCAGGCTCCCCTGTCCATCACCAACTCCCAGAATTTGCTCAGGCTCATGTCCATTGAGTCGGCAATGCCATCCAACCATCTCATCCTCTGTTGTCCCCTTCTCCTCCTGCCTTCAATCTTTCCCAGCATCAGGGTCTCTTCCAATTGAGTCAGTTCTTCATATCAGGAGCTTCAGCTTCAGCATCAGTCCCTCCAATGAACATTCAGGACTGATTTCCTTTAGGATGGACTGGTTTGATCTTTTTGCAGTCTAAGGGACTCTCAGGAGTCTTCTCCTTGAGAACCTCGCAGTTCTTATAAGGTAACTTGTCATCTGAGGGTCGAGTGGAAGCAGCTACTTCCCAGATGGCCCTTGGAGTGTAGAGAGCCTGACACTTGGCTTTTCTGGGTACACTGTAAGCGCCTGGTTAAGCTTTTGACTGTTGAGGCTGCCACTTCAAGGCCACCTATCTCAAATAAACAACTTCCCAGCTCCACAGCTAGCTAGCAAAAAGCCAAGCCAACCCACCCGTGAAGTTCCCCTATTAGAAAGACGGGTGACCCAGATAAAAAAAGATAGCAGATAAAATGGACACTGCTTTCCCCTGCTTAAGTCTTAATTCCCACTCTTAGGTTTTAAATTCACCCATAGAGAGAGAACCAGCAAAACCCTAAACACCCTACCCACTCTCCACCCAGAGGTCACAAGAGGCCGGGGACTTGTCACATGAGGTCACTTGCGAAGAGGATGTGTGAATGGTCAAGTCTGCGTCTGTCTAGTTTGAGACTCGGTCCAGCCGCCAGGACCTTTCCGTCCACTCTTGGCTCTTAGTGGGGGAACTGCTTCCTTTCCGAGGCCTCGGTCACCATCCCGTGAGCCGGCCGTGGGCTCTGGATCCTGGGACCCCAGGCAGGGCTCTGTGAGTGCCGCCGGGGACTCTAGGTCTGGGTCCGCCTCTGCGGGGAGACCTCCTCCCTCTCGCCTTCCTGACTGTGTGCGCTGGGCCTGAGGTCCAGCTTACTCAGTGGTCCGTGAGCCCCACGCCCCCCGCGACCAGGGCCCGCTTTCCCTCCTGACGTCTAGAGGCGGTGGCTGCCCCGTCCTGGCAGCTGCGCTCTGGTGGGAGAGGCCGATGAATCATGTTAAAGGAGCTTTCAAGCCACCAGACAGGAAACGTGGGAAAGCAACCTCTTCGGTCTCCTCTTTCCTGCTCTCTTTCTTCTTCCTCTGTCTCCCTTCTCCCTCCGTCCCTGCCCTTCCCGCTCGCGGCCTCTCTGTGTCTCTGTCTCCCCCTTGTCCAGGTTTTCCTGTGGGGTCAGGGACTAGCCTGACTCTGCCACGGGCTCCCTGAGAGAGTGCGGGCAGCGGGGGTCACCCGCAGGAGAGGGGACCGTGCGTGGTGCCAGCCCCTGCACAGCGGGGCCCTTCGGGGGCCAGCCCTGCCTCCCTCCCTAGACTTCGGGGACCTCCTTGGGTTCCTCTGCCACGGCTATGCTGACCCCTGGGGGAGTGAGTCTGGTGAGGCTGAGGGGCCCTCAGGAGCGGAGAGGGGGTGTGGGTGTGAGGCTGGGAGGCTGGGGGAGCCTCCCTGCTGGGGTTCCTGCTTTGCCAACAACCACAAGAGCAGACCTTGGTCTTTCAGCAGGGGGATGACAGGTGGCACGGATCACCAGGTCACCAGGGTCATTTGTAGGTGGCCGCCCAGAGGCTGCTGTCTGTCCAGTGCATTGGAGATGGGCAGGGGGAACTCCGGCTGTCCTGGGGTGTATCCCAGGCTGCCTGGACCCCCATCTAGGCTCTGTCGCCAAGGGCACTGGAAGGCCCTTGCCCCTTTGCATGTGGTCCAGCGGTGATGCCGGGGCAGCCACAGGCAGCACAGGGCATCCGCGTGAGCAGCCTTTGAAGACACCAAGAGTGTCACAGGAGCAAATAAGTTAGTCGTTGTTACTGTTCAGTCTTGAAGGCCTGTCCGACTCTTTGCAGTCCCGTGGATCATAGCCCGCCAGGCTCCTCTTTCTGTGAGATTTCCCAGGCAGGAGTACTGGAGTGGGTTGCCATTTCCTTCTCCAGGGCATCTTCCCGACCTAGGAACTGAAGCCGAGTCTCCTACACTGGCAGGCGGATTCTTCACTGCTCAGCCGCCAGGGAAGCAAACCAGTTAGATCGATGACAAGTCAGCAGCTCCTAATTTTTATTAAAAATGTCTCATTTACTCCTGCCTCCTCCCGGAACTTTTCCCTGGCTGGCAGACAGGAGGGAGGCAGAGATGGCAGGTGAGCTCACCAAGGCTCAGGCTGCCTGGCCTGGTGGTGACATGCTCTCTGGGAAGGTCATCCACGAGGAAATCCCAGCCAAGTCGTGTGTGAGGAGGACCAGGGTCTTGTTTTCCATGACATTTCTCCTCAAGCACCCACACATTTCACATCATACTCACGAAACACAAATTCCAGACTTCTGCAACAGAAGATGAAGATGAATGTCTCCTTGGACATTTAATTATCTTTGGCTGGAAATGTGCTCGGATCTGGGCCTGAAGTAGGGTGGTAAACGTAGGCTCAGATGGTGGACAGCCTGTCTGCCGTGTTCCTCTCCACGTTCTTGGAGGGCAGCAGAAGACTTGGTCTCCTGGTTAAGCGTGTTGTAGGAATCATTTTTCCTTTTCTATGCGGTGATCAGGTTGGCAGCTTCCAATCTGCTAAATAATACGTTGTTGGGCCTGTGTATGGAGAGATTACATAAATAATTTTTTTTAATGATTTTAAATACCATACATAATAAAAGACATTGTTGCATGGTCTGAAAAAAAAAACCTCAATTTAAAAATACTTTTCCTATTTATGAACCTTTAATTTTCCCTCAAGTACAGCTGTCTGCTCTGTAATACCCTGATGGTGGATTTTTAGTTCCAGGAAGTATTGTGAAAAAGTGGGTGTTAATCACTCAGTCGTGTCTGACTCTTTGCCACCCCAGGACTGTAGCCTGCCAGGCCCCTCTGTCCGTGGGATTCTCCAGGCAAGAATACTGGAGTGGGTTGCCATTCCCTTCTCCAGGGGACCTTTCCGACCCAGGGATTGAACCCATGTCTGTCCTTTGCAGGTGGAATCTTTATCACTGAGCCACCTGAGAAACCCATTGTGAAGGTGTATTATGCTGCTTCAGGTGTGTCTGACTCTCTGTGACCCCAGGGACTGTAGCCCACCAGGCCCCTCTGTCCATGGGATTCTCTAGGCAAGAACACTGGAGTGGGTTGCCATGCCCTCCTCCAGCGGATCTTCCCGACCCAGGGATCGAACCCAGGTCTCTTAGGTCTCCCGCGTTGGCAGGCAGGTTCTTTACTGCTGCGCCATGGGAAGCCCCTTCATTGTGAAGATGGCAGTCATCAAGTTTCCCCTTCAGAGGTCATTTCTGGGCTCGTCCGCTGCCTCCGTGGACATAACGCACTTCTCAGCATGCTCTGGCTCCCTCCCATTCCTCGCTTTCCTTCTAAAGGGAGAGCAACTGTCTAGCTCTTTCTGCCCAGTTAGGAGGGTCCACAGTGTCTCTGCGCTGGTGGCCGACCCGGAGCAGAGGGAGCCGGAGTCTCGTGGGCTCTGGCAGCAGACAGCAGAGAAAATGGAGCGAAGAGAACTTTCCCTCCACACCCCGCGCCTGGGATCATCTCGGGGCCAAGGCTGGCTCAGGGCAGCACCGCGGAGCACCAGACAGCATCTTCAGAGTCTCGGCCCCGTTCGCCCCCAGCCTCAGACCTCGGCATTCCTTGAGTTATCTATTCCCAAAAAGATATCAACTAATTAATAATTGATATTAATATTGTTAATATTATTAATTAATATATTATTATATTAATTATATTAATTAAGATATTATTAATTAATCTACTGTTTACATGTTGCTGGGGTTTTTGTTTATTACTTTGAAAGTTATTTAACTGGTCTTGGTGTCGCGCTAGGTTGGAAAGTGTGCCTCCGAAGGTCTGTCCTTCCCGAGCCCCAGGTGTTCGCCTGGGCCTGTGGCCACCCCCGCGTGAATCGGGGGATGGGTCAGTGCAGAGAGGACTGAGCCTGGGGGGCGGGCGCCGGGCATCCGCTTGGGGGGCTTGGCCGGGGCAGTCCATCGCTGGCCCAGCGCCGGCGCTGAACTGGTGTCCTTGCCTCTGGGGAGAACGTCGCCGTGGGGACGCTGATTTGACTGGGCTAGACAGACTCCACATCAGCGCCTTTGATGAGGTCACGGGTGACAAGACGCCGATAGAAACACCTCTGGGAGGGTTCGAGGCCTGACCCTGGCCCCAGGAGGGAGCAGAGCTGGCACGTGGCGAAGATGTAGCACATGTAGCGGTGCCGCGAGACGGGTTTGGAAGGCGTGGGGCTCCCAGGAAAGACGCGACAGAGGGGGGGTTTGAGGCAGAGGTGGCTTTGGCCTGGAGGGCTACATACTGTCTCAGCAGACGCGGGACCAGGTCACACGAGAGCTTGACGAGCAGATGGAGGAAACGTCTCTACGTACCAGGTTAAGAGCAGGGATGCTCTGGCCTGGGGCTCACCTCCTCTGACCCCAACTCCCACCACCCAAGCCCGGGGAGATGCCCGGGGCTGACTGGCCTGAGCATGACCGCAGAATCCGTGTGCACACAGACCCCGAACACCGGTGCCCGCTGGCAGCCCCGGAGGTGCCCGCTCGTGTCCACCTTCAGGAGGGACCTCTGTGGGGAGCACAGCTGGTGACCTCTGGATGTCATGGGGCTCCCAGCTGACAGCAATTCCTCCCGATGATCCTGGCCAGGTGGGCACAGGTGGGCCCAGGTGAGGGAGGGGGACCGGAAGCCGAAGGGGGCCGGTGGGACTCGTCCCCCGGGGTGAGCGGTGCCCAGGTGGGTGAAAGGTCACGTGAACACAACCTCCCAGGGTGGGGAGGGAGGCGGCTGCAGGCCAAACCACGCTGAGTTCCATGTCCTGTTAACTTCACAGGACGGGAGGGAGCGGGCAGAGATCCGGGCTCCCACGGTATTTGCACACAAGTATTCTCATGCCGGAAGACCCCTGGAGGAGGGTGTGGCAACCCACTCCAGGACTCTTGCCTGGACAATCCCTGTGGAAGGAGGAGCCTGGCCGGCTACGGTCCGTGGGGTTGCAAAGAGTCGGACGCGGCTGAGTGACTAAACGCAGCACAGCATTCTGTTCTCATGCCAGAGCTCCTCCCAACCCCGGATCATCTTTCAGGAATGAAGGATCTGTTTCCCCAGCTGCTAGACGTGTCACCAGCATACAACCAGCTGCCGCTCTCTTCCGGAAATGCCGCAGCTGAAGAGAGCGGCTTCATCGCCGTGGTGACGCAGTGGGCCACCTGCAGGAGGCGGGGAGAGGGAGACAGCAGGGATGGCCTTGGGGTCTCGTCCGGCAGCTCCAGCTGTGGCTGGGCGGTGGGTGGCCTGAGCCCCAGACCGTGGGCGGGACCAGGGGCAGCAGGAGAACAGCCACGACGGAGGCTGGTGACCCCAGGCCCACTGATCTGAGACCACCCCCAGGGATGCCAGGGCAGTCCTCTCCTCCTCCAGTGCCATGACAGTAGGGGGTGTGGAATGCGTGTGGGACCCCGGGGCAGGGGCAGGGGCAGGGGCACCCTGAATTTATGAAGATGTCCCCAAATTGGCAGAGAAGTCTTGAACTGTCAGAGAAACCTCCTGACCACCTAAGTCCTAGAATTTACTCTTGTGCATAACTGACTGTGAATCCAGCCTCCTACCTAGGACCTGCAGTTTGATTGACTCCTCACTGCTTTTCATTGCTAGGGTTCAGGCAGGCTTCTTGCTAAGTGGGGCTCCAAGGCTTGCATGGGGGTCCTGCTTCCTCCTGTGAGGGAAGTCAGGTTGTGTTTGCTGCTGGGAATCTGACACAGCTTAGTAAGCCTTCCAACAAAATCCTGTCTGCAAGGGCGTGGAGCCAGGGAGACGCCCTAGCTGACCCATGGCCTCCAGGTCCTGCACCACTGGGCCCACCACGACCCACACGCCGGGCCCACCACGGCCCACACCCCAGGCCCGTGGCTCTGGGTGCCCAGGGGCCCCAAGAGTCAGGAGGCCTTGTGGGGCAGCCCCGGCTCAGCCCCTCCCCACCGGCCCAGCTGGGACCCTCAGGACTCGAGCCTGAGGCTCTTCCTGCCCCTCCCTCCCCACCCAGGCGTCACACCTGTGTTTCGAGGTGAGTAGGACCTGACCCCGGCTGTGAGCACCCAGCCTGGTGGGCAGGGCAGATAGGAACTAGAGGGTCTGATCCAATCAGATGTGAGCTGCAGAAGAGCTGGGATCAGGGTGCCCCGACCACACAGGAAGAGCGGTGAGTCACTGGGTCCTGAAGATGGAAGAAGGCTTCAGGGAGGAGCAGTGACTAAACTGGATCTTACGGGCTGAGTGGGTGTCTGCCAGCTGTCCTAGTCCATCCTGGCTGCTATAATAAAATGCCAGCTGGGTGGTGTAAACAATAGATGGTTATTTCTGGAGGCTGGGAAGTCCCAGAGCAGGGTGCCAGCTGATTCACTTCTTGGTGGGGCCTCGCTCCCTGGCTTACAGACAGCCACCTCCTAGCCAGAGGCTCACACGGCCTTCCCTGGGTGCACGTGGGCAGGCGCAGGGGTGGCAAGGTCTGTCTTCTTCCTCTTCTGAGTCCACTAATCCCACCACGAGGGCCCCACCCTCAGGGGTGCATCTAACCCTAGTTACCCCCTAAAGGCTCCACCTCCTCATAGCATCACACTGGGGGCTAGGGCTGAAGTCTATGAATTGAGGGGTGGGGTGCAAACAGCCCATTAAGGACAGGCACGTCCTCCAAGGGCAGGGAGGCAGGGAATCATGCCTTGCCCGGAACATGCTGGAGCAGAGGCCAGGGGACAAGGCTGTGGATGCTACTCAACCCTAGGCCTTCAGGCCCCGGGACTCTGTCCTGAGGAGCCTAGACTAGTCCAGAGGTACTGGGGAACCCCTGGGGTTTGTCATATTTTGTATTTCAATTATAAAAACATTGCTGCTTTATTAACTACAGAACTACCAACTACTGGCTTTCTGCACCCCTCACCCGTACTCACTCAAATATGGCAAAGATGCCAGGTTCTAGAAATGACTGACCACCCTCCAGACCTTTAACTCAGGGATGAAATCACTACTTTGTTCTCTTTAAGAAACATACTATGTGGACTGGGACTTGCTTTTTCTAAGAATAAAGTTTTATTTTTCTTCTTTCAAGTTTATGAAAGTGAAAAGTGAAAGTGAAAGTCACGCAGTTGTGTCCAACTCTTTGTGACCCCATGGACTGTATAGTCCGTGAAATTCTCCAGGCCAGAATACTGGAGTGGGTAGCCTTTCCCTTCTTCAGGGGATCTTCCCAACCCAGGGGTTGAACCAGGTCTCCTGCATTGTAGGCGGATTCTTTACCAGCTGAGTTATGAGGGAACCAAGAGCCTCTTATTTAGACTCTGTGTCCTCTGAGGCCCCCAGACCTCACATCTAGGGAACAAGAAAAGTTTCACTAGAAACAAAAACGTTTCCTTTGCTCGGACTCTACCAGCGTGGGGTGAGGGTGGGAACCCAGGACCCCCAGATTCCTCCCAAATAGCTGGCAAGCTCCAGAGTGTGTCCCTGGGCTCTGCTGCCCGGCCCTCGCCCCCCCTGGGGCTTGGTTCCCGCTCCAATCACTGGGAGCCTCTGGCCCCAGAGCCCAGCTCTGCACAGGCCTGCCTGCTGAGCCCCACGCGTCCATGCAGGTCTGCGCGCTGACCCCCACCTGGGTGACTTCTGGGCGCTTCTGCGTGGAGCGGATTTGTAACCATGCCTCGAGGTCTGGAGCAGGATCTGGCCAGGGACGGGAGTGCGGTGCTGGCAGTGGGGACGATTTGTGACCAGAAACAGCAAACCCTCGGTGCACCGTGGTTTTCTTCCAACTGGACTGCGTATGAGCGAGTGCAGAGAAGCATACAGACTGGCCCAGGGCTTGAGGGGGCAGGGGAGCCCCGCTGCACGGGCCGGGGAGGGGTCCCCTTGTTGGGTTTAGAGGGGCTCACCGGAGGACCCAGGTGTGAGAGAGAGCAGGGAGGCCGGGCGGGGAAGCACCTGAGCAGGTGTGAGTTCACAGGTGAGGGCTGGTTAGGGGACAGGGAGGTCGTGGGGAAGGAGGAGGGGGGCATCCCTGGAGTCAGCAGAGTCACCCGTTGTGACTCAGATGCCCTGGATCAGAGAGTGGAAATTCATAGATTAAGTCGTGAGGTTGTCACAGGAAAAGTCAGCACATCAGTGTAAATCTTTTATCCCCTGGGAAGCGTCTGTTCTCAAAACTTACACCCTGCCTCCCTCTCTGGCTCTAGTAGTGGAGCACAAGGACACTCTCTGGGACTTGCCAGCCGTTTGGGAGAAACGGGTTCCCGCCTCCCCCCATCTGAGACCACGTTGAGTCTGTTTGGCATCCATATATCTGGACCATCAACTCGGCGATGCTGTTACAGGAAAGCCAGTCCTTTTATTGATACTGACACCCATCAGGGGCTCCTCCCTGGTCCTGGCCCTGGTGTGGGGAGGGAGGTGCTTCTTCCTGGGAAGCACAGCCCACCCTCTGGGCCCCACCTGGTGATCCCCAGGTAGAGCCCAAAGCCTGTTGGAGGGAAGTCGGGTCATTTTGAATTGAAGTTCAGGTCACTCTGCATGTGCCAGGTCATCCTGGATGCAGCGCGGTGGACGGAAGGACACTGCTGTGTCATTGGGAGGTAACTGGGATGAGGGGCCCGAGGCATCCTGCACATGCCTGAGCTGGAGTCTCCAGGGCCACATGTCACCCCAGGGACGTGTGCGAAGGGCCGGAAAGGCTGGAGGTGGGGTGGGAATGGGAGGGATCGTTCCCCCATTAAAGGAAACCTGTCCTTCCCAGTTACTCTTATTAAATAGTGCAGCCTGCCCTTTGAGGATTTTGCAGTTGATCAGAGTTGAATCTAAGTGGGTTTTGCTGCCACAGGATAAAGTTTCAGCCCTTGGCTGGGCATTTAAGAGCCTCCAGTGTGGGGGCAGTGTTTCCCTGGTGGCTCAGGGGTAAAGAATCCACCTGCCAATGCAGGAGACTCAGGAAGCAGCAGTTCGTTGTTCCCTGGGGTGAGAATATCCCCTGGAGGAGGAAATGGCACCCCACTCCAGTGTTCTTGCCTGGAGAATCCCATGGACAGAGGAGCCTGGGGGGCTGCAGACCGTGGGGTTGCAAAGGAGTCAGACACGACTGAGTGCCTGGATGCACTGTGGGGCCGGCCATGAAAGCATCATATATGGGAACACGCTGGCCTGGGACGGAGGCCCCTCGAGGCTGTAACGACTGGGTTTGCTCTCAGGACAGCCTGCTCCTGCGCTCCTTCCCTCCTCTTCCCGGAGGCCAGCCCATGGTGGTCTCTTTCCAACCTACAAACCTTTAATGCATGTGGCAAACAGAGGGGAAAGACTTTGAGATCCACAAACAGAACGCAAATCCCAAGGCCACCCTCCTCCTTATTCAGCCATCCTTCGGACACTGGCCGTGTGGGTCTCGTGCGGCACACAGGCCTCTCCGCCCTCCTGTTTCTCCTGTGACAGGGGCCTCAGGTTTCCTGGAGCAAGAAGAGGATGTGGGTGTGCCCGGGGCGGGGCAGGCACCCCCCACGCTGACCACCCCCGGCTCACACCCCCCAGCACTCCTCCAGCGTCCATCGCATCTATATGCTTAGATATAATCACTGCATTACGCCTCTGTCCTGACTTCCCAGCTGAACTGATGACATATTTTTCTTTCATTCTTTGAAAGAACATTGGACGCAGGGATTCATGTCCTCAGGTTATTCTGGGCAGGAGGGATTAAAAGGGCAAAAGGTGCTGTTCCCGACAGGAAGCCTCGTCTTCTGCTCCGCTTCTTTGTAAAGGCACCACAAACACATTTTTGACACAGGCAGAGTAAAAACACACAGAATATTTCTCTAGCTAGTGGTATGCTGAGAGGTGCCAAGTAAATATTTGTTGAGTTCTGGACTTTGGAGTTTGGGGTGAAGGTGTGAAATGCTTTCGTGGTGTTATTATTACTTTATTTCTGAGCTGAGCTTATTCCAGGTGTGACCAAGTAGGAAAGTCTGAACTTTCAAAACAGCAGTGCTGGGAAATGACTGCTCACCGCCCGGGAGGGTCTGCCCTGGGCTTCCTTTAAAAGCTGCCAACCCATGGGGCTCTGTGTGTGTGTGAGTGTGTTGTGGGGGCTGTAGAGAATTTCGAACAGCTCCCTTCAATGTGAAAAATCCATCACAAGCTAACTGACTGCAGTCCCTCGATTCTAGCGTAAGTCAAAGGGGAAAGTTTATAAAAACTGAATTACATGCAAAATTTCAGGCACAAATCCCTCACCCAGAGCAAGGCTTTCCTCCTAATTCCCCAGCCTTGTGGTCCAAGCCGAGGCTTCACTGCCAGAGGACGGAGCTGATTTTGTGCCGAGCGTAAAGAACCCTTTGACTCACTATTTCTGGAGGAGTGTCAAGGAATAATACATGGAAGTTTTTCTAAATGGCCAATCTCAGGGACTTTCCTGGTGGCCCAGTGGTTAGGACTCCGCCCTCTGATCCGTTCCTGGGTTGGGAGGTGAGTCCCACGCGTCTTGTAGCAAAAACAAATGGAACAGAAGCAGTACTGTGGCCAATTCAATTAAGATGCTGTAAATGGGCCACATCAAAAGAAAATAAATGAAGTAAAACGGCCGGTTTCTGGGGCAAAGGAGTGCTTCTTGGGCCGCTGCTCGGGTCCCGTGTTTCTCTCTGCTCCCCCACGGAGCCCCATCTTTTCTGTCTTCTCTGTGTCGACGCACGAGTAGCGTCTGGGGCGTGACAGGCCCGCGAAGACGCCCGGCGCCCCAGCCCGCTCTCTCCAGGGCGGGACCCGTGGCCGTGCCGCCCGGCTCTCTCCCCGTCTCACGGTGGCTGCTTGCCCTCACAGCCTTGCTCCTCACCTGCAGGCGAGGCTGTCTCCGGGGAGCACGTGAGCTCCCTGCCCCGGCTCCTGCGCCCCAAGTCCCCCCAGAAGCCTTCCCGTCACCCCGTGTACTGTTGTTTCATCCCGTGCGGGGTGTCACCTGCAGCTGGCACCGTAACAGTAACACCCGTAATAAAGCTTGACACTTCCGTGGGAGCTGACAGCCTGCCAAGGGCCTCCCAGCCGTCGAGTCACTCAGCCACACCTCCGACCCTGTGACCTCCCGCCTGCAGTCCTTGCCCAACTCCTGGGTTTGCAGGGAGGAGGCCAGGTCCCCGGGCTCGGCATTCAAGGCTCCCTCAGTCACGCCGCCAGCTCGGTCGCGGCTCGCTGCTCGGCCGCCCTGCCCCACCGACCACCGCCCTCTCTAGCGACGGACGGCAAGCTGCTGGCCGCTCACGGCACATGCCGCCCTTTCTCTGCCTCTCGTCGTTTGGCCTTTGCTGCCCTTGACTCACATGTCCTCCTTCTTTTCATCTAGCTTTCCCTGGCCACCCCGGCCACCGCTGGCACCATGCCAGCCCCGTCAGAACTCAGAACACCCCCTGCACACGCCCCGCCAGGTACTGCTGCGTGTGTGGTTTCTCCACTGGGGTAAAACGCACACCACATAAACGCTGCCATTTAACCATTTTAGGGGTGCGGTTCAGTGGCGTTGACTTAATGTGTACAACCACCACCACCATCGTTTTCCAGAAAGTATTCATCTTCTGAGACTGAAACTTGACCCATCCACCTGAGTACATCCTCCTTCCAGACCTGGCAGCTTAGACAATACTTATTCTCTCACGGTTCTGGAGGCTGGGAATCCAAGATCAAAGTGGTGTCAGGGTTGGCGTCTGGTGAGGACGCTTGTCTGGCTTGTAGACGTCCGCCCTCTGTCTGCATCCTCGTGCGCCCTTTCCTGTGTTCATGTGTGGATGGGGGACAAGCTGTGGTGTCTCCTATTCTTAAAAGGACACCAATCCCGTGTGATTAGGGCCCCACTCTCGTGACCTCGTTTCACCTTAGTAACCTCCCTAAAAGTCTCATCTCCAATTTCAGTCTCACTGGGGGTTTCCATGTAAGAATTTGGAGGGGACACAATTCTGCCCATAACACCATTAACCACAAACTCCCCTTGATCCCTCCTCCCAGCTCCTGGCCACCCCCATTCTACTTTCTGTCCCTATGAACTTGACTGGTTTAGGGACCTCATTAAGTGGAACCTCATTAAGTAAGAGCAGTAGCTCTTACTTCAGTGAACCTAAGGTCCTTCTTAAGGTCCATCCGTGTTGCGGCACGAGTCAGCATTCCCTTCCTTTTTATGGATGAATCATATTCCATCACATGGATGAACCACATTCGCGTGTCTGTTCATCCATCAATAAACACTGTGTTTTACAGGGGTCTGTGTTTGTCTCTCCTGAGGCTGGACACCTTGTCTGACACGTCTGTGCATCCGTGTGCCAAACACAGGTGTTGTCTCCACAAACGTTGACTGGATGAACGGATGGATGAAGAATCAACCAGCTAACCCAGTGAGCCTCACCATGGGCCTCAAAGCTACTGCTCCCACTTCACAGGGAACTAGCCCAGACTCGGGCGGGCAAAGGGGCTTTCCAATATCTTTGATCGCCTTTCTTACCTTTTTGGAGATGATCTTATATGTTTATTTTCCTCTGCGCTGAGTCTTCATGCTGCGCGGACTCTTTTCTGGTGTGGGGGGTGGGCTCCTCACGGCTGGGCTTCTCCGCTGAGCATAGGCTCTAAGGCGCGTGGGCTGAGGAGTTGTGGTTCCTGGGCTCCAGGGCTCAGTCAGGCTCAGCGGTCGTGGCCCACGGGCTCTGCTGCTCCACCGTATACAGTACCTTCCCAGATCCGGGATCAAACATGCGTCTCCCACACGGGCAGGTGGATTCTTTACCACTGAGCCACCCGGGAAGCCCCTTTCTTATCTTACTTGTAATTCGACTGCGTAGAAATCACCCTGCTTTTTCTGGACACTACGCCCTATTTTAGAAATCAGCCGTAGACTTTCATTTCTGTGATGGAATCTAAACTCTAGGGAAAGAGACGGTGCTTAGAGGAGACACACAGAAGGGAGCGTGGGGTCCCCTGAGGGAATCAGAGGCAGGTTTCTGAGGACGAAGCCAGGGTGCCCGGTGGTCAGACATAAGGGGCCTAGCAGGTGCTGCGTGACTTGCTAACAGATTAAGTCTAATAGTTTGGTGAGTCCTGGAAGCCCACGGTTTTTAGGAGGCAAATATTAGCACAACAGGCCAGTATCTCCCCAACGTCTTGTGATGCTCTGTGTATGTTGCCTTTGGGGATGAAATCTTAAAGGGTGTCTTATAGACTGTCCCCAAACAATGTACATCATCACTCTTGGCTCAGGAGGTCCCCAGTAAGGACCAGACTTCACCTCCGACAGCCCCCATAGCAACAATATCTAAGGCTCTTGGTTAACTTCTGTTACAAAAATCTTGGTTTGCACCAGAACATTACTTTTTAAACCACATTTAAAAGGAATTTGACAAGGATCTAACACAGAGAAATAAAGCAGTTTCACCACCGTGATTCATAAACATCAAGACACATTTTACGTTTATGATTATGGTCCTTAATTTACTCCATAATCATCCTCATCATCCTAACGAAACAATGAATGGAACCAAGGTCTGTGTGAAATGTTTACGTATTTAAGATGTAAAAACATTCAGAGAAAATGATGCCACGTGAAGAATCTTCTCAGGTAAAGATCTGAAGGGTGAATTGTCGTGTCAAACCCTGAGTGATAAATCTGTAACAGGCTCCTCTCCCACCTGTGAAGACTCTGCCGCAGGATTTGCATCTACAGATAAAAGCAACAGAACTCTTTTTGTCAGGTAATGAGTCTCCATTGCACCTTATGCTGTAGGGCCACCTGCAGTTCCACTTGGACACCACCGCCTGTTACACGTGGTTAAAATGTGCCCACCGGAGGCAGCTCATGGCTGAACCATGGCAGCAGCTGGCCTGGACCAGGCTGCCCAGCGGAGAGAAGCCCCCATGCTGTCTGACATTTCATCCCTTTGGCCGCCGGAAGTCCTCCCTGCTGCTGAGTTTGAAGACGCTGAGATGAAGAGCAGCCCAGCTGGTGAGCTCATGTTTTGTGAGCAAATCTGAGCTCATTTGCATCTTTGCATCCGCTGCAGCATGGGATGACCTCTAAACCCTAGAGCCCTTTTCATACACGTGAGGGAGCCCCACTTCAAAGAAGTTGCAAGATGGACAAGGACTGCAGTTTAGGGGGAAGCAAGAGGTTCTCTGTAAGGTCACGAGCCGGCCAGGCAAGGACACTGGCTTCGTGATGGAACCCTAATCAGTGTCTCTCCAGCCAGCGTCCACACTCACCGGATACCCGTGTCTAACCCAACAGGAGGGTAGAGCTCCAGCTGGGGTTTGTGACGGCACATGGGCTTCTCCCACTGAACCGAGCGAAAGAGGCCTCCCCCTGGTTCGACTGGTCTTCAGGGCTCTGGGCCCTTCCCTCCGTGCCCGAGAGATGAGCACACGGATGGAATGGGAAGGCTCCGTAGCCACACATCCCTGCTCCAGCCCATCCTGTCCCAAAGCTTCCAAACCAGACCCTTTAGCGGAACTTTTTCATCACAAAGAGACCGTCTTGCCTTTCTCTCTCCTTGAATCCTACTACCTACATACCCTAACCCCAGACTCACAGACACACATCCAGGCAACCACACACACACACACACACACACACACACACACAACCATGGGCCTTAAAGGAGAGCTCCTTCCAAGATGCTATGTCCCAAGGGCAGACATATTTATAGCAAGGGTCCTTATCTCATGAAAAAGACTTAGCAGAGTCATTTGTTAGTAAACACAGTGAAAGTTTTAGCCACTCAGTCGTGTGCAACTCTTCGCAACCCCACGGACTATTGTCCGCCAGGCTCCTCCGTCCACGGGATTCTCCAGGCAAGAATACTGGGTGGGTTGCCATTTCTTTCTCCAGGGGATCCTCCCGATGATGGATTGAACCCACGTCTCCGCACTGCAGGCAGATTCCTTACCATCTGAGCCATCAGGGAAGCCCAAACCCAGTCGCCATTTCAAAAGCAAAATAGGAAAGTAACTTCTTCCCCCAAATGATGGCCATGGATCTGCTGGTGACTCCGTCTTTGTGTTGGCTCTGCCCCCCAGTTCCACGGGCAGTGAACCCCGGAAACCAGCCTGTGCTCAGACAGCCCCCTGGCGAGCTGGTGGGAGGTGCTGGTAGCAGGGCTGGTTTTGAACTGCGTGGTGAGAATTTAAGGCCGGGGTGTATATGGCGTGGGAGAGTCCCGTCGGCTGAAGGGTCTAACCCAGGCTGATGCAGGAAGACGCAGCTGGCAATTCTAGAAGTCACCACAGACAAAGTGCCTTGAACTTGGCATGAGTCGGAATCATTAGGGAGATTTGTTGAAACGTCAATTGCTGGACCCCATTCCCAGACTCTCAGCATCAGTGGATCTAGGATGAGGTCGGAGGATCTGGGTTTCTGGCAAGTTCTGGAGTGATGCTGGGATCCAAGGACCACTCTTCGGAACCCAGTGGTCTGGATCTCCCAGTGACCGGCTTTGTTCTTTCGGCCCAGGACAGTGCTGGGGGTGCTGCGGGTGAGTGGGGTGGGTGGTGAAGGTGGACGTTCACACCAACAGCTGCTTGCCAGCTACATGGTCCTCCCAGCAACCCCGAGAGTGAGATGTGACTTCCCGTATCTCCTGAGGACACTGGATCCGAGAGGCTTTCCTCAGGTCTCATGGCCAGTGTCCATCAGAGCCTGCTCTCTCTGGCCTGCGGGTGTGGTATCAGACTGCTGGAGCTCCCAGAGGATTGCCACACGCGGTGAAGGTTGAGAGCCCCTGGGCTGGATTTGCCCCCAGAACCAGCTTCCAGAATGCGAGGCCATTGGCTCCACACTATAGAGATTCTCCCCTGAGGGGGTCTGCAGTGGAACCTGGGGGTTTCCAAAGTCCGCTTTGTGAAAAAGGGGATTTTTTTTCCATCCTAGGGCTAGAGGAGTTGTTGGGAAAGGCAGGCCTTAGTGGACAAAACTTTTGGGGAGAAGCTGTTTTTAGACAGAGAACGTGGCCGTCACCCATGGTTGGGGGCTTCCCCCGGCTCCCCAGAGGAGTGGGCTGCAGTTCTAGGATGTGTTGTCACCAGCAGATTTCACTCCCAGGTGGGACCTGGCCAGCGCCTGTGACTCAGCTGTTCACCGCCGTGTCCACCGTGATCTGTGCAGGAGACAAGGGGCCACTCGAATGAAGGTCGTCTGGGGGTCATCAACACGGGGACTGCTTACAAAGCTGGGGCACGCTGGGAAAGCGGAGACAGAGCAGTGCCCGGAAGACGAGCGTGCGGAGAAGGTTGCTCCGAGAAGAACGACCTTCGTCAAGGTCAGCCCGAAGCTGCCCCACAAGAAGAAAGTCAGCAGAATGAATGTCCCACTGCCGGGGTGTGCAGGCCAGTGTTAACATGTGTGACATCTGTCCATTTTCCTGGTGTGATCTCTCTCCCCATCCCCTAATTCGAGCTACTAAGTGAGGACACTGGTTGGTTTTCTTTTCTTTTTATGCATTTTAAAAAATTTGGTAAAATCACGTAATATAAAACCTACTGTCTTCACCATATGTAGCTGTTCAGCGCGGTGGCACTGAGAGCATTCACACTGGTGCACAACCATTACTATCGTCATCGCCCAGGTCTCACCTCCCTGAACGGAAACTCCGCCCCCCTTACACACCAGGTCCCCCCACTCCCACCCCAGGCCCCTGGCACATCGGAGGCAGAACTGACGAGAGATGCTCCAGCCCAGCCCCGCCCCCATCTCACCCCAGGCTCCTGCCCGCTCTCCCCAATGACCACCCCAGCTGGCGGCAGAGAGGAGGGGGGCCCAGGGAAGTCGTCTACATGCGGGGGGACTGGGGACCCGAACTCAGGCCCCCTGAGTCTCTCCCACCCCTTCCAGGGGCCCTGAGGCGCCTTCCTGGGACCCAGGGCTCCGCAGGGCCTGTCTGGACGCCCTGACCTACGTGCTGCTCTCAGGCTCAGCTGACACCACGGCTCCAAGCAGACCCCAGGCTTGAGATCCGGGCTGTGGTCGGGGAAGGGTTAGGGGCCCTGGAGGGGCACAGACGTCCTCTGAACCCAGCCGTGAGAATGAAATCCGGTGCCAGGGCGTCGCTGGGGAAGTGGGCGGGCTAGGAAGGTGAGAACCCAGTGGGAGGTGGGGTGGCTGGGAGGGGAACGCTGGAGAATGTCCCCATGCTTTGATACGAGTCACCGCGGAGGGGGTCACCCTGCCCAGACGCCCCGTGCAGACACCCTCTCTGACTCTCAGGAAGGCCAGCATCTGAGCTTCCCTGACTGAATCAGTGAGCAATACTTCCCTGGAGACGGGAAACCATTTCCATGAACACTAGATAGAATAATTCATACAGGATTTCATAAACATCTAGAAAACATTTTCATTTCGTACATGCATTATTTTTTGGGTTCTACGAAAATTCAGAGGCGCTTTCACCAAAGGGTCTCACAACTGTAAAATGCCATTACTGTGCTGACCGCCTACTACTCCATACGGGTCCCAGCCGTGAAAACCCGTTCTTAAGTCTCCTCAATCCAATTAAACACCTTCCTGGCCCTCTGTCTGCTGTGTCACAAGGGGACAGTTGCGCTTGATTCCATCACCCTGAAATGAAGCGTTTATAAGAATGTGTGTCCAGGTGCCCGAGGGGCCAGGGGTCAGGTTCCTAGCTGCTGAGCCGTGAACTCAGGGGTTGTTGGCTGTTGTAGGAAATGCTGGAGGGAAGTGATGGCGTCTCCGTGTCGGGGAGCAGGCGTGAACACAAGGCCCGTGTGTCCCCTTGTGGAGCACGGCCATGCGTGGTCTGGAGAGGACCCCCAGGAAGTGATGCCTGCCCTCCCCTACTCTTCTGAGAGTGAGCCTTCCTCCAGGAGCTCTGCCACACAGACCCCTGAGCGCCCGGCAGGCTGGGACTCTAGCAGGAGGCTCACCTGTTGTTTCGGGACCGTGCCGGCTTCCACCTCCCCGCCCTCACTGAAGACCCTGAGGTCAGGGGCCATCTGTGAAGGCGTATTCAGCTGACCACTGGTCTCGGAGCCTCCTGGGCTGGGTGGTAACTGGAATGATGCTTCTAAAATACTCACCGAGAAGGCAGGCTGAGTGGTGGAAACATAGATGTGGACCCTTTGAGAAGGCACACCGTCTCCTCATCCACTCCTTGGGAGTTTTTAATGATGCAAGGAAGGGCCCAGACAGGGTGACAGCTGGGGGTGAACCGGGGGAGTGACCCCCACCTTCTGACTTGTACCATCTTTTTATGTCTTCAGGCACTTTCACCTGCATTGTTCCGTTTGCTCCCAGGAGCGAGAAGACCGTTACAAGATGCCGCGACAAGCTCAGAGACACCATGTGACTTGCACACGCTGAAACCGTTGAGACTCAGATCCAGGCTTTCTGACTCCAAGTCCAGCTTTTAATAAAGCTGGGCAAGTTTTCAGAGAGCAAGGGACAAATCAGCACTGACTGAAGACCTACTATGCATCCGGTACATGTTTTTCCTGTTACATCCTCTCCCAGGCTGGCCCGGTGAGTACGCACTTGTTCGTTTTACTGAAGAGGAAGCCAGCTCAGCATTCAACAGCATGACCAGCTGGAAAGTGGTAGGAGTTGGGGTTAAAACCCAGTTCTGCCTGCCTTTAAAACCACTTTCCTCTCATCTCTGCTAATGTCGTCCTTTAAAATCACATATGAGAGAACAGAGACCCCAGGGGTTAAGTGACCTGCAGGCTGGCGCAGCGGGTCACAGGGAGAGCTGAGCCTGGACTCCGACCCATGACCCCACCAGGCTCTGGGCTATGTGATGGTCTCATCGTGGCTGCCCCCAAATCAAACAAGACCATAATGAGGGGCCCGGTTAGTCCTTCACAAGCAGCTCTGTCATTTAGCAGAACTGGGTGAGGGAAGAGGCCTGGTATCAAAGCTTGCGGCCGGCGATGGATCCGGGGCAGTCCTATATATAGATGTCATTGTTCGCCAGTATT
Source organism: Alces alces (assembly GCA_015832495.2). Lineage (NCBI taxonomy): Eukaryota > Metazoa > Chordata > Mammalia > Artiodactyla > Cervidae > Alces > Alces alces. The sequence goes on along the minus strand of JADEYB020000019.1, from coordinate 46,866,314 downwards.
TTCAACTCGCTTGTCTGAGCCGCCTGGTAAACTCTTTCAAGTCCTATTTCTCCACGGGCACCATGAACCGTGCGGAGAAAATCTGTGGACGCTGAATCACTAACGCTATTGATTATCTCCTTGTCTGAAGTAGCCAGCTGGGACTCTGTTCTGACAAATAAAGGTCCAACGACCCGCCGCAGGCATCCGAGCGGTGGGCTCATAGTCTGAGCGGTGTCCGCAGAGGCACGGAGCCCCGGGAGGCGCGGAGAAGGACAGAGGCACAGAGCCTGTTCCGAGACCCCCCGCAGCCCTCACAGTGGTGACAAGAGGAGACGCAGACGGAGGCGGGTGTTTCAGCAGATGGTCTCTATCCAGGGAGTAGCGGCAGAGATGCTGACGTCAAGAAAACACAGGGGCTGTGACCCCAGTGATGACTCTATTTCCTGTTCCAGGCGGCTTGGCAGGGATTCCTGGTACGAGGAACACTTACTCGCTGTCAAGATATACTGGTCTCTACATCTCACAATGATCTGAGAGGCTAAAGAGATGGGAGAGGCTGTCTTTCAAGGACACAGGTTGGGCTTCAAGTGACATTCTGCCAGCATCTCTCTGCTGTTGCAAGTGTTTATAAAGACTGATTAATATGGGAGGCGAGGAGCAAGTGGATCTCCGACTCTCTCATGGACGAAGGATTGCAAAGCATCCCTATTACAGCGATGGCAACAGAGGCCGAGAGAGAGCACCAAGGGTTGCTGTGAACAGTTGTGCAGGTTGTGCACTGAACAACTCTAGGGGGAGCCATTTACTTTCTGATCTCTTCAGATTTGTGCAGTGTGTAGTGTACACACTGTATGTGATGGCCCGGGAGTCCAGGGCATCCTAGGGTCTATCAGCTCTGAACATAAAAATCAGAGAACTGATTTCAGGCAGAGCATCTTGGACTTAAACTGAAGTCCACGTGACCCAGTTGTCCTGATACTCTGTACCCGGAGGAAGAAAGCTTCAGGTTTGTTTGCACTCTCAGAGCTGGAACATCAAGGACTTGGGCAGTTTCTCTAGGAAACACCATTCTCTCCTGTAGATCTGCAGAGCCAGGGTCAGTTAAGGAAGGTTGACCCCGAGGCCAGTAGGAGCAGATGGCTAAACAGGCAGCTGTGCCCTCGGGGACAGCCGGAGCCCAGCCTCCCAGCCCCAGTATGGCCGAGGGCAGCACGTGGTGACCAGTGGGCTCCCCAAACTCTGCGAGCGCCAGCAGCCGTGGCCAGGAGGCAGAGCTGATCCCAGCTCCATCCTAGCAGCTGCCGTGCCCCGTGAGTCCCACTGACCCCGTGCGTGTCATGGCTCCAAGGACTGTCAGAGCTGATGGATGTGGTTGTTCAAGTTACAGGGACCCAAAGAGTGCCCACTGCGCTGTCCACGCGGGCCACTCAGAACCATCTCAGAATCAGGGGTGTGCGGGGAGCCTCGGACACGTCTCGGGGGGTGGGGGTGGGGTGAGGATCGGGGAAGACAGTCCGGGCTCTGCAGAGTCAGGCTGCAGGGACCCAGGGACGTGACCTCATTTGTGCCCAGAGGCTGCCAAAGCCCGAGGCAGGCTGGCTGCACAGAGAGATTCACTTCACTGCAGAAAGAGGGAGCGTATCCCGAAATGCTTCGTCCTGTATTCCTAGGGCTCCTGGGAGGAGGGGTGGTGGGCAGAGGAAAGGCTGGGACCCCTGCACAAAAATAAAGCTGCCTGCGCTTCCCAGGTGAAGCCAGCAAGGGGACAAGGGGACCGGGTCATGGGTCAGCAGGAATGAAGTCGTGGGCCTCAGGTGGAGATGCAGCAGGTAACACTCAGGTCCTACCCCCCAGACTGTCCTGGCCTGGGACCAGGCTCCTGATTCCAGGAAGAGGACCTGAAGGTCCTATGGGCTCTTCCCTGAACCACTTCCTCAAGGTCTGGCTGGGGCCAAAATCAGGAGGAGAGTAAAACCCACCCATTAGGACACGTTGCTCCTGGCAGAGGTGTCTAAATTAAGACGACGGACAACCTTCTGTAAGAGGGAAAAAAAACGGGGCCTCTTCTGCCCAGAGTGATATGGCGGGGATGAAAGCTCATAGAATTTTATCAGATTCCTCCAAAGAAAAGCAGGGCAGTACTGTTTCAGAGCAGCCAGAGGAAAACTCGGGGATTGCCTGTAAGAGGGGGCGCCCCGAATGTCAGGGAGTAGGGGTCCTTTGCATAGGGGGGCCATTAAAAGCAGCTGCCCCTTCTCAGAACCTCCGCGGTGACACTGCTGTCCAACAGACAGGCTTCCAGCGGATTGTTGAAAGGGGCACGCATCTCACCCACTCCCGTGTTTTCTTCTGCTTTAATGAAATTTAGGGAATTAAGACCATTTGAAAGAATGCTGGGGGGACTTCCCTGGTGGTCCAGTGGCTAAGACTCTGCACTCCCGGTGCAGGGGGCCCAGGTTTGATCCCTGGTCAGCAACCAGATCCCACGTGCCACAACTGAAACCTGCACGCTGCAACGAAGCACGGGCCACAGCCAAGACCAGCACAACCAAACAAATAAACGGTTTATTTATTTATGTATTTATTTTTTAAGAATTCTGCGGACAAAATAAGCTGGGAGTTTTTTGGTTTTTTTTTTAAGCTGGGAGGTTTGCTGTGGATTCCAAACTAGGCAAACTCTGAAAGTCACATGTAAGATTTAAATAATAGCAAACAGCACCCAGGAAGCATCAGCTTTATGAGATCGGTGCTTCCACGGAACCCTGAGGGCAGTGAGTCCGAACTGAGAACAGAAGGCCAGGAAGACAGGCCGTGGCTGGTCATAGTTGGGGCCGTACAGGTCTCTGGTGCCATTTATAATGGCAAACAAGTCTTAACGTTTAAGAAATCAACACGTTTAAGAAATTTCTTAACAAGTTTAAGAAATCTTAGGCAAACAGCAATATCCACTTAGGGCTTCCCAGGGGGCACTACTGGTAAAGAATCCACCTGCCTATACAGGAGACAAGGGTCAGTTGAAAATGGGTCAGAAAGATCCCCTGGAGAAGGAAATGGAAACCCACTCAGTATTCTTGTCTGGAGAATCCCACGGACAGAGGAGCCTGGTGGGCTATGGCCCACGGGGGTCGCAAAAGAGTTGGACAGGACTGAGCGCACACACATTATCCATTTACTGCCTAGAGGGTTTAATTAGCGGTTGATCAGGCTCTGCTTGTTACATCTTTTCCTTTGTTGTCTCAAATAATTGGCTCCCAAACCACGAGACAAAAATCACTGGCAGAGCTTCAAATCCCTTTGCACAGCACACATCATATGTGGATTCAGTAAATATTTATCACAAGTTCTATGGACTGCCATTTTTCACATTGGTATAAATAAAACACTAATCTAATAGCAAATATTGCTAAAAGGTATTGACACCTTTTGTCATGTACTTTTTCAATCAATGGGTTCTAAGTAAATACAAATGCTATTCTAAGTCTGTATCTTTTAAACTATGGTTTAGATCTGATAGACAGAGTGCCAGGTGAACTATGGATGGAGGTTTGTGACATTGTACAAGAGACAGGAATCAAGACCATCCCCAAGAAAAAGAAATGCAAAAAAGCGAAATGGCTGTCTGAGGAAGCCTTGCAAATAGCTGTGAAAAGACGGGAAGTGAAAAGCAAAGGAGAAAAGGAAAGATATACCCATTTGAATGCAGAGTTCCAAAGAATAGCAAGGAGAGATAATAAAGCCTTCCTTAGCAATCAATGCAAAGAAATAGAGGAAAACAATAGAATAGGAAAGACCAGAGATCTCTTCAAGAGAATTAGAGATACCAAGGGAACATTTCATGCAAAGATGGGCTCAATAAAGGACAAAAATGGTAGGGACCTAATAGAATCAGAAGATATTAAGAGGTGGCAAGAACACATAGAAGAACTGTACAAAAAAGATCTTCACGACCCAGATAATCATGATAGTGTGATCACTCACACTCACCTAGAGCCAGACATCCTGGAA
>JADEYB020000019.1:46827290-46861022 GCA_015832495.2 Alces alces | reverse complement strand
AAGAGCTGACTCATTGGAAAAGACCCTGATGCTGGGAAAGATTGAGGGCAGGAGGAGAAGGGGACGACAGAAGATGAGATGGTTGGATGGCATCATCAACTCAACGGACGTGGGTTTGGGTGGACTCTGGGAGTTGGTGATGGATAGGGAGGCCTGGCATGCTGCAGTCCATGGGGTTGCAAAGAGTTGGACACAGCTGAGCAGCTGAACTGAACTGAACTGAAAAACAGTATTATTCTGTTCTCTAACTGAAAAAAAAATGAATTCTTATTGACCATGTATTGACCAATTATTATGTGACTGGCTATGTGTGAAACCCTTCACATGAAACATGTCATTTAATCCTCATAACAACTTATCCAGGTAGATGTTAATGTGTAACTCCTATTTTATAGATGAAGAAATTGTGGCTTGAAGAGTTTTGGTAACTTACCTATGGTCCCAAGAGGTGGAGACCAGACCAACCTATAACTGAAGGAAATATTTCTCTCATAACTGTTCTGTTCAGAGATAGGTGTGAAAACATTTTAGATTTTGTTTTCGTGTCATTTTTTAAGCTTTTTTTTTCACTAAATTGGTTTTGTGTTTTCACAAGGCATTTGTATATACCAGTTTTCTTTCCCTATATCCCCATGCCTTGTCTATTGTATGGTTGAGTTGCATTTTATTTCGCCATTTCCCTATTTTTGGACATTTAGATATCTTGGTTCTTAGTTGCAGCTTCTGAGAACGTTAAGCTACAGCATGGGAACTCTTAGTTCTTGACCAGGGAGGGAGCCAGAGTCCCCTGCACTGGGAGCATGGAGTCTTAGCCACTAGACCACCAAGGAAGTCACCATTTAGACGGTTTCTAAGGTTCATTACTAACTAATGCATCTTGGGAGAGTGTAAAACTGCCCACCTAACATTTGCCCCTACGTCTCCAACCTTAAAATCTGTGCTGGCCGTGAGAGCTGACGAGCCAAGCGAATCCGAGCAGAGGCGGGCGGTGTGCTCACACGCTGGGGGGCTCTCTGGCGGCTCCTGGGGGCCCTAGAGTGGCCCCCACGGGACGAAGCCAGACTGGCGTGCTGATGGCTGCCACACGTGGCCCAGTCACCCACCACCCCTGCCGACAGCCTGTCAACCGCCAGGCTGCTCGGTAAGCTTATCCCAGGTTATCTGTGGCCAGCCTGACTGCAGACACACGATGGAGCCCAGGCTGGTCCGAATGAGAAGACCCACCCAGCTGATTCACAGATGTGAGTGTTAAGTCACTCAGTCACCTCCAATTCTTTGCGACCCAGTGGACTGTAGTCCACCAGGCTCCCCTGTCCATGGGATTCTCCAGGCAAGAATATTGGAGTGGGTTGCCATTCGTTCCTCCAGGGCATCTTTCTGACCCAGGGATCGAACCCAGGTCTCTTACATCTCCTGCATCGGCAGGTGGGCTCTTTACCACTGGTTCCACCTGGGAAGGCCTCCAAAGAGTTTTCCAATTATGAAATATTATCTTTTTCTGTGATTTAAAATGCCAATTTTATCATAAATTGAATGCGGGCACACACATGCACATATTGAGTCTGTTTCTACTATCTTATTTGATCCTGAATGATTGCAGACTTTTGTAACTGCAGTGGTTTTATAGCCCTTTTGGGCAGCTGGCAGTAAAAACACTTCCTCCTCCCCAATCACTGCTTATAATTCTTTTCAACTTTTTCTTGGCAGTTCTTGCTCATTTTTTCTTCTCAATGAACTTTAGAATCACTTTATCAGAGTCTAAAAAAAAAAAAAGGCCTGGGATTCATGGCTTTTAATCATTATTTACATTTTTACTGTGATTTACATTTTCACTTCAGTCTCATTTGTCCAGGCTGGTTGCAGACTTCCTAAAGATGACATCCACATCTTATTTACATCTCTGACATCTCCACAGGGCCTTATACACAAAAAATGCCCAATAAGTGTGTGCTGATGCAGAGAACAGTCCCCAGAAACCTCCATCACCAGGGCTTCTTAAAAGTGTGTTTTTAAGCTACCTATCAAAAGAGGAAAATAATAGCAGCTACTGTACATCTGATTTCAAGATGTATTTTCAAAAGCCTCAAGTGAAATAGTTTAAAACAGAAATATCAACATTTAAATGATTCTGTACAAAATAAATTAATAGAGCAAATTTGAAATTAATGCCCCAGACTGTCCAGTCTTTTTTGTACTTCACTTCTACTGTCATGCTGAACACTGAAGTCTAAGTAAGCCATTATTCAGGTTTCCATGGTTTTGCTGTGTGTATGTGTGTGTGCATGTGTGTGTGCACACGTGTGTGTGCGTGTGTGTGCGCGCGTCTCTGTGTGTGTGCGTGTGTGTGTGCAAGTGTGCACGTGTGTGTGTGTGTGTGAGATGAAACCCAGCAATAAGTCAGCAAGACTGACTTCTGTTATAAGTGCTTCCCTGGTAGCTCAGACGGTAAAGAATCTGCCTGCAGTGCAGGAGACACAGGTTCTATCCCTGGGTCAGGAAGATCCCGTGGAGAAGGGAATAACAACCCACTCTGGTATTCTTGCCTGGAGAATCCCAAGGACAGAGGAGCCTGGTGGGCTACAGCCCATGGGGTCGCAGAGTCGGACACAATTGGGCACATGCATGCATGTGCACGCAGATATAGGAATGTCTTCATATACAAATTCTTTAAAATATAAAACCTTAGTAGAGATAAAGGAAATCTATACGACTGGTTCATAGTCCTGACCCTCCAACCTCAGGTGTGTCCATTTGCAGAGAAATCTACATGATTATGGTCGACAGTGATCTCGAGAGGCAGGTCCTCCTTTTAAGTGAAAAGGAAACTGAGATTCTGAAGAGAAACATCAGGTCATATAAGGAACTGACAGCAAAGCTGAGCCTGGAATCCCCTCCACGAGTGATGTTTCCACTACATTAGGCTGTGACACTGCAAATTTCTTGACCTTTTTCCAAAACCAGATTAGAGTTACTTGGTAGAAGCATGCCTTGTACAATTTTGGTCCTTGTTTTGGGGGGAAAGGGTGTCATGAAATCAAACAAACTGTTAACGGAGGCCTAAAAACTCTAAAAGATGGATTTGTGCTAAAAGATAAACCTGCTCTTTCAAAAGAGCAGTATCTCTTTCAAAGCAAAATGGCAGCCCAATTTTGAAGAGTATCTTCAACAAGCATGAAAAGTGAAAAAAGAAAGAGAAAATGTGACATCAAAGGAGAGTGACTTTCGACCGACAATACAATCCATCAGGCTGCAGACGGAGTGAAAGGGAGGCCGCCAGACGCCTCTGGAGCAGGACTGACCGGGAAGGGGAGGCTGACACGTACTCAGAGCGACGCTGTATCTCGGAGGGCTTCACACGCGATCGCAGCTACGGAGGTAGAGCGCCGTGGGACGAGGAGCTCAGAAGACAGATTTACCACCTAGCGAGTCAGTAACCTAACCTGGGGAGAGACAGCCCTCCGTCAGAGGCTGTGCAGCCCGACGGTCATCTGACCGGAGACCATTTATCACCCGGAGGCGGGTAACCGTGGTTACAGAAGATGAATGACAGGCAGGTGACACAGCTTCTGCCTTCCAGTGTGACAAGGCAGGAGTTCGTAGACCCAGGCACCGTACCTCAAGCAGACGGGAAATACTTACGTTCACTTTTAGAAAAAGAAACACCAACAAGTGCACACAGGAGAGACTTGAGTCCTCTTTGGAAGGACGGACTTCTAGGAACTGCCGGAACCTCCTAACGCTCACACAGTTGTCAACAAAGTGAGGTTTAGTGTAGCTTGATGTCTTCTTTGTACAGATTGGGGTAAAAGGAGTCTTTTCTCTAATTGAGGACAAAATAGCAAATAGGGAGGTTGTTCCATGGAAGCCAGGTTTCTCTGGCATGTCTGAGTCATTTAGCTTGAAACATCACAATGAACAGTTTTTTGAAAGAAACAAGGCTGAGTTAATAAGAAGAATGATTCTACCTGATGCCACATGCAAAATCAATTCCAGGGTGAATAGCAGATACAAATATGAAAGGTAAAACAATAAAGCTCTAGAAAATAACATAGGGACGTGTCTCCATGACTTTTGAGACGGACAAGTATTTCTCAAACAGAACACACGAAAAGCACTGGTCTTAAAGGAAAGACTGTTAATCTGGACTGTGTTACAATTAAGAATTTCTGATCAACAAAAGTCACTAGTTAGGGGAGAAAGTGAAAAAGCAAGCCGCAGAGTGAGAGAAGATATTTGCAATACATATAGTCAATGAAAAACTTGTGCCCAGAAAATATAAAAGATTTCCTACAAATCAGTAAGAAAAAAGTCAATTAAAAAAAAAAAGAGGTCAAGGCCTTGAATAGGTGCCTCATCAAAGAAGACATCCAAATGGAAGATAAGCATCTGAAAATGTGTTCAGCCTCACTGTTCATCAGGGAAATGCAAATTAAAACTCCAATGAGATTCCATTACACATGCACCAGAATCGATGTTAAGAAGAAAGGCTATACCAATAGTTGGCAAAGGCATAAAGTAATTAGAATTCTAATATACTGTTACTGAGAATGTAAACTAGTACAATCACTTTGGAAAATTCTAGGGTAGTATCAAGATGTGGGCTCGATCCCTGGGTGGGGAAGACCCCCTAGAGAAAGGACTGACTACCCACTATGGTATTCTTGCCTGGGAAATCCCACAGACAGAAGAGCCTGGTGGGCTACAGTCCACGGGGTTGCAAAGAATCAGACGTGGCTTAGCGACTAAACAGCAACAAGCTGACTAAAACTGAACATATGCCAACCCCACTATTCAGTGAGTCTGCTCCTGGGTTTGCATCACAAGTGTGCACCAAAGGCAAGAGAAAAAGTCCTCATAGGAACTTTCATTGAGCTGGTAAAGAACATCAATCATTGTAGTTCCAACTGGAAACCAACCAAGTGTTCATCCACAGCAGAATAGAAAATCTGTGCTGTAGTCATACAGTAGAATACTATACAACAATGAATAGGAACAATTACCACAACATGGAGGAGTTTCTCAAACACGTCTTTGAACAACAACAAAAAAATCAGACACATAGGAGTGCATACCATGTCATTCCATTTATGCCAAGTTCAAAAACAGGCAAGCTTACTGCAACGGTGGTAGAAGGAAGTTAGTGGCTGGTTACCTTCTGGACGTGGGACAGAAGAGACATGATTCAGAGGGCTGTGTGGAAGCCTCCTCAGGCACTGACAGCATTGTTTGCTGATCTGGACTAGATTGCATGGGTATGTCCACTTTGTGAAAATTCTGTGTACTTTTCTGTAGCAGGTACACCTCAATCAAATGTTTATCTAAAATTGTCTGTACACAATGTGAATACATGTTTACATACAGTCCTTAGCTATGCACTTGAAAATAGTCAAAATGGTAAATTTTGTTATGAATTTTTTACAATTAAAAATTTATGCATGAGGCAGGGTGCTCAGGGCTGGTGCACTGGGATGACCCAGAAGGATGGGATGGGGAGGGAGGTGGGAGGGGGGTTCAGGATGGGGAACACATGTACACCCACGGTGGATTCATGTGAATGTATGGCAAAAATCAATATTGTAAAATAATTACGGTATTGTAAAATAATTGCTGCTGCTACTGCTGGTAAGTCGCTTCAGTCGTGTCCGACTCTGTGTAACCCCATAGACGTCAGCCCCCCAGGCTCCGCCGTCCCTGGGGTTCTCCAGGCAAGAACAGTGGAGTGGGTTGCCACTGCCTTCTCCAATGCATGAAAGTGAAAAGTGAAAGTGAAGTCACTCAGTCGTGTCTGACTCTTTGCGATCCCATGGACTGCAGCCTACCAGATTCCTCCGTCCCTGGAATTCTCCAGGCAAGAGTACTGGAGTGGGGTGCCATTGCCTTCTCCACCTCCAATTAAAATAAATAAATTTAAAAAAAATTTGCAGTAAGTGTTTATAACACGAAAAGAAGGACCAAACCCTGCTGATGCCTTGTCTTTGGACATCTGGCCTCCAGAACCGTGAAGGAATAACTCCCATAATTCAAAGCCAAATAGAATGAAGTAAAATAATACGCAGCCCACCTCTTTTCCGCCACACGGTGTAATAATGTTCGTTTTTAGCTCCCCTGAGTTCCCATCAGTACTTTTTTAAAGCTCAACTTAGTTTCTTATGTTAGCAATATCTGTTCCCCCAAATAAATGTCTTGTAATACAAAATTTATCTCAATTTAAATAAGGGAATTTCTTAGAGAACAAACTATGGTTGCCAAGGGGAAGAATGAGGGGAAGGGATGGGGGGTTGGGGACAGACGCGTACACACTGCTACCTTTAAAGTGGATAGCCAACGAGGACCTGGGCAGGGAACACTGCTGAGTGTTGCGTGGCGGCCTGGATGGGAGGGGGTCTGGGGGAGAACGGGTACGTGTATATGTCCGGCTGAGTCCCTTCGCTGCTTACCTGAAACTAACACAACACTGTTAATCGGTACCCCCGATAGAAAATAAAAAAGCTTAAATAAATAAATAAGGGAGTCTCGCTCCATGCCCTATGGCTAATAGAAACACTACTCACCGCCCAGGGCCTCGTCCGGCTCTGGGAGGAGGTCAACCATGAGACACTGTAAAGCAACTATACTCCAATAATAAAAACTAAAAAAAAAGGAAAAGGTCTATTCTGAGCTAAGTTCCAGAGAGACACTTTTGAAGATGTAAGCCAGGCCATGTCACTCCTTTGCTGAAAAGCCTCCATCCCACCCCACGATCCGTCCCAGCCGGTACCTGTCCCATGGCTTCGTCTCCTGCGCCTCTGTGCCTCACTGGAGAGCAGGTGAAGTTCTGCTTTGAGTTTTAATGTGAATGGAAGCATCGATCGGTTAAACAGCAGCAACAACCACAACTGGAGGGTGCTCCCCCCGGGATCCGGAGGCCGCGGGCCCAGAGCGCCCGCAGAGGCCCAGTCCTGCCAGCCACCGTCTTCCTCGTCCCCGGGGCCTGGGGCTGGGCTGGGCCAGCTCTGCTCTCAGCTGCGGTCCCCATGGGCTGTGTCCAGACCACACCGAGGGGCGGGACCAGGTCTCAGCTCTGCTGGGAGCCCTGTAGGATCTGGAGGCTCTGGAAAGCCTGGAGGGACACAGAGGAGAAGCGGGTTTCTGCACCTTTTCCTCCAATGCACCTTGCTCCCCCCCGCCTCCCCCCGCCCCAGTAGCTGCCTTGTGTCTGCTTCCAGAGCCTCCTTCTGGGGTGGGGAGCAGGCGAGAGGTGCAGAGCTGAGCTTACTGCAGCCTCCCCGAGGACTGCTGGGGGTGCGGTGGACCTGTCCCCTCGCTTACGATCATGGGCACACTTGGGATTAGCTCCATGCAGGTCATTCTCCCTTCGTGGTCACTGCATACCTGAAATTTGAGGGCCTTCCTGGTGGCTCAGTGCTAAAGAATCCGCCTGCAGGTCAGGAGACTCAGGTTTGACCCCTGGGTCAGAAAGATCCCCTGGAGAAGGAAATGGCAATTAGCTCTAGTATTCTTGCTGGGAAGTCCCATGGACAGAGGAGCCCATAGTCCATGGGGTCATAAAACAGTCGGACACGGCTGAGCCACTAAACCACCACCAAGTCATTCCTCACACCAGCTCTTTGCTGGGAAAGACGCTGCCGCTGTTGGTTTAGCTGTTCATCCAACCCCTGCTTCCTCCACTCAGCCGTCCTCCCGCGGAGCAGAATTCTGACTTTGTGAAGGTTCCTCTCCCCGCTGAGTGATTCAGGGGGCTCCAGCTGCCATTCTGACCCTGGCCGAGAGGAGACCCCAAGAGGTGCAGGCCGGAGGTGGCTTCCCCCATCCCTCTGCCCGGGGCTGGTTTGTTAGCTGTTCATTGGAGACAAGGGGCGCGTAGGGGGACTCCCGGGAGGGCTTGCTCCTTGTGCAGAGATGGTCCGAGGGCAGACAATGCCGGGGCTGCTGCAGCCTGTTCCGGCTCCCCAGGGATAAAGCCGGCCCTGGGATTGGCCAGGCAGAAGGAACCCACCAATCGTGACGTTGCAGCCACTGAACTCACCAATACCAAGCCCCTTCCGATGAGAGGGAATAGATTTCCTTTTCATTTAGGCCTATTTGAGGCAGGGTTTTTCCACTCATCACAAATGAAGGAATCCAGCGTCTGCCCTCTAGAGCATCCAGGCCTTCCATGGTCAATAAAGCCCCTGGCCATGTCTCCATCGCCTGTGAGAGGAGAAGGCTCCGCCGGCACTCTCTGCGGGTTCCCTCTGGCTAAGGCCGCCCTGGGGATCTGAGGCCTGCTCCCCGAAGCAGATCATAGCACGTAACACGTCAAGTGAGGGACGGGGACCCTCTTGTCTGGGGACTCGTGTGACAGCCTGTCCCCTCCTTCCTGCGGGAGACGAGGAGAGGCAAGACGAGGAGGAGGGGCTGGCAAAACGCAGCCTCCAGAGCCTCCCCGGATTTAGGAAGGCTTATCCGCTCCTGTGCCGGGCGCTGAGTGCAGGTTCGAGGACTGGAGCCGGGAGAGGGAGGCAACGTGTGAAAGCTTCGCTCGGCCTCAACCCCCTTTTACCTCTCTTCCTGAGACCTTCGCTTCGCAGCCTCCAGGCTCCGGGCGGCACCCTTTGCTGCTCCCTGCTCTGGGCTTTGCCTTGAGCTGCCGCTTCCAAGGGGCCTGCACTTTGGGGTGCTCAGACCTGGGGTGCAGACACCGTTTCTCAGCCACAGCCCACGGGTGTCTCACCAGCAGTGAGGACGTGCCCCGGGGTGTGTGCTGCTGAAAGCAGTTGGAGACGGGCTCGTCTGAAGATCGCAGGCCTCTTGGCCTTTAAAGCGCTTGTTAGAGCCGACCCGAGGCTGCCCGCCACCACACTCCCACCCCTGGGAGACGGGGCCCCAGGCGTGCTGCCCAGAGCTTAGGGCAGCACCGTGCACTTGCAGAAACCACCATCTGTTCACTGCTTGCCAGTCAGGGCAGGGGGGAGCGGGAGACCCCGGGGCAGCCCCAGACGGGCCCGCGGCTCCAGTCTCCGCGGGAGGAGGGACATCCATCTGCCCCGGGCAGTCGTCTGTGCAGGCGGGGGTGGGGGGGGGGCGATGTTGACCTTGACCCCCTCCTCCCAGGCTGCCCCCTTCTCGGCCTTCTCCGACCAGGGGCGGCCCCACCCTCTGGTCCCTTCTGTGCCCCCCTCCCCGGTCCCCCTCAGCACCTCCACAGTCTTCAGCCGTGCTCAGAACCGGACATTACTTGTTAACAAGACTCTGTTCCTCGGATGAACACCCAGAGGAGCAGCACCGCTTCCCAGCGATAGTGTGATAAATTTATCTTGATATTTTTCAGGATCTGGCTGGACAGTGGGCAATGCGTCCAGTGAAAACCCAGGAGTGTCTGGGCCGGTCTGTGCCTTCCCCTCTGGCCAGATGCCGCCTGCTCCAACACTGCCGTGGAGGCACCTTCAAAACCATCTTTCCCGAGCATCCGTGTCCTCTCGGGCTGCAATTTCAGAGTGCGTGGCATCGGCTGGGACTCACTTGTATTCTCTGCGAGCGTCCTCCCCACCCCTCATCTGAGCCACTTTCCTGTGGGGTGGGCAAGGGGGGGCACCTTCAGCTCCAGGGCCTGTCGCTTGCAGACATGGCGTAGGTTGGTTCATAGAAGAACAGATACGATCCTCATGTCTATCCCATGAGATGGGCATCGTCACACCCATTTCACAGATAGGATCTGCCAATAAAAGCAAAATGCTGCATTAGTGTTCACGTCAAGTCTGCTCTTGGGATGACTGTGTTACTGTCTGTTAAGCTTGGTTTGACGTGACCACCAGGCGCAGGGCCTCCCACGTAAATGACTCCCAATAAACGTGGGATCGGGAGTGCTGAGAGAGCCAGCTGGGCGTCTGGAATAATGCAGTTGTTGGCGTGGCCTCCTGAAGGGGTGCTTACGCTTTAGACAGGGGAGGGTGAAGAGATACGGGTCGGGGACCCTCTATGCTTGGTAGAAAGTAGAGCGGCTTTCTGCCCTCCTTCCCTGACCCGCTGCTCAGAAGGGACCCAGTGAATATTGTCGCTTTGCCCAGCCTCCATCGGAGGTGGGAGCCCCCGTGGGTTCCCCTGGGTCCTGGAAGCATCCAGCCTCCACGGGGGGAGCCCCTGTGGGGACCCCGGGTTCTCGTCTTCCTCGTCCTCGTTGGTACATGCTGGGCTCTCGTCACACGAGGGTCTCTGCAGCACCCACGGCTCCCCGTCCTCCCTTCCTGCCTCAGCAGTGCTCTCCCGTGCAGCTCCTCCCGGGACCCAGGTGGTGACCCAAGGCTGCCTACACAGCTGCTCCCCTCCAGCCAGGGGCTCTGGCCGACTGCCCCTTCCCGCGTCCACCTGCTGCCCTGTGACATCTGGTGGCCGGAAGCCAGGAGCCCTCTCTCCACGGCCGTCTGCTCGGGGGTCTCTCTCCTGTCGCGTTGGGGATGAGCGCTGGGTTTGAGCCAAGCACCTGCTCAGTGAGGAGCCACCACGGCCAGACTCCCCCGAGGACTCCCGGCACCTGCTCGTCAGCATCCTCCAGAGCGGTCAGCCCTTCCCGCACAGAAACGTCCTCAGAGCGGCTTCAGGAGACGGGCCGACCCCTCGCCCATCATCACGCCTCCACACCCTCTTCAGCTTCCAAGTCTACTCGTTCGCTGCCGATTCCACAAGCTGCAATTCTCATCCACAAATATTTAGGCTCCAAGACTCAGAACATCCGCTGAGCCACAGCTGGGAGCCGGCCGTGCAGGCGTCTGTTCAGTTCTCTGAATCCACTGCCCTGCGTCTGGCTTCCCGCTCCGGTCACCTGACCTTGACCTGAGTGATTTCAGAGCTGCCGGTGGGACTCCAGCAGGAAGTGAGGCCTCGGAGGGGGAAAGAGGCTCAGCTTCAGAAAGCCGCTGGGGTCATGGCACAGGCGCCCCGAAGGTGAGTCTCTGTCCCTCCTGGCCCGTGCTCCCCGCACCCCGTCCCCGCGGCGGCAGGAGTGCGTGCCTGGCCCCGTGGCCCAGCACCGCGGGAGGCAGGACAGGGCATCGTGACTGTGCTGCAAGCCAAGGAGCTGGCGTGTGCCCTGGCGCCTGGCACGCACCCTGCCACTCATGTCAGCTCTCCTCTGGGTCTGCAGATCTGCGAGTCAAATGAGAAGACACTGCTCTTCTGTTCCTCTTCCTGTAACCATTCTTTCTCTTGGGTTCTTTTTTGTGGAAAGCAAAGTTACAAGAAGAGAGTCAAATGCAGTAACGCCCTGGGCTGAATTGTAAGCCTGAGAAATGTGAACAGAGTTAAAGGTCTGTGCAGCCGTCTCTGTGACGCTGAGTCAATTACTAACCTGCTCTGGACCTGAGTCTGCTCACAAGATCCCACCGAGCTGTTGTCAGGAATCTCTCCTGGGTGTGTTTTCCTTGCCTTGCGTGGTTTTCTGAGCCCACTTACAGTAAATGTGTGAGGCACCCTCAAGGCACTGGGTGATGCCGTCCTACTCGTGGCAGGTGGTACTGCGGTGTGGCCCGCCGGGAGCCGAGGCTGCTGCTACTTTCTGTGTTTCCAGGAAGCCGAGGGGAGACGCAGATTTCTGCTGCTGGACGAGCCCCCCCTCGTCCAGCGGGGCAGGTCCAGCAGGCCCACGTGCAGCTGCCTGGCGGCGAGTCCCTGGCTTCGCCCGGTGAGACACCAGCGCCCTTTGGAAAAACTCCCAGAGCTGTTTTTCTGTCTCTGCTCTCCAGCATGAGGGCAGAAGAGGTGGCTGGATTTCGTCCCTCAGCAATCAACAAAAGTGAGGCAAATGAGAGTGACTTCCAGAAAGAAAAAATACTCCCGCTTTCCAGGGAGACACATGATTCGGGACACGACATGGCGTTTGCCGTTCGACTGTCTACTTTCTGAATTCAGGTGCCATGAGTGGGGAAGAGGCAAGGGTGCAGGCAGGAGGGGGGAGCGAAACCCTAGAACACAGCACGCATGGAACAGGGGATGCAGGTCCCAGGGCCCACCCTGAGCGAACTGACACCTGCTGCAGGCAGCCAAGGCAGCCACGCCGTCAACACACGCCTTGTGAAGTGCGCGTGTCATCTCATTCCTCCCAGACCGGCACGCCTTCAGTTTAGGATGGGGGTGGGAGGGGAGGGTGGGCACAAGACGGCCCCGGGGTTTCTCAGATTCTGCACCCCTCTCCCTCTCCCCTCGCCTCTTCCCAGAGTCCCCTGCCTCCTGGCTGAGAAGAGTTGCCCTTTATAAGGACGGTCTCCCAAAGACAGCCCAGGGCACGCTCAGGCTATTAATGGATCAGAGATAGAAAATGAAATCCCACTATTTCCTGCCAATCAAATTCTTCCCCGGGCCAGAATCTGAGCCCAGGTGAGGGAGTCTTAGCCCCAGCTCACAGGGCTCCCCAGCCTTCATAGGTCTGATCTTTTACATTTAATTAAAAGAAATCATTTAAGCTTACAGGCAACATTAAGTCCCTGGTAGCCGGGGAGACCGTAGGTCATGGATAATTGATATCCAGCGAAAATCCCCAAACCTCATTCGCATCAGTAATCCCAGTGCCGCCTTACTCCGGCCAAACACGCTCTCACCGGAGCTGCCAATCATGCTGCCCTCTTGCCCAGCTGGACCCCCTTCCCTGCCGCCCACCTTCCCCGCTGCCCCCGCTTCCCCTGCCTCAGCTCACCTCCCAGTGGAAGCGTGAAGTACTGCCCAGGCCTGCCGGCCGACCACCAACCACGGAAGCAGAAAACATTATAACTGAGCCTCTGCATGCACGTGCCCCATTTCCTACACAGCGAACACCCCAGATCCAAGTCTTAGAACCTCCAAATTAGTGCTTGAGGAGTACTGGAAAGATGTGTGCTATAAACAGGTTTTTGCTTCCTAACCAGACTCACTATGAGATTCTTTAGGCCAATGGGTATTAATTTCTATAGGTTCTCAGATTCTTTCAAGAAATTAAAGAACTATACAGATCCATCCCCACCCCAAATCGTGTTCACACATATATACATCAAATTTCACTTACAATAGTGTGGGTTTCACGGGAGTGGGGAGCTTGTAGATATTAGTTCTAATGTGAAGAATAAATAAGGTGTGAAAGCAACCTATGTGTCCAAGGAGAGATGGATGGATAAAGAAGGGGCAGTGTGCATAGACATGGACAGAGACAATGGAATACTACTCAGCCACAAAAAACAACAGCATTTTGCTATTTGCAGCACCGTGGATAGACCTGGAGGGTATTGTGGTAAGTGAAATAAGTCAGAGAAAGACAAACACTGCATGCTCTCACACATATGTGGGATCTAAAAAACAGCAGACTAGTGAATTTGAGGGGGAAAAAGCAGCAGTCTCACGGATACAGAGAACAGATGGGTGGTTACCAGTGGGGAGGGGGAGGGGCCGTGTGAGGGTGAGGGTTTAAGAGGTCCAAACTGCCGGTCGTAAGACGGGCTCAAGGATATACTGCACAACACAGGGAATATAGCCAATATTTTGTGATAGTTGTAAGTGGAAAGCAACATTTGAGAACTGCATTAAAAATTAAAAAGAACACACAGACGTGATCTTTTTCTTTTATTAGCTTGCAACTTACAGGAAAGAGGAGTGTGCCATGTAAGACTAGCTGTGTTAAAGGCTGCAGTGATAGCAACCCAAGAGGGACTTGGTGGTCCAGAGGGACTGCCTGCCGACGCAGGGGACACGGGTTCGATCCCGTCTGGCAACGAGGATCCACACGCTGCGGATGCAGCTTAGCCTGGGTGTACCACTACTGAGTGTGGAGAGCCGGCACTCCGCAACAAATACCCAGCACAGCCGAAAATAAAAATAAATTAATTAAAAAAAAATTTTTAAGTGCACCAATAAACCATATATGTGCTTAGTCGCTCAGTCGTGTCCAACTCTTTGCAACCCCGTGGACTGTGGCCCACCAGGCTCCTCTGTCCATGGGGATTCTCCAGGCAAGGCTGCTGGGTTGAGTTGCCATGCCCTCCTCCAATAAAAGATGGAAACATATACACAATTTAATTACGTGTGTTTTATCAGGTAGAATGGACAAGGATTTACCAGATCTGTTTGGGTTACTTTAAAAACTACTCTTCAATATCCTTGTAAAGATTACTTCAGAGTATATAATAACTCTGTTATTAATATCTAAAATCTATTGGCAGCAACTGCACAGCTACACTCGAGGACAGAGCAGGGGTCAGTTATTTCTGACAAGAACGGGGTTGTCCAGAAGGACATCACAGAGAAAGTGACATTTAAATGGAGCCCTGAGTATAATTTGAAAAGAACTTCAATAGGTGGAAGGACATGACATTAACATGTTAGGAATCGAGACCAACGGAAGGTGAACCAGTAATAAATATCCTGCCTCTCTGGAACTGAAAGTCACTGGCATTTATCAAAATTTAGAAGCATGTCAAATGCATAGGAGATGTCTATTCGAAAGCCATTTTCTCCTGCCTCTCTTCATTTCCTCATAATCTCACTGCAGGAATGTGACCCCTATACAAAGAGTCCTCTCAGAGTCCACCTGAAATGTTTCGTTGGCAGCACTCCAGGCCTTGGGCACAGGAGGCTTCTCCTATGGCAGGAGATTGGAAGGAAGTGCCAGGTCGACAAAAATGCACATGTGGAAATTGCCAGATGGGACCCCAGGCCGGGGAGAGGTGCCAAAGGAAAGTGCAGTTTTAGGGGAGATGGTTTCACAGTCGGGAGGGCCATGGATGGAGAATTTCACTTTGCAAAAGCTGATATCAGGTGAATCCAGTCTTCACAGTGCTTTGCAGTGAGTGGCCTTAGAGGCTGCCCAGGTGGCATTAGTGGTAGAGAAGCCGCCTGCCAATTCAGGAGACGCTGATTCAGTCTCTGGGTCACAAAAATCCCCTGGCATGGGGAACGGCAACCCACTCTAGTATTCTTGCCTGAGAAATCCCATGGACAGATGAGCCTGGTGGGCTGCAGTCCATGGGGCCACAAGCTTTGCAAAAATGTTTTCTAGGATAATTGAAAGCTCCATCTGTAAGGGGCTTCCCAGGTGGAGAAAGTGATAAAGAAACCCTCCTGCCAATGCAGGAGATGTAAGAGACCTGGGTTCGATTCCTGGGTCGGGAAGATCCCCTGCAGGAGGGCATGGCAAATCCGCCTCAGTGTTCTTGCCTGGAGAATCCCCATGGACAGAGAGCCTGGTGGGCTGCAGTCCAGAGGGCGGCCAAGAGTCAGACGTAACTGAAGCGATGGAGCACCCGTCGCATCTGGCAGGCAGCCCCAGAGTAAAACGCCTTCTCTTGCTCTTAACAACGGGAACTGGAGTTAGTTGGTCCTCTGCCTCTTTTTAAATCAAATTTTATTATGAATCTTTAGACCAGGTGTTTAAAAAAGTTAGATCTGTTTTAAATTAGAGCTGCTTTTGTTCCCACGAAAATCTAAGAGGAGACTCCTGTAAAGCGGGGAGCCGCTCTGGCAAAAGCGGATCTGGGGTGGACAGGGCAGCCTTCCTCCTGCTCGTGGGCCGGGGAGCAGTGGTGTGGTGTCACCTGGGGGCCGGTGAGGACCGCAGCGTCTCAGCCCTGCTGAGCCAGGGCCTGCAGATCCTGGTGATACAAACACACGTGAAAGCTTGAGAAGCTCTGCTCTAAGGAAATCTCAGCCTTGTGTGATGTTTGCCCATGCCAAAGATGAACCAGAGGTGGAGGCTATTTTCACTTAGAGGTGGAAATAAATTCTGGGTGACATTATTTTCTCTGGCAGTTTATGAAGCCGGGAGAGACCCCATGATGGATGATCCCTGCCAGAGATGCGGGCAGACTAGGTCCCTGAACAGCCCTCAGGCCCGGCTGACCTTTCCAGGAGTCACAGCATCTTGACCCTTGACCCTGGCCCTTCAGCTCCGCTGCTGGTTTCTGCCTTGGGGGTCCCATCCTCCCCACTGAAATCACTGAGCTGATTTCAGAAACAACAATCTTCTACCCACCCCTCAACCCACAGTGGGCACCCACTGTGGTCCCTTTAAAGACGCTGGCATTCTAGCGCTGATGTATTTTTCTGGGTCATCTTGGGGATGAAGATGAGTGGACAGATTAATACGTTCACTCCAATCCTCCCACCTCCCTGTGTTTGTATGTCTCTTTTAACCATATCTAAGAGTTTCTGGTATCTTCATTTAATGTCATGCAAGATACTCACATTTCAGTCAGCTCAACAAGCAAACAGACCACCCCCAGTTATTCAAGGATGAAAAAATTTCGAACCAGTGTATCCATGTTGATAAATTTCATCCCAAAGTCATTGCAGAGGACCTGTGAACCTGAAGTCCGTAGAACTGAGACAGTTCTAGGTAACCCACCAAGATTCCTACTTGATTCATATGAAAGCAAACAGACAAAGAGAAGCCAACAGAATGTCTTGGCCTGATGACTGGAGGCTGCTAGACTGATCCCGAGGGTTCCGGTCACTGTCACGGAGTCACGGCCACTCACCGCCCCAGGGTCAGTTCAGAGACACAAAATGAGGGGATGCAGCATTTTTGTAGCAAGATGGTGCAGTGACAGCCCAGAGCATGGGACTCATATGCCCTCTGTCCTCGGAGCCTGTCCTCGGAGCCTGGCTCTAAGATAACGTGAATGCTCAGGGTGTGGGAATGCCTCTGAGGTTTACCGGATGGAGGGGCCCCTGATGAAGCTTACCAAATAAAACATGTTTCCGATCAAACTGTCCCCTGTGAACTCAGTGGAAGGTCATGTGTGATTGTTGTCCTAGTTCCTAAACTGCACATTCACATTCAGAACAGATGTGTTTGGGGACCCCCACGTTGTCTTCCTGACCTGTAAAGTGAGGGTTATGTAAGGAAGCCCCAGGTGGGGACCTATGGAAATACCCTTCCCAGTTAAACAGTCAGTCAAGGGCAATATATCATCCAAGGGGAAATTTCAAAGAAGGTGACTCTTGAATGGTGTAGGATGAAGGATTCCGATCATACCCTGTTCTGACTCAGCCTTGGCCTGTGTAGAAGACAGGCTTGTGGGCCATTGTAAAATCAACCAAACGGGGATGCCAATTGCACATGTTCCTCCAGGGATATAGACTGTTGACTCTTAACATCAGTATAACTGTGAGAGCCTGGTGAATAGCTATTGATCCAGAAAACTCTCCTTCCTCTTTTTTCATAAGCAGAGGACACCAAATCCATTTTTATTTCACCTGGCAAGGATGGCAGTACATGCCAATCATCCCATCTCCTTGTGTTTGTATGTGTTTTTTAATAATTAAATTTATTTTAATTGAAGGATAATTCCTCTACAATATTGTGTTGGTTTCTGCCAAACATCAAGATGAATTGGTCATAGATATACCTATGTCCCCTCTCTTGAACCTCCATCCCACTTCCTTCCCCATCTCACCCCTCTAGGTTGTTACAGATCCCCAGTTTGAGTTCCCTGAGTTACACAGCAAATATGTCTGTTTTAACCATATCTAAAGAATTTTTGGCATCTTCAGTTCATTTCATGCAAGCCACCTAAATTTTAGTCAATCTGACAGGCAAACAGAATCATGCCTAACTAACGAAGAATAAGAAAAGAAACCGCAAACAAGCATGTATGCTCAGTCGTTCAGTCGTGGCGGACTCTTTGCAGCCCCATGGACAATAGCCCTTCAGGCTCTCCCGTCCATCGAGTTTCTCAGGCAAGAACACTGGAGTGGGTTGCCACTTCCCACTCCAGGGGATCTTCCCGACCCAGACAGTGAACCGACATCTCCTGCATCGGCAGGCAGATTCATTAGCACTTGGTGCGTCGATGAATTTCATCCCAAAATTACTGCAAAGGATAACCTTACGCAAGACAGCGCCAG
This sequence comes from Alces alces, assembly GCA_015832495.2. Classification (NCBI taxonomy): domain Eukaryota; kingdom Metazoa; phylum Chordata; class Mammalia; order Artiodactyla; family Cervidae; genus Alces; species Alces alces. The sequence continues at coordinate 46,843,181 of JADEYB020000019.1, read as the reverse complement.
CTCCAGGCCCCTGTGTTTCGTTTAGTCTGCAGACCGTCTCACCCCTGATGCGCTGTATTACACTCATAGCACCAAGAGGAGTGACTAGTGAGCAGGAGGTGGTAAATCCTGGGATACCTCGATACAATACAGGTGCGCTGGGATGGGAGCTAAGCGCCTTAAGGACATTAGAGTGTGGGGCTTCCATAAAGTTCCTGGTGTCTGGGGTAGCAACGTGGGGCATGATGAAGATCCTCTTTGAAATTAAATACAAGTTCTGTGCCTGGCACCGCCATGATGAATAATAAGGTGCAAAGCCAGATGAGTGTCTTTGTATCATGGAGACAACTCACTCCAGATACGGCTGCACTGACCCAGGTTATTTACTAGGTAACCCCAAGGGAGCCAGTTTTGAGCGGGGCCCAAAGCAAGAGGAGCCTTTTCCAGCTGGCTCTTGGGACTTATGACCTAACACCTCACGAGTCTGTGATAGAACATGATGCTGGATGGAGCCTGGAGCAAGACCAGGGATATGCCTTCAACCAGAGGCCAAAAGTAGAAAGCAGGAAATAGACCATCAGGTCTCACTGTCACTCCTGAGGACCACTTGTGACCAGACCCCAGATCACTCATGCATAATGATCTCCATCACCTCTACAGTAAAGCATCCCAACCAACTAGGGTCTGACTGAAAGCACAAGAAGCAGAGAATAGGAAGAAGAGGAAAGGAATCTACACCTACCGCCTGCGGCCTTCTGGCACTCCACGAAGACTAATCCTGTAAAGACTGTGCAGAGGTCTGACTCACCTCTCTGCTAGGGATGTACTTACGCACACTAGCCAACTTTCCCTTTCTCGCTCACTCTTTCCTCCACTATTTTACACAGATTACTGGCACACTTTGGAGATAATGGGGGTTTGTTTCCAGACCACAGCAATAGGGAGAATATTCTAAGAAAGCGAATCACATGAATTTTTTGGTTTCCCACTGCACATAAAAATTATGTTTACACTATAGTATAGTGAGTGTGCAATAGCCTTAAGCCATAAAACAAATGTACGTACCTTAATTTAAAAATGCTTTATTGCTTAAAAAAATGCTGTCCTCTGAGTCTTCAGCAAGTCATAATCTTTTTGCAATAATAACATCAAAGATCATTGATCACACATCACCACAACAAATAGAACAATAATCAAAAAGTTTTAAACATTTTGAGAATTACCGAAACGTGACACTGAGATGTGAAGTGAGTAAATGCTTTGGGGAAAAACGGCACCAGTAGACTTGTTCCGTGCAGGGGGGACCGCAAACCTCCAGTCTGTGAAACACTCGGTGTCTGTGAAGCCAAATAAAGCAAAGTGCAATAACATGAGGTCTGCTGGTCCATTGTTGGTTGTTAACAGCGTATTTTGATGCTGGGTTTCAGGACCTCCAAGCAGGGTTGGGGCTGACCTGGATGAGGAGAGAACTCCTGCAGGGGCTGAAGGGGAGTTGGGCCTCCGCTCTGGGGAAGGACACGCGCGTTGGTAGGTGAACAGGTGAGCTGCTGGTAAGACGCTCCATCACAGGGACGGTGCATGTGGAGGTCGAGTGGCCGGTGGAAAGGACCACTGTGGGTGCCGGGGGCCAGCTCTCCTAGCATCCGCTCCGGGCCCTGGTGGTGAGCCAACCCGCCCTGCCACGGCCTGGGAGGTAAAGCTGCGTTTCCCAGATGGCCCTGCCACAAGGACCTGCCAATCGGGAGGCGCAGAAAGAGAGGCAGGTGTGAAGGTGCCCTTGGGCCGTGGAGCCTGGCAGCGCTGGCACCAGCAGCCAATCCGGGCAGCTCCCCTCGGGGCTGCAGGGTCGGCCTTCTGCTCCTGTGGTGTCTACGGCCCCGGGCGCAAAGCTCCCATCACAGCAGAAGCTTCGAGCGTGAGGCTGGGGCTCCCAGAGAGAGAGTCCCGCCACCGTGTGAGCGTCTAAGGCCAGGTACCAAACCCAGCCAGCGAAAGAGGCTTCTGTTCTCTGCCCCCAGCCCCGGCTGACACTCTGGGAGTGGGCAGCGTTGGCCGCAGAAGCTCCAGAAATATAAAAACTGATGCCCATTCAATTTGGACACTATGGACTATTTATGGACACTTATAATGAGAAATAAAAAGAATATGCCAATTGTATTAGCCTGTTACGTAAAGGGCATTTTTCAAAAAGCTTCAGAAAATACACTGGTCGAGTGACTCATTATGACCCCTCGCCTCTGAAAACAATGGTGTGTTCAGGCCCCAAGTGCCCGTCGTATTTGTATTGAATGCAACATGATCACCAGGAAGATAACTGCGCGAGGGGGCAGAGACGCGCCGGCCCAGGGCTGTGGGCGCCAGAGCAGGTGGCCTGGGCTCAAACAGGGGGTCGACCCCTCGCCAGCCGCAAGCCACTGAGCAAGCTGCTTGCTCTCCCTGGGCTCCGTTTTCGTCTTCTGTAAATTGGAGATAACCCTAGTCACTGCATCACCGGGGAGCTGTGAAAGTGAACTGAACTCATGTGTGTAAAACGCGTGGAGCGGTGTCCAGAGCCTGGTAAACTGTGCACATTTGCTGCTGTTCTTATCATTTTACGTTACCATGTTGGCTTTTGGACTTACCAGCCAAATGAAGATGCAAAAAATACAAGGACAGAAATGAAGAATCTACTGCACTGTGTTGGAGACAAGTAATATTCTTAGGTGGCAAATGTCCCCTGGACACAGCTCCTTGCAGTAGCATCTGAGGCCAGGTTGCGAGCCCCGGGGTGGGTGTGCGGGAGGACCCCCACTGCACGTCCGCGAGAAGCAGGCTTCCCAGGGGTGTGAGCACCGCGGGCAACGCCTGCCCCACCCCTAGCCCGCCTGCTCACCCAGACTGTGTCACCCGGGGCCTTGAGTCTGCCTCCGCTGAGCAACCCTATCAGCTGGAAACAAGAAGCCGTTCTCAACCACCCCCAGGGATTCATCAGGCCAGGGGCCATCGCGGGTGTGAACAGCCTCGGCCAGGATTGAAAGGCCCCCCCGAGGGTACAGTACCCCTCATGTCCACGCCATCAGGGCAGGTCCACGTCTGCATGGCCCAGCACGGTCAGTGCTTACTGCCAGGAGCCACGGATTGCTAATAAACGCCTCCTCTGAAGAAGCAGAGAATCACTGTACATTTCCTGAAGAAAGCAAAGGGTTGACGAGTGCTGTCAGAACATGCCTGTCTGTAGTCACTCAGACACCATCGTGGCCCCTAGTGGCTTGCAGCAAAACGAAGGTACGGTCCACTTGGGCAGGTCAGTTTTAATCTGAGGATACGGGGGATACGGTAAGACATTTGCCGTGGGAGTAACCTGTAATTAGCACTGTGGCTTCCCTTCTCTTATGTAATTCGGATTTAGGGCAGCCAAACCAAGACACAGGATCTGAGCCTATTTGAGGGAACAATGGTCAAGAGATACATGAAACTGGGACTGTTCCAGCAAACTCGTGATTTGTAGCCACTATGGAAGCAGGGTTCATTTCAAACGCACCTTAAGGAAATTGGTCTGCTAAAGCCTTCTGTGGTTTCACTCTTCTAGCATGAGGTTTCTACCTTTTATGTCTTGCCAGTGCTATTAAGACTCCTTTTAATTAGATGTTTGCTTGATTGAACTCATATGGGAACTTCCATGGCAAACATGCAGGATCTCGGTCCTGCAGAGCCTTGTCGGTGGGGGGAAGAAACAATCACCCTGAACTAATTACCAACGACATGGAAGAAAAGCACAGGTAGTTATAAGGCTACCACAGAGAGAGTAATGAGGATGAGGGTCACAGAAGGTGCATCGGTCAGGGCTCTTAGTGGCAGGTAGCTGTTACTAATTCTGGCTGATTTAAGAAGGAAAAAAAATGTGCTGAAGGGCCACTGGATACTCACTGGATTGCTGGAGGGGCTGGAGAACCTGGCTTCAGTTCAGTTCAGTCGCTCAGTCGTGTCTGACTCTTTGCAACTCCGTGAACTGTAGCACACCAGGCCTCCCTGTCCATCGCTAACTCCCAGAGTTCACCAAAACCCATGCTCATTGAGTCGGTGATGCCATCCAACCATCTCATCCTCTGTCGTCCCCTTCTCCTCCTGCCCTCAATCTTTCCCAGCATCAGGGTCTTTTCAAACGAGTCAGCTCTCCGCATCAGGTGGCCAAAGTATTGGAGTTTCAGCTTCAACATCAGCCCTTCCCAACCTAATCTATAGATTCAGTGAAACCTTGAATTTCAGCAAGTTATCTTGTGGATATTGGCAAACTGATTCTAAAGGCTATGGAGAGACAGAGGACCCAGCAGAGCCCACACAGCTCTGAAGGAGGAGATTTTCTGGGCATGAGGTGGACACCACGTATTGATGGCCATGGAGAATTAGGAGAGAATGAGACAGCCCATAGTGACCAGGAAGCTACAACAGCCTACTTGGCTTGCCTGCCTTTATCTGTGAGTGAACTCACCTTCTGTTTTAAGGTCCTGCTACTTTGAACTTTCTGTTCTTTGTAGCTGGACCTAATCCTAATACACAATGTGGTACCCGGAGTAGGATTCCAGAGGTGGTTTACTGAACGTTGTGTGGCAGAGGTGGCGAAGACTCAATGTGTCTCCTACTACTTCAGTTGCTGAAGATTTGGCAAAACCACCGACTGTGGGCAACGCTGTGCTAAGTCATGTCGGAGCCTGAGACAAAAGGGAGTGAACCCCACCTCTGTCTCAGATTTTGATATTGTGTTCATCATAGATGTTTTTGCATTGCTTTTAAAGCATATCACATGAAAACATTACCTTGATAACTGGGGAGGAAGTTGATCAGGTTGATAACTTGATAAAGGGAGCTGGTGCCCTTTACATTTTGCCCTTGAGGGAAGTGTCTCACTTCCTCACCCCAGTCCCAGCCCTGCCCCTGGGGCTACACCACACACCATCCAGAGGAATATCAGCAGGACAGATTTAGAATATTTCTGCATGTTGGTAACTTAGGACTTTTTCCAACAAGGTTTTACAAGAGAGAAATTAACTCTGGTTATAGCGTACTTATCTGCAGACAGAGATGAAGAGGATAACTTTGCAAAGTGGACTCTACTGACTGTATTTTGCAACTTAAATTCACTGAGAGCTCATCATTCAGCTCTTCTGAGCTGAAAACATCCACTGATTCTGCATCTTAAACTTCCAAATTGTAAGCAGTGACTTCAAAGTGGCCAGCCCGTGGCCACAAGTTTTTAAAGCATCTTCTTCTAGGTTCTCTCAGCTGGGCAACAGGCCCCTCCCCAGAACCTGACTTTGAGAAACCACACACTAAAAGTAAAATCTTGTGATTTTAAGCCATCCCTTGGCACCAACATGATCAAGAATGTGAATGTCTGACTAAAAGGTGCTTATCCAGATAATCTAAAACATGTTTACTTTCTCATCACCAAAGAAAAATTGCAAAATTTAAATAGTCCCATAAAGATCTCTTGAATGACACAGAATAGACCTGTATACCTCCAGGGGCCTGTGACACCTAATGAAGAAATGCTAGTACAATGAATTTCACATTTAAAAAATTCTATCACATTTTCAAGAGCTATAGAAAAACTGCCTCAGGAATTTTGAATATTAGTTGCTTTTCCTATAAAAACAGAATTAATCATGGCTACAGAGTATTTCCAGATGGCACTAGTGGCAAAGAATCAGCCTGCCAATGCAGGAAACTTAAGAGACACAGACTCAATCCCTGGGTCAGGAAGCTCCCCTGGAGGAAGGCATGGCAACCAACACCAGTATTCTTGCCTGGAGAATCCCCATGGACAGAGGAGCCTGGCAGGCTTCAGTCCATGTAGTCTCACTGAGTTGGATATGACTGAAGCCACTTAGCAAGCACACAGTATTTATTGTTGAATTAAATGAGGACTTAGGAAGTTTCAAAACTTGGTACAAATATAAAGAGCTTATGTAACATGACTTCACAAGTTCATAGCTGACTCAAATTCAAAAGATTTTTTTTAGAATTGGAAATCAGTCCTTTACAAGATATACTTTAAAATAACTAAAAAAAAAAAAAATCAACAATTTATGGCCAGAGATTTTGCTGTCTGATAAACTTAACTAACACGGTAGGGTTTATTGATACTGCTTCTCTGCTAAACAGAAATATTCTGGGAACAGACACAGAGAATGATAAATAAATATGTGGGTCTGGCAAGGAGCTGAGACAAATGTGGAATTAAAGGACATCCAGACAAAGCCCATAATCATCTCTGGGACTGTGGTGGTTCCACACATGCCAACTAAGCATCCCAAGATGCACCAGCTCCATTAACCATCACTGGTCAACTCAGAAGTCACCCGAGCTGGATCCCTGCCAACCTAATTGGATATTTTTGTTTTCTCCAAGACATAATTACAATGTGCTTATCTTGTGTCATACACACATTGAGACCAGGTTCATCTGAAAATATACTAATCAGTATCCTGGGACTCACTCAAGGTAGAGAACACTTTTCTCTATAAAAATGAGGTACAGTCAATCCTCCACATCTGTGGTCTCTGCATCTGCAGATTTGACCAACCAATCTTTTTTAAAAGATTCCAAAAATTTCCAAAACACAAAACTTGAATTTCCTACATGTAGATAGCTATTTACATAGCATTTACTTTGCATTGGGTATTAGAAGTAATCAAAATCACTGCAGATGGTGATTGCAGCCATGAAATTAAAAGATGCTTGCTCCTTGGAAGGAAAGTTATGACCAACCTAGATAACATATTTAAAAGCAGAGACATTAATTTGCCAACAAAGGTCCATCTGGTCAAGGCTATGGTTTTTCCAGTGGTCATGTATGGATGTGAGAGTTGGACTGTGAAGAAAGCTGAGCATGGAAGAATAGATGCTTTTGAACTGTGGTGTTGGAGAAGACTCTTGAGAGTCCCTTGGACTGCAAGGAGATCCAACCAGTCCATCCTAAAGGAGACCAGTCCTGGGTGTTCATTGGAAGGACTGATGCTGAAGCTGAAACTCTAGTATTTTGGCCACCTCATGTGAAGAGTTGACTCATTGGAAAAGGCCCTGATGCTGGGAGGGATTGGGGGCAGGAAGAGAAGGGGACAACAGAGGATGAGATGGCTGGATGGCGTCACCACCTCGATGGACATGGGTTTGAGTAAACTCCGGGAGTTGGTGATGGACAGGGAGGCCTGGCGTGCTGCGATTCATGGGGTCACAAAGAGTGGGACACGACTGAGCGACTGAACTGAACTGAGAGATGATTTAAATTATACAGGAGAATGTGCATGGAAGTATTATGCCATTTAATATGAAGAATTTGAGCATGCATGGGAGGTCCTAACCCCAGGGATACTGAGGGATGACCATATATTCAGGTACAGAAATGGTATCTCCGACTATGGTCCAAATAAACTAGTGAAAGCATGTTGACATAAAGCTAACTGGCCCAGCAGCGAAGTTGGTCACTTTAGGTCACATCACTGGACTGTTCTTTGCAAGAGCTTTAGTGTCTAGACAAGGGTGACATGAAGTCAAACTCCTAGATGACAAAGCTGTGATACACTGGTCATCTGTCGGGGAGCTGGAAGGTAAGTGTGTGGGGTCGGTAACATAGAGGCTGTACATGGCACAAGTGGTGGAATCCTCCAGGTGGACTTTCTTGAAAGTTATCCATCTGGTTCTGTGGTGGTCCTATGTATATACTCACAACAAAATGATTAAGGCAAGAGGAATCTGAGACCTTAACTCTTTTTGGTGGATGAGGGACCCTCTCGGTCAGTATTGTCCAAGCAGGAGACAGGAACATAGATGGTGCATGAAACAGTCCATTGAGATTTGGGTAAAAATATTAGACTTTCTGTTTATATTGACTTCACTTTTTATTGTGATAAAATATATAACACAAAATTTTCCCTTTTGACCATCTTTAAGGGTACAGTTAAGTTACACTAAGGAACTTGCAGTGTTGTGTAACCAATGCCACCATCCATCTCCAGAGCATTCATCTTCACAAACTGAAACTCCACACCCTTTAAATATTAACCCCCATGCATTCCTCTCCCAGCCTCCAGTAACCTCTGCTCTATCTTCAGGTTCTTTGAACTGTTTGATAACTCTATGTACTTCATTTAAATGAAATTATGTAATGTTTGTCTTTTGTGACTGGCTTATTTCACTGGGCATAATATCAATATTCTCAAGGTTTGCCCATGTTGTAGCATGTGTCAAAACTTCCTTCATTTTCACGATTGAGTAAAATTCCATTGTAATATAGATTTTGTTTATTGATTTATCTATCAATGGACACTAAAATTGCCTTACCTGTTGACCACTGAGAATGACACTACTATGAACACAGATGTGCAAATATCTGCTTGAGTCCTGCCTTCATTATTTTGGGTTTACACCCAGAAGTAGAATTACTGAATCATATGGCAATTCTATTTTAAATTTTTGAGGAACCACCATGCTGTTTTCCACAGTGGTTTCACTATTTTACATTCCAAGGAACACTTGTGCACATCTTCATCAGCACTTGCTATTTTCTTTTTTTTTTTTTTCAACAGTGGCCATGCTAACAGTATGAAGCAGTGTTTCATTGTGGTTTAATTTGCATTTCCCTAATGATTAGTGATGTCAAGCCTCCTTTCATGTGCTTACTGGCCATCTGTGTATCTTCTTTACAGAAATGCCTATTCAAGTTCTTGGCTCATTTTCAAATAAGATTTTTGTTGTTATTGGGACTTAGGGGTTCTGTATGTATGCTGGATAATAATCTCTTTTCAGAAAAGTATTTAGTAAATATACCTTTCCATTCTGTGGGTTATCTTTCTTTTCTGTAAATAGTTTATTCTGATGCATGAAATTTTACATTTTGATGTATTCCAATTTATTTTATTTTCTCTTTGCTACTTATGCTTTTGATACCATATCCAAGAAAACATTGCCAAATCCAATGTCATAGAACTTTCTCTATATGTTTTCCTCTGTAAGAGTTTCATAGTTTTATGTCATGGTCTATTTTTGCATATGATGTAAGATAAGGGTCCAACTCTTTGGCCTGTGGATATCCAGTTTTTCCAGCATAATTTGTTGAAAAGTCTGTTCTTCCCGTACTGAATGGTCTTGGCACCCTGGTCAAAGACCATTTGACTCTATATCTAAGGGTTTATTCCTGGGCTGTCTACTATTCCATTGGTCTGTATGTCTGTCACACTGCTTTGATTACTATAGATTCGTAGTCAGCTTTGAAATTAAAAAGGGTGAAACCTTCACATTTATTCTTGTTTTGAAAAATTGTTTTGTTTATTTGATGTCCCTCAAGATTTCATGAATTGTAAAATAGATTTTTCTATTTCTGTAAAAAAAAAAACACTTGGGGGATTTTTATAGAGATTGTGTTGAATCTGCAGATCATCTCGGGTAGAACGGACATCTTAATAATACTGAGTCTTATAACTGATAATGTGGGCTGTCTTTCCATTTATACATGTCCTTGCTAATTTAATTCAGCATGTTTTGTAGTTTTCAGCGTACAAACCTGTATCTACTTGATGAAGCTTATTCCTAAATTATTTTATTCTTTTTGTACCATTGTAAACAGAATTGTTTCCTTAATTTCCTTTTCACATCGTTCATCACTGGTGTGTGTAGAAATGCACCTAATTTTTGTGCGTTGATTTTGATTCTGCCCGGAGGATTACTAGTATCTTGTTCCTCAGGATATTAGCCATCATTGCGGTGCACGTAGGTTTGAGGGAGGAAGGCATTTGGCTGCAAGAAACAGAAAACCAACCACAGTGACTTCAGACTGAAGGAGGTTGTTTTCCTCTTGTAGCAAGAATCTTGAGGCAGGCAGTCGGGGGAATTGCCAACCGCTCCAGGGAATGATCAAGAATCCTGGGGCCTTCTGTCTTCCGCCTCTGCCTTCCTCACCGAGTGGCTTTTGTCTTCAAGACTGAAAACTGCTGCCGCATAACAGAGAGCCGTCTCTATTAACAGATGTCTCAGCTGCATCGCAGGCGGGAAGAAGGGCAAAGGAAAAACAGAGTCTCTGAGGGTGTATGCTCCAGGGTACACAGGAGGAACGCTCAACTGCCTTCATTTTAAGAGTCATTTTACACAACCCAGCCATTCCCCGCTTCTGAAAGCATTAGCCACTGGCTGTCATTGTCATTGTTAATGAGATAGCATTCATTTTATCATGCTTCATTTTCCATTTATCATTCTTAATTTACCATAAAACTGTATGACAACTCCCCTTTTAGCAAAACACGTCAGCAACGGCAAAATATTGACATTAATATAACAGTGTCCCTTAGCAATATTATCTGTGGTTTACTCTGCATTTCTCTAAGAGGTGCTATATGCTCTCTTCCCTACAGGGCTGTCACCTTCTGGAAGCATCTCAAGGCGGTGTTTACTGGCTCCAGGACTCCACAGTGATGCTGAAGCACCTTCCCAGAGGTGGACCTGCAACCAGGGTTCCAAGGTGATTCCTGAGCATTTTCCCTTCTAGAGAAGAGAGGAAAATGCAAACGCCATTTCTGGCAGAACACCCTGAATTGTGTTACGTGTGTGTAACTGTAAATAACTTAAGCACATATGCATACATATAAGTGGTAGTGTTTTGAATGACAGCCCGCATTTCCAAATGTCCACGTGATATAACTTTCTTTACCTTCTTGGCCAGTTTACTTTCTATTTGACTCATAAGCGACGAAGGAGTGTTAGCCTTGCCCTCGTGAGCTTCTGCCTCCACTACAATGCATGGAGCACCATTGCAGGACCCTCCGCGGCAGCAAGACTTGGGGGATTATGGGAAGATCCGCCCACAAGTTGCCATGGAGACCATCCACCATCCTCAGGTCCAGATGCTCTCTTCCTTTCTGAGTCATGGTGGGGACTCTGGAATCTTCTTAGAGTGGCCCGTCTCCCTAGATGCCCCTCCCAGCCTCCTTCTCCAGGGTCTCGCCACCTCCCTGGACAGCTTTTCTGCTAACGTCTCTCCTGAGCCCAGGTAGATACTTTTCTTCACTGGGGATGGAAAATTCTGTGTTCTCCATGCTTTCTAGCAGGATTTTTGTCTGTGCCTTAAATCCCTTCACCTGCTCTGGGCTTGGACTTTTAGAAACTGAAGTAAAAATGGCTTGTAAAATGATCTGTGCTCTCGATCCTGACACAACCCTCCCCTCAGATGGTTAACCAAGGGTAAATGGGTCACGTTATCTGATTGAGAGTGGCAGAAAGGAAAAAGAGAAACGCAGAGAGGGAGAGATCAGAGATCGTCATGTCCAAAGATACGCTCCTGCCATATGTTCTATATGTGTATGTGCGTACATGTATACATATATGTGGACATATACATAGCATGTGCCCAAAATGTCCTAGCCAGTGTTAATATTTACTGCGTCAGAAGAACATTTTTAAAACTATAAACTTAACTATGTTTCTGTTAATATATCCAACTCAATGTTATTTGACTCTCACTTTGTTACTAGAAATGGAGAGAATAAAATATTCCAAAGAATTCTAGCTCTTGCTTTTTCCCTGAAAAAAAAGTCTTAATTGAATTGAGGTTTAGACTCTAAGTATAAAGATACATCCAAAAAATAAACAGGAAATTACAACCATTCAACATGTACAGAAGCTGTAATTCAAACAACATATGGTGATGTTGAGCAGGGAGACTCGTAATAATTAACATTTGTAAGTTGCTTTCCATTTACTTGCATGTATAATTTAATTTGATGCTTGCAATAGCCCTGAAAAGTATGCTGCGATTATTACCTCTGTTTTACAGATGAGGAGGAAAATAGGACACAATGATGAAGAAATTTCTCCAAATTCACACCATTAGTCAGCAGGAGTGATTCACGTGAAAAGTTTGCCCATGTTACAGACTCCCAAAAAAGATGAAAGATGAAGATGACAGAAACAGGTATTATATGTAGGTGTGTCTTTAAGTGAACGCCTCGTATTGGTAAGCTGAATTGTGTAATGTGCTGTGTGTGCTAAGTCGCTCTGGTCATGTGCAATTCTTTGCAACACCTTGGACTGTAGCCTGCCCGGTTCCTCTGTCCTTGGGATTCTCCAGGCAAGAATACTGGAGTGGGGTGCCATTTCCTTCTCTAGGGGATCTTCCCAACCCAGGGATCAAACTTGCATCTTCTGCATTGGCAGGCAAGTTTAACCACCAGCAACCCCTGGGAAGCCCTTGTTGAATTGTGCAAGACCAGGGCTTTAAATCCAACCTAATTAGGATCTTGGAGGTGAATCCTAGGGACTGGTGTTTTTGAAAGTTCCCTAGGCGCTGGTTCAATCAGCAGCCAGGATCAGAAATCACTAGGTTGTTGTTGTTTTTTTTCTGTAGCTGCTGTTTCCTGTGCAAACGAAGGGTACATTGAGAGGCAGAGGGAGAGAGAGGCGGTACCAGAGCAAAGAGAAAGTGGAGCGTGGAGAGGTTGGGTGTTTAGAGCCGGGGTGGGGAGGCTGGGGAACTACTTGATAAGACATGCTTTGAATAACCGTGCAAGGTCATAAAGCATCACTAATATAGGATGTAACGAAAGATCAGCTTCATTACTTACTTTCTAGTACTATTTTCACTTACACCTGAATTTACAATAAACATGCTCAAAAAAGTTTAAACACTTTAAATGGTTTCCCAGCCCTCTAGAGTCTCTGTTGCTCGAAAAGTATAAAAGTGGCAGAGCAGTTCTCAGTGTCTGAGACAACTAGAGTAAGAAGCTGTTTACTTGCCTCAGAAATTGATAAAGTAGAACCAAACAAAAGTGGTTCTGAACGTTTCGTAAACAAAATACAAAGTGGACCTTTGATCATCGCTAGTGCCGAGGATCGCTGAATTAGCCTCCCGAGCAGGTTCACAGCATCCCATGCACAGCGGTTACATTTCTCCGTCTCCTCACCACACTTAGTGCTATTGGACTTTTTCATTTTGGCCAATATGGTGAGGAGCAAAAAGAAATGAAGACAAGGAAATATGTACAAGACTAAAAGGCAAACTTTTCATTCATAGGAGGATAAAGAAGCTACGGATGCAATAATTGATGGAGTGCGCACAGCAGTTAACATATATTAATTACATCTACCAGTTTCAGTAAATTAAAATTTCAGACCTAATACTGAGCCACAAAGCAAGTTGCACAAGGATACATACAGGATGATGCCATTTTTTTAAAAGTCTTAAAATATGCAAAACACAATGTATTTGTGAACCAATGCATATGAAATAAAGTTACAAAATCATGCATGGGAAAATACACACCAACTTCCGGTGTTTCCTAAAGCAGGGGGAAAATCCTGAGCGTGGACATAAACAGTTTTTGAAACATCTTATTCCCTAACACTATATTACTGAAGTCAAGTATATGAAGCAGATGTAAAAACATTAGCAAACAGGTCTTTCTTTTAGTATTTTTAAAATTATTTTATTTGTTTCTGTATTTATTTCTGTGCTGGTCTTCGTTGCCGCGCGGGCTTTTCTCTATTATGGTGGCAGGGGCTGCTCCTGCTTCGGAGCACGGGCTCCAGGGCTCGTGGGCTTAGTAGCTGCAGCCCCCAGGCTCGAGAGCACTGGCTCAGTAGTTGAGGCGCACGGGCTTAGTTGCTCTGAGGCAGGTGGGATCTTCTAGGATCAGGGCTCGAACCCGTGTCTCCTGCATCAGCAGGATTCTGACCACTGAGCCACCAGGGAAGGCCAAGTCTTTCTTTTAGAAATGAGACAGAAGGGCAGTGACCCTCATAATACGAGGGGAGAGCAGGTCTGGGCTTTGCAGTGGGTGACCTGGTCCTTTCAATGAAGTGGGCATCGAGTTCTTCTGCTGAGAGAAGGGGCTGGGGGCAAGCTGGAGGTTCCAGGAGAGTGAAAACAAGAGCTGTGTGAGGAGATTTGCAGGGAATTGACGGGGAGTGAAATGAAAGGTTACAGATTCTGGAAGCTCAGCTTGGCACTGGGTGACCATGCTGGGTGTTTAAGCAGGCTCCAGCTCTCAGCTTACTCCAGTGGGCTCCGCAATACGGGATTCAGAAGGAACGAATGAAGATGGGGTCAGCACAGCAGAATAGGGCTGAGGAGGGGAGGTGAGGAAGGTATTAGCGTTGTTCCGATTTACCTGGCAATTGCGGAACAAGGACAGCGGGGGTCTCAGGAGGACACGGTCAACTAACCAAAAGCACTGGCCTGGTCAGTCTTTTCCAAAATGTGCTTTCTAGGACACTAGGCCTTTAAAACATGCTTAAAAAATCCAGTCGTCAAATTATTTTGGAAAACCTTGGAGCTTCACAAAGAATATGAATGTACTAAAATGTCCACAGGGACTTCCCTGCAATCTAGCGGTTAAGACTTCACCTTCCAGTGCTTCGGGGGTGGGTTAAATCCCTGCTTGGGGAGCCAGGATTCCACAGGCCTTGCAGCCAATAAATCAAAACATAAAATGGAAGCAATACTGTAACAAATTCAGTAAAGTCTTTAAAAATGGTTCATGTAAAAAAAAAATCCAAAATTTAAAAAAAAGTGGGGAGTCTACAAAGTCCAGGATAAACTTGTTTTGTAACCTAGCACTTGAAAGCTTATCTGACCCAGAGATACTTTGGAGATACCTTCTCACATAACTCATACCAGCAGCTAGAGCAATTACTTCTATTGGTCAGGGTAAGGCTGTGCTGTTGCAACAGATCAGCCTCAGAATCCAGTGGCTGAGCCAGTTCAGTTCAGCCGCTCAGTCGTGTCCGACTCTTTGCGACACCATGGACTGCGGCATGCCAGGCTTACCTGTCCTCCACTATCTCTCAGAGCTTACTCAAACTCATGTCTGTTGAGTCGGTGATGCCATCCAACCACCTTATCCTCTGTCGTCCCCTTCTCCTCCTGCCTTCAATCTTTCCCAGCATCAGGGTCTTTTCCAGTGAGTCAGCTCTTCGCATCAGGTGGCCAAAGGATTGGAGTTTCAGCTTCAGTATCAGTCCTTCTAATGAATATTCAGGACTAATTTCCTTCAGGATGGACTGGTTGGATCTCCTTGCAGTCCAAGGGACTCTCGAGAGTCTTCTCCAACGCCACAGTTCAAAAGCATGAAAAATGTATGTTATCATATGTGAAACAGATCGCCAGTCCAGGTTCGATGCATGAGACAGGGCGCTCAGGGCTGGTGCACTGGGAGGACCCTGAGGGCTGGGGTGGGGAGGGAGGTGGGAGGGGGACTCAGGATGGGGAACATGTGTACACCCATGGCTGATTCATGTCAATGTATGGCAAAACCCACTACAATACTGTAAAGTGATTAGCCTCCAATTAAAATAAATAAATTTTAAAAAGTAAAAAAAAAAAGCATCAATTCTTTGGCGCTCAGTTTTCTTTATAGTCCAACTCTCACATCCATACATGACTACTGGAAAAACCAAAGCTTTGACTAGATGGACCTTTGTCGGCAAAGTAATGTCTCTGCTGCAACAGGTTAACCTCAGAATCCAGCAGCTGAGCCAATGTAGGTCCAAACAGCCACTCAGGAACGCGAGCTGATGGAGGTGGTGGAGGTCCCAGAGCGCTGTGACCATCTCAGTGTGTGGCTCCAGGGCAGGGAAGCACCTGGAGAGTCAGTGCTCACTCTGACCTGGATGGGACACATCGCTGCTGCCAGCAGCTCACGGGCCATAACGAGTCACATGGCCCCACCTAACCGTGTGGGGCAACTAGTGTTCCTGGAACACAATTTGAAGAACATCTGAAGTCACAGGATGCACAAGTTTTTCCAGTTCAAGGAGGGTGTGAAGAGAGCATTCTTAGGTGTAAAGAAGAAAAGGCTCTGCTCTTTCCTGTAATTGAGGCAGAGAAGAAAGAGAAGGAGGAGGAGGAGGGAGGGAGGAGGGGAAGAAGCTGGAGGAGAGATGGGGGCA
>JADEYB020000019.1:46801965-46825315 GCA_015832495.2 Alces alces | reverse complement strand
GATTGCTGGGTCATATGGCAGTTCTATTTCCAGTTTTTTAAGAAATCTCCACACTGTTTTCCATAGTGGCTGTACTAGTTTGCATTCCCACCAACAGTGTAAGAGGGTTCCCTTTTCTCCACACCCGAGAGAGGGATTTGAACCCAGTTCTCGCTGACTCCCAAAGTCCACCTGAGTACACATGCTCAGACCTCTTTCTCTACTGTTTTGATCACAATGTGTGGATTCTTTGCACTTCCTTCAGCTAGCTCACGTTCACACACAGTATCCCGGACCAGACCTGCAGACAGACGTTGTTTCACTGGGGCCAGAAAGACGCTCACAGCGTCATCTAGACCTTCTTAGAAGGCAACGCTCTCTGGGGCCAGAAAGACGCTCACAGCGTCATCTAGACCTTCTTAGGAGGCAACGCTCTCTGGGCTCTACCGCAGAAGCTCCTTCACGTGGGAAAACTTAAATCCTGGTACCTTGAAGACCCTGGCCCACCCGAGCTGTATATTGTTATGAACGACCTTCTTCTTCCTCTGAGGACATCACAAAGCTTCCCTACTTTTCCCTCTGAGTCTGGCATTTACTCCCCAGGAAATCCTTGTGTCGACTACAAACTAGAAGATTTAAACGTAAGCAATTAAAACTCAAAGTCAAAGGTGACTGTCTTTGAGGAAGGAAAGTAATATGAGTAACAGGGAGCCACAGACCCCCAGCTGTATGGTTCCTCTGGGTCCAAATTAAAAAGTCCATGAAACCATCCCCCAGAGTCCCATCCCTGGGCACGGTGGGTTCAGGGAAGACCTGAAGGCCCATCTGGCTGACGTCACAAGTGGCTGGTGAGTCCAGAGGCTTGCTAGAGAGCCCAGAGGCTTGCTCTTCCGGGCACTTAAGTGATGGACAGTCCAGGCAGAGAGCCTGGGACCCGATGGACCCGCCACAGTGGGAGGTGGAGGGAGTCTGAATCCTGCGTCTCCACAGGGCTGTGTGAACAGCACATCAGAAACACACGTTGAGCCACCAGCTCACCCGGCAAGTGGTCCCAGCAGCGTGGATGTCAAGGTCACACAGAAACTGTGTGCACCTGCAGTTTAACACAGGCTTCTGTGTGCTTCTTTGTTTGGCCTCCCACGTAAACTCAGTCTAAAGGTCGGCGTCCGTGGCTGCAAGGTGGTTCCATGATGTCACCAGCGACCCTGCCGACTTCTCGTTTTCTGTGCCTGCTCAAGGCGTCCGGATGGAGAACGGCGGCTGCTGCCGTAGAGACGTCCAGGCTGCCAGGGGGACCGAGGAGGTGGACCCCTCACCTTCTGCTGAATTCTTACGAACTGCACCACCCACAGGGAGACAAGGAAATCCAGCTTTTCAGCTGGCTGCCTTGCTGCCTTCCCCAAATTCCAACCCTGAGGAATGAGGGGGAGACGGGAGTGAGGTGGTGCTTCACGGCCCCAGCCCCTCAAGAATGCCAGTAAACCACACACACTCACAGGTGACTCCTGGAGACTCCGCCCAGCCTGAGAGGCTCACTTCACTGTGATGTTTGCAGTCCAGGGGGTGGGCCAGGTCTCTGTCTCACCCCACGTCGCCCCCAGAGCAGACGTCCCCTCTGCCTTGCCCAGTGGGCCGAGGGTTCTGGACACGGGGGTGGGCTCCCCACGGCAAGATGCTTCACCACCAAGTGCTTCCCAGGCCTGCCCTTTGCATCTTGCAAACCTGCCGCTCAGCTTTATCCCAGGCCCCAGCAGGTGGTTCTCTTGGAAATCCAGAGGGTTCTGCTCACTGCTACCCAGGGGTCTCTGAGAACGCTCCCCTCTGTCTGCTGTACCCTTCACGAGTGCGCGCTGACACAGAACAAACAGCGGTTAAGGACCATGGTGTGGCCGGCACTGTGCGTGGTGTGGCGTCTGCGGAGATGAAAGTACTTCTCTTCTGGAGAGTTCAGATACTAGTGGGACAGACAGGTGCACAAATGCATCGCAGTGTCACCTGGGAGGGCTGCAGAGGATGAGGCCAGACTCTATTTAAAGAACTTCATTGTGCTGTACGGGCTCAGTCGTGTCCAATTCTTTGCAACTCCATGGACAGCCCACCAGGCTCCCCGTTCCTCACTGTCTCCCGGAGTTTGCTGATACTCATGTCCATAGAGTCAGTGATGCCATCTAACCATCTCATCCTCTGTTGCCGCCTTCTCCTCCTGCCCTCAATCTTTCCTAGCATCAGGGTCTTTTCCAATGAGTTGGCTCTTCCCATCAGGTGGCCAAAGTACTGGAGATTTTCTCATCTTGCAGAAGACAGCTGTATCCCTCACCCATCCCAAATCTTGTTTGGGATCTTGGCTGCAGGAGGATGTGTGAAACAAGATAAATTCAAGTTAATGATAAACCAAGGCCCTTAAGCTCACGAGGCTTTCTGTCCTTCCCTGTCGGGCACTTATTTCTGCAAGAAGAAGGGCAAGCTGGTCCACAGGGGCTCAGAACTCGGAAGATCCAGGGCAGCACAGGCTGCGATGCTGATCCATTAAGATGTAATTTTTGCAGAACTATCGGATTTTCCAAAAGACCATAAACCATACACACAAACAAAAATTCCACCTGATATCTTTCAGATAGGGCACTCTTAGTTCAATAGAATAATGAAGATTTGTTTTATCCAATAATATGAAATATTTACTCAAATGAGAGTCAATCCTGAACTTTTTTCATCTTATCAAATATTTAACACTTCCTATATCCAGTTAGGGTTTCCTGGGTGGCTCAGTGGTAAAGAATCTGCCTGCCAGTGAAGGAGACATGGGTCTCTGGGTCAGGAAGAGCCTCTGGAGAGAGAATGGCAACCCACTGCAGTATTCTTGCCTGGAGAATCCTGCGGACAGAGCAGCCTGGCGGCCACAGTCCATGAGGTTGCAAAGAGTTGGACACGACTGAGAAGCAAAGGCTTTCACTTCCCAGGTACAAACACGGGGACCATTCAGGTCCTGGGAGAGGTGGTGTGTGATGAAGGCCGTGTCTGGGGTGCAGGGAGCCCCCAGGAACTCGGAAGTGGGAGAACTCACAGCGGGTCAGGTGGTGGGGGTCGGGATGAGTAAGGAGGTGGGCAGGGCTGGGGGAGGCGACTGGGATGCAGGAAGGGGCGGGGCTTCCCGGGCCTGGGCCGGGTGCCGGGAGTGGACACAGCTGACCCAAGTGGGTTGAACAGTGAGGGTGGCCGCAGAGTGTTAAATGCAGGGGCTGGCCTGGCTGCTAAGGCGTCATTCCTTCCGCCGGCAGGCATTCACCGAGCTCCTCTTCAGCGGGTACGGAAGAAGCCCAGTGGGGCGGGCAGCTCAGCTTGACCCTCACAGACACTGAGCCAGAACTGGGATGGTGAGCGGGGCTGGGAAGTCGACGATCAGATGCTAAGGAAACTTAGGAGGGGCGCTCTGACCTGGTCTGGGGCGTGCGAGCAGTCACGAGCATCAGGGCGCAGTGGGAGGCTGGAAAATGTGTGAGTCAGATGGTGGGGGGAGGGGGGCGTCTCCAGTGTCCAGGAGAGGCCACTGCTCTCTGTTCCCAGCGCTCTGGGACCGCGAAGGCACCGCATGTTTCTCCAGGGTGGTTAGGGCCAGCCTGCAGGATGGGTTTGGACAGAGAGGGAGTGTGCACCAGCGAGCCAGTGAGGGAGATGCCGAGAGAACTTAGGGGACAGCGCACATCCTGTGTCTTCGGGTTCCAAGACTACAGGGAGGATGGACGCACCACACCCTTGATTTAAGAAAAGTTTGACACCACACTCCATAGACAGCCTCTATTCACCATGGAGACGGCAATGGCACTCTACTCCAGTCCTCCTGCCTGGAAAATCCCATGGACGGAGGAGCCTGGTGGGCTGCAGTCCATGGGGTCTTGAAGAGTCGGACAGGACTGAGCGACTTCACTTTCACTTTTCACTATCATGCACTGGAGAAGGAAATGGCAACCCACTCCAGTGTTCTTGCCTGGAGAATCCAGGGACAGAGGAGCCGGTGGGCTGCTGTCTATGGGGTTGCACAGAGTCCCACACGACTGAAGCGACTCAGCAGCAGCAGAAGCAGTCACCATGGACGTGCTTCTAAGGGGGGACTTGAGACCCAGGGGCAGCGGGGATCATGTGGTGTATATAAATCTTGATAGAAAACAAACAGGAAACAGTGCTGTCATTTTGAAAGTATCATTACGTTTTCTCATACACCTTTCAAGCTATTACCAGCTTCTTTCTCTTTCTGTCCTTGTTTTCTTTTAACATTTATTAATGATCTTGTGGTTGATTATTAGAGTCAAAGTGTTTGCCAGGAGCCCCAAACCCACAGCTCTAAGGATCTTACCGCGGTAGGTTCTGCATCTCAACAGGGCAGAGAGAAAGTGCAGAAACGGCGGGGGAGGAACCTTTCAAGGCCCAGCAGTGGACAACAGCAACCCAGACCGTGGGGTCACATCTCAGTCCGGCCCCTGGGCCGCAAGGGAGTGTTTGGTAGCTGCTTCCGGGGAACATCTGGGATGTGTGTGCACCTAAGGCGTCTGCACAAAACCCGGTTCCCTCGAGCAGGGCCGGTGCGCCGGCCGCTCGTCTGGGGCCAGGCCTGCAGGACCGAAGCTGCAGCTGTGATTCCTGGGATCGCTGGCGGGGTCGGCTAGCTTGGCCCCGAGGAGACCAGCTCCGTCCCCCAGCCGCGCCCCCAGCCTGCCCAGCGTTGGACAAGCGGAGCCGGGTGGCAGGAGCCGGGGCTCAGCCTCTCGGCAGCTGAGTCGGCTTCATCGTATCTGCATCCGCCTCCTCTGTAACGTCTTCAGCACCCCTCCTGAGAGCTGTGCCGTGAACATCTAATTTTCCTGCTGAGAATTGAGGAAGGAGGCAGGATCCACTGGGTGGATCAAAGGTCTGCAGCTGGCAGGAGCCAAGATTTGCTTCCCATCTTCATGGAAGATAATCGGTTCTTGATTTGAGAAAGTGCTGAAGGCCAAAGGAGAGTCGGTGTGAATTGGAACCAGAGGCTCAAGGAAGCAGAGGGGTACAACCCCACCCTCTCCCCCGGGAACACGAGTTCCTACACGCCAGGCTCCAAGCACCAGATGTTAACAGGCAGAGCACACCACCTGTCTCTGAAACACCCACGGCTATTCCTCTGACCGCAGCTTGCTTCTGGCAAGCGACCTGAGCTCATCACTGGAGATTCTCTTTCCCTTTTAGATGTTTAAAAGGTGTGTCTGAGCCTATCAGTGGCTCCTGTCTACCTACAGGAGAGAGAAGACCTCAGATCCTTGCCAGGCCAGATGGTCTGGCATTATCTTCATTCTGGCTAAAAATGAGGTGCAGCCTGTTCCGGTCGGACACACCAGGTGTGTCCCTGCGAGGAAGCCGCCGCGGTCAGTCTTTCTTTAAAGAGCCTCTGCGTTGCTGCAGTAAAAGCTAGGCCTCCAAACGCTTTCAGGCCATGCTTTTAACTGTTTTACTCTAAGAAGGCATCAGCCAAAATAAAATGTGTTATTCTTACTTGTTTAACTGGCATCTATAATTCTTTCCATGGCATTTCCTATTCTGTCCCCAAAGTGGGTGCCAAACCTTGATCTGCTTCCTAAAGATACAAATTTCTGGACTCAAACCTGAGCAGGTGGGGCAAAGTAGGAATTGCAGAAAAGAGGGATAAAGTGTGAAATTGTGAAATTTAAAAAAAAAAAGAGTCCACGGGAATAATTAGCATGCCATCTTGATTATTACTCAAATTCTTTCCAGATTATTATTTAGAAACTCATTTTGGAGACCAAAACATCTATAGCAAAACATAAAAATATTTAAAGCCAACATATCTAAATATTAATATTCTTAATGCCTTTTAAGGTTGAGGTGATAGTCAACAATTTTTTGACCTACAGAGATGTTGCTGCTGCTGCTGCTAAGTCGCTTCAGTCGTGTCCGACTCTGTGCGACCCCACAGACAGCAGCCCACCAGGCTCCCCAGTCCCTGGGATTCTCCAGGCAAGAACACTGGAGTGGGTTGCCATTTCCTTCTCCAATGCATGAAAGTGAAAAGTGAAAGTGAAGTCATTCAGTCATGTCCGACTCTTTGAGACCTCACGGACTGCAGCCTACCAGGCTCCTCCGTCCATGGGATTTTCCAGACAAGAGTACTGGAGTGGGTCGCCATTGCCCTCTCCTACAAAGTTGTTAATTACCCACAGTTTTCTCCAGGGGAACTTCCCAGCCCAGGGATTGAATCTGGGTCTCCTGCGTTAGCAGGAGGCCTCTTTACTATCTGAGCCACCAGTGAAGACCCCTTTGATTTAATGCTAAGACCTTATTGGATAAATTGGTTTAGATTATTAGTAGAAAATACAAATAGCATAAAACATGTGAAAAAAAAAGTGTGACCTTCCTAATAATTAAGTAGATGCAAATACAAGGCAAAAGCAACCCATCTGAAGCTGTCATAAATAGCTGGGGTGTGTGAGAGTCTGCCTGTTCCGGGCTATGTAAAGGAAAACAAGGACAGCGCTGGAGGGAATACAAGAGGACACAGCCTTTTCAGGAAGCAAATTGGCAATAATGTAACAAAAAAAATTTTAACGTTCAAATCTTAGTCCTAGCAATTTCAGTTTTGTGAATTTATCCAGGGGAAGATATGTTCTGTCCAAAGATGTACATTGCAGTATTTACAACAGTAAAAATTTAGGAGACTTCACTGGTGGTCCAGTGGTGAAGAATCTGCTTGCCAATGCAGGGGACATGGGTTTGATCCCTGGTCCGGGGACTAAGATCCCAAATGCTGCAGGGCAGCTGAGCCCACACGCCACAACTCCTGAGCCTGTGCACTAGAGCCTGTGCTCTGCAACAAGAGATGCCACCACATTGAGAAGCCCTCCTACCACAGCGAAGAGGAGCCCCCAATCCCTGCAGCTAGAGAAAAGCCTGCGTACAGCAACAGAGCCCCCCAAAATTCTGGAAGCAAACCCACGTCCAAGATCAGAGAAATTAGGCAGTAATTAGAAGCATGGAAAGCAGAGTCAAGCAAGCTTGTCTATAAACCCCTTTGTCTGTTTAATAATTGTGTCACGTTAGACAAATTGCTAAAACTCTGAGCCTCAGTTTCTTATCAATTTACATGATAAGGATAATTTCTAACTATTGGGCTGTTGTTGAAATGACATTTAAAAATGTATATACATTGCTTGGATCCGTGGAAAGTAGCAAATATTAGCTCCTCTGTATTCTTATTATTATTTGGTCATCTTCAGTTTAGTTCAGCTATTGAAAGAATGTGCAAGCATACTTTGTAGTGACAGAGGAAATGCCGTATTATGTTATATGAAAAATCAAAGCGTACAGTTACATAGAGATCATGGTCCAGACTCTGGAAGACATGCCCAGAAAAAGAAGATAAGAATGCATGAAATACAAGCCACGATTTAACAGGGGCTATCTGGGTCTTGGAATTAGGAGAGATTTTCCTACATGCTTTCAACATCTGTGTCATTTCCAACTTAGTTATAATGAGCGTGTATTATCTTTATCATTGAGAAGGCTAAATTGTATTTTCTCACATACAGCCCCTCTGGTGTTGACCTGCAGACAGAGCAGGTAATTATTTTTGTCCCTGGCCCTGGCTTCCAGGCAAGATGGGAGAGCAGCTGGGAGTAGGGAGAGAGAGACCAGACAAGGGGCTGGGTCACGTGGCTTTGGGACCCTGGGTCTGCAAGCCCAGTCAGTGTGGGCCAAGCTCCTGTCAGGGGTGGGGTGGTCAGAAAGACCGAGGCTTCACGGTGGGGCCCATCACTCCCCTCAGGAGGCTGCCCGACCCGTAGTCCCCTGGTTCTCTGAAATACTGTGGTTCCCTCTCTGGCTGGTATTGCAATGGAATAATTCCACTGAACTTGAAAAGTGAAAGTGTTCAACACTCAGTCGTGTCCGACCCTTTGTGAGCCCATGGACTGTGGCCCGCCAGGCTCTTTGTCCATGGGATTCTCCAGGCAAGGATCCTAGTGGGGTTACCATTCCCTTCTCCAGGGATCAAACTCATTTCTCCTGCCTTGCAGGCAGATTCTTCACCATTGGAGCCACCAGGGAAGCTCAGTGTCTGGAATAAAGACTGTGTTGGGAAGGTGACAGAATTGGTGGATCCCCTCTTCTGGTAAGTGAACCCACAAACAGTTTTGCCCGACAGTTTCGGGGCTCATAACACCCTTCCTCTGACCTCAGGGTTCTTTAAACCCCAGCTACTGTATTAAAGTATGGGCAGTTTTGAAAACACTAAATGCTATTTGTTAAAGGTTCCCGGTGCAGGATGGGAAGATGGTTTCCAACATTGGATTTATGATCTGGTAACAAGACACACTCCCTCAGGGCTGGTCCTGGAGGCACCTTCTGTAATGAAGAAAGCCTGTCGGAATTGGTGCCCAAAGGGTCCACAGAACTAACTCAGCACAAACGGCCCAAAGGGGGGCCATCTCCAGGTCTCCTGCCCGAGAACGCTGCTCCTCGGGCTGAAAGAGCTGCTGGCGCAGGTGAGGCGGGCGTGGGGAGGTGGGCAGGGTCTGCCCCTTGGACCGGGCAGCTCTCTTTCCTCACCAAGGTGGACACCCTTGGTGAGGCACTTCTCGCCCGGACTGTCTTTTGCCCCGAGTGTCCTCTTATTACGTAAATGAGTCTTTTAACCCCCACCCGGTGGATTTGGACATTTGTTGTTGGCTTTCTTGCGCGTTGAGGCTATTTGAAATTTTTGACTGCTCTTGCTTTAGGGGAAGTGCCAGAAAGTAGGTCATGATCCTTTCCCTAAATAGAGTTCAGGCAGACGGCTCCCAGACCCACTGTGGTTTCTGTGTGACAGACTCAGAACCCCGGCTCTCTGGGAAGAGCGGTCACACTCCGTCTGTACACAGGTTTCTCAACCTTGGCGCTGCCAGCCTTTGGGGCAGAATCACTCTTGGTGGTGAAGGTCGCCCATGCGCTGACCTGGCCTCTCTCCCTGGACAGATGGGCAGCACCCCACCAGCCTCCAGGCCCTTCCCGGTGCTGACGGTCAGAAACGGCCCCCCCCCAGGGGTGAACCGCCCCCAGTCGGGCCCCACTGCTCTCCACCAACATGAGAAGTGTGAGAATGTCCTCTGAGTCTCCTCATTGTCGAGCTGAAAAGAGCAGGATGTTAGAAGTCCTCGGAGCAAAGTCACCTCCCGGAGGCTTGCCAGGACAGGCCGCCGTGCCTCAGTCTCCCCACCCCTGGCTCGGTCCTCCCTGCGACGACAAAAGGGAGAAGACAGAAAGCCAGGCTCCCTTCCAGGCGCTGCCTGGAGCGCGATACCCTCGGTGGGAACTGGTTCCACCGAAACCCAACGACCCCCCCGCAGGGCAGCTGCTGGGGCAGGAGAGAGCGCCCCGGGTGGACTGGCAGGGACGGTGGAGCCCGCTCCCCATCAGGGGGACAAGCAGTTCGCTCCTCGCAGACACGTGAGGCACACGGGGCCTGGGAGTCACTGCGGAGGCCGAGGGGGCTCCCGCTGCCCTGGAGAGGGTGAGGGGGTGCCTCCAGGGCGGAGGAGACCTCACCCGTCAGGCACAGTCGGCTGAGAGCCTGTGCCCCAGCCTCTCCGGCGGCCCCTGAAGAGCCCCTGACCTCCCGCGCCCTGGGCCTCCCCTGACCCTGGCCTCCCGCTCCTAGCACGCCCCATCACCCGCAGAGACGGTGGAAGATGACGGCAGCAACGCAGCTCTTTCTGCAGCCTCTGCTCTGCAGGCAAAGGCCCCGCCGGCACTTCCGGAACTGGAAGCCCCAGGCCGGTACCACGTCTCTCGTGTCCGGCTCCACCCCGGGCTCCGGCTCAGCGGTTCTGACCAGCCGCTGCGCACAACGCGAGCCAACCACCGAGGTTAAACCCAACGCCACCGAGACACGGAGATCAACACGTTTTATGTCGCTCTGTGGAGCCCGTGGCCCCGGGCTCAGGCCCCGCAGCTGCCGACAAGGATGGCCTCTCTTCCTCTCCTCCGCGGTCCCCGACCCCCTAACTCCCGCCCAAGCCCAGCTCACCCCTTTCCTGGCTCCCCAGTCTTCCCCTCCAGGAGCTGCTAGGAAACTGTCGGGAAACTCCGTGTGCCTAGCAGTGGCAGTCACCGCGTGAGTCTGGGCAGCCTGGTGGAAACGCCCCCCTACCCTTCCTAGCAGCTGGTCTTAGGATACAACAGACCGAAACTTAATCTCAACTTTCTTTGATCCTGCGGGACCCCTGTATTCGTGAAGATTTATGCAAAAGCGCTTAGGAGAATCTTGGTTTTCTCAATAAATGCTTGGGGAAAATTGCTTTTTAAAGAAAAACAGGGGCTTCCCCGGTGGCTCCCTGGTAAAGAATCTGGCTGCCAATGAAGGAGACACACAGGAGACTCGGGTTTCATCCGTGGGGCAGGAAGACTCCCCTGGAGAAGGGAATGGCTACCCACTCCAGTATTCTCGCATGGGGAATTCTGTGGCCAGAGGAAGCTCGCAGCTTTCAGTCCATGGGGTCTCAAAGAGTCGGACACGACTGAGGAGCTAACACTTCACTTCTCCCATCCCTGGCGCACTCCCCCGTGTAACCCCATCCCCTGGAGAGTGAGCAGTGCCTGTGAATGCCAGCCACAGAGGGGATGGCGTGAGGTGGCAAATGGAAGAGGTTTTGCAGATGAAATGAAGACTGCCAACAACTGACCACAGATTAGTCAGAAGAGTGATTGCCCTGGGTGGGCCCGGCCTGACGAGGTGAACCTTATAAAAGCTGGGTGGGAGGTAAGAGATGCAAAGCCACAGAGACCTCTCCTCCCACCAGAATCCCTAGAGATGGCCAAAGAGCCCTCCTGGGCTCAGAGAGACGGGGCAGAGGTCATGGAGGACACAGACAGGAAAGTGTAGATGAAAGGGAGGCCCGCCTTCCTGCGCTTTCACCCACCTCGGGGGAGCACGCTGCGCTGAGAAGTGCAGGAGAGGAGCTGAATTCTGCCGACACACGTGGGCACCTGGACTAGGACCCCACCTCAGCCGTCACCCTGACCGCCGCTTCGTGAGTCCCTAAACACGCCTGGAAGTGGAGACCATCAGTGTATGTTGTTTGAAGTTACTGTGTCGGTAGTAAATGTTTACACAGCAATAGGAAACTCAGGCCAACATCACTGTAAAAGTCCAGAGGAAGCCCTGTGCCCCCGCTGTCACCCTGGTGCCATGCCACCTACGGGGCAGCCTTGGAGAGCAGGCGCGCCAAGGGCGTCAGCCAGGCGGCCTTGAACCGAGGCGGAGCGGCTGCCCAGGCCCAGACCTCATCCCCTGCAATCGAGCTTCTTTCCTCTCCTCCTTGTTAGAATCGAGCCTTGGGACTTCGCTGGTGGTCCAGTGGCCAAGACTCTACATGCCCAGCGCAGGGGGCCTAGGGTCAGACCCCTGGTCAGGGAACTAGACCCCGCGTGCCGCAGGTGAAGATCCCATATGCCACAGCCGAGACCAGGCGTAGCCAAATCAAAAAATTAAAAATCGAGCTTTCTCCTTTCCTCTCCACCCCTCTCCTGTGTGGCTGCTTCCATTCCCGCAGCTTTAGACCAACCCAAATACCCACGCCTCCCCAGGGTCTGCCTGTGGCTTCCTGCTGAGTAATCTTTCCATTCTCCAGCTCCTCTGCTGCTCGCAGCCAGGGTTCCTAGAGGCTGCTGCTGCTGCCTCTACGGCGCCTCTCACCTGTCAGTTCACAGCTCCCCACCTCGCGGCCACGCCGGCAGCTCTCCACTGGCTCACATGCTGAACCTTTTACATTCACACGGTCTCAAATTCTAGTGTCTATTAGAAGCCCCTGAGACGCTTTTTAAAAAAGTTCCAGGCTGCACCTCAGACCCATGAAATTGGAATCTCTGGCCTGGGGCTGGGGTACCCAGACATCAGTTTTATATTTTCCGAGGGGTCCCCATCCACAGCCAGGTGTGGGAACCTGTGTCCCCATAGGAGCGTCACGGTGCCCCCTCCCCCCACCCTCCACGTGGCTCACGGCGCCCCCTCCCTCACCCTCCACGCGGGCGCCCGAGGGAGCATTTTAAAATGGAAACTATATCCTGCTCTCTGTGCTCAAAACTTGATCTTAGTTTGGGATTTCATGAGATAAACAGCTCTAAACTCCTAGGTTGGTGGGTGGATTTGCTGGGTCCCCCCCCTGCCCAGCGCCCCACCCCTCTGGTCCTCCTCTCCCACCCCCTCCACCCCTCCCCCAGCTCCCATCTCAGCCCCTCTTCCCTCTCTTTGGGGAGAAGGGCTTGCTCATCCACCCCCGCCCCTTTCCGAGAAGCCCCTTAGGTCCCTCCCATCCGTCCCCTCCCCAGTCACCCTCTCCTGCAGCCTTGGGCTCTTATCCTCAGCAGCATCTACCCGGAACCAAAGCTGTCAGCTTCCTTGTTTCTTCCTCCCCAGGAGGGCGGAGACCACGTGAGATATTTCACCAGAGGATGCCTAGCACAGGGCTGGCAGAGCCTCTGACCGACGCCTGTGAATCAGAGCTTCCCACAGCCTTGGGTCCCATTAATCCGTTGACCACCGGTTTATTACAACAGATGTGAAAGGATACAAGTCAACAGCGGATGCAGAGACGCACGCGACAAGACCTGCCCCATGGAGTCTGGAGCCCCCGCGATCTATGTTGATGAATCCAGCTCACTAACCCAGAAGCTCTCCAAACCGTCTTTTGGGGGCTTTATGGGGGCTTCATCTGTTGTCATTGTTTAGTTGCTAAGTCGTGTCTGACTCTTTTGCAACCCAATGGACTGTAGCCCACCAGGCTCCTCTGTCCATGGGATTCTCCAGGTAAGAATACTGGAGTGGGTTGCCATCTCCTCCTCCAGGGTATCTTCCTGACTTGAGGATCAAACTTGGGTCTCCTGTATTGGCAGGGTAGTTCTTTGCCACTGAGCCACCAAGGAAGCCCACTACAGAGACATGATTGGTTAAACCATTGTTCAGTAAAGGTTGAACTTGATCTCTGGCCCTTCACTCCCGAGGGCGGATGGGACTGCAAGTTCCAACCCTCCGATCATGTGGTTGGTTCCTCTGGCAACAAGCCCGCATCCTCACAGCTTAAAAAAATCACTCATTAACATAATGAAAGACACCTACATCCCTCTTGCCTGTGTGCTAAGTTGCTTCCCTGTCTCCAGCTTTGCGATCCATTGAACCATAGCCCACCAAGCTCCTCTGTCCATGGGATTCTCCAGGCAAGCATACTGGAGTGAGATGTCATTTCCTCCTCCAGGGGATCTTTCTGACGCAGGGATAGAACCCGTGTTCTTATGTCTCCTGCACTGGCAGGCGGGTTCTTTACCACTAGCACCACCTGGGAAGACCCACGTCCCTCTTATCACTTAGGAAATTCCAAGGATTTCAGGAGTTCTGTGCCAGGAATGGGACCAAGACTGAATATGTATTTCTTATTGTCAATCCCAATGCCACAGCTAAGTATAGAACTCATACAGTTGTTTGGAGGCTCACTTATCTGAGATAATGCATGTAAAAGGCTTGACAAAGTGCCTGGCTCCCCATCATTCACGTAATGCATCATGGATACTGGTCTCTTGTTTCATGATTACTTTGCCACTTACGAAGCTAGCAAAGTAAATGTGTACACAAACTCTAACTTATCATCCAGCTGGGGTTTTGGAACAGCATTGTCAGTGCTTGTTAAAATAGAACTTCCCTTACCCAGCAGTGATTTAGAACACCCTGAAGTTCTGGCTGGAAAAAAAAAAAGTTTTAAATCCACAATAAAAGTCAAATATTAGGAAAAGTGCAAAGAAGAAAATGGGATTCTGAAAGCTGCTTCTTTCCCCCCGGGACCTGTCCTTGGTGCATGTTCTTCTATTAGAGCCGAGACGGTGGATTATTCTCCTCCGTCCCTCTCCAGCGCCGCATCGTCCGGGAGGAGGGGTGGTGCCTTGTGCGGTCCAGCAAGCCCCGTGTGACGCCTCCCAGGAGTCCGGGTGGCACAGACG
Organism: Alces alces; assembly: GCA_015832495.2. Lineage (NCBI taxonomy): Eukaryota > Metazoa > Chordata > Mammalia > Artiodactyla > Cervidae > Alces > Alces alces. Next base: position 46,811,338 of record JADEYB020000019.1, on the reverse strand, counting down.
TTGTCCTCAAACTGCTCTGCACTCCTTCTGGACTTGAGATTTCCACTTTAAGATCATTAGAAAGATTGACAGCCTCTTGGTCCTTGTGACAGATGCCGTCGACTTCATGCTTGTAGCAGAGGTTGGGGTCTCCCATGGTCCCCGCTGAAGCATCACTGTCCTAGGACATGGGCAGGGACGGTGGGACCCTGCCCTCCGCCCGGGGCCTTTGGGATGGCCACAGGCTGTGAGCATGGGTCCCTGTTGGGTCACAGTTTCACCTTGGTCCAGCCCTGGCTAGGGGGTGAGGGGACAAAGGCAAGGAAGGGGCGCAGAGGGGAAAGAATGCACCAGAGGGAGGCCCACCTTTCACCTCTGTACCCAGATCAGCAGGTCGGCAGACACATTCCCTGCCCGCCGACCTGCCCTGAAAGGGGCGAGGGGGCAGCTGCCTGAGGGAAGCCTGAGAGCATCCTGCCCTGATCAGTGCTCCTATGTCAGATTCCACGAGGCCCTGAGGCCCAGGGTTACAGTCAGGGGGTCAGGGCGGGGGGCCAGGGCTGCACAGACTGGCTCATGGCCCCTGTGTGTCTGCCGACCTCCTCTCGCCTGGGGTTTTCATCATCTGCAGAGGGATGAGGGCAGTCCTGACCTCGGTGGTTGGTGAGGTGAGAACGGGGAGGATGGGTTGAGTGACCATGCAAAGCGTGTGGAATCACCTGGGGCCTGTTGGAGGAGCTCAGACTCTGTGGCTTCAGGCCTTGTCTTCTGCAAAACAAATACCACTGACTGGGGGCCTTAGAAACAACAGAAAAATATTGCCCTGCCATCCTGGAGGCTACAAAGTCCCGGCTCAAGGTGGCGGCCTTGGTGAAGAGCTCGCTCTCCCAAGGCAAGGTTTGCAGTTTCAGCCCCTGGGGAGGTAGCCCCTCCACACCACGGGACAAGCCCACAGCACTACAGCAACGTCAGAAAGTGGCGGCTGATTCCATTCCTGGCGGGGTCCCCTTCCTGTTCTTAAAAGGGCGCTGACCGCTCAGATCAGGGCCCCACCCCCATGACCTCATTCAGCCTTAATTGCCACCCCAAACTCCACTTCCCAGTGTGTCTCACTGTGGGCAGGGCTTCAGCATGTGAGTCTGGGTGGGGGCGGCACCAGCAAGAAGCCCATCCCCTGGTTAGGGGCCCGCGACCCCCACGAGGCTAACCCTCAGGAGGGGCCCCATGTAATCCGTGCAGGTGGCGTGGAGGAGGCCACTTCCCGCTCCTGCCCCTCCGTGTCCGCCGCAGCCACACAGGGGTGACTCCCGATCTCTCTGTGTCAGAAGCACCTCCGTTTATCAAGTGTGAGATGGAGGATGGGACACAGCATCCTTATTCCTGACGCGTGACAAGGGGAGCCTCGCCTGACATTCCCGCAAACCAGGCTTACAGGGTTCTTGTTGGAGACAAACCGCGGTTTACAAATTAGACGGCTCTGCAGTCCCTACCCTCAGAAAGGAATGAGTGCTCCCGAAGGTGGAGGAAGAGGAGGGAGAAGATCAGGAGGAGTGGGGAGAGAGAGAAACGGGAGGCAGGGGAAGCAGGCGGCTGGAGACGTCCCTGGGGCAGCCAGAGGCTCTGCGGGCACCCGGGGCAGCGGAGGCAGGGCCGGTCTGGGCACCCGCGCGGATTCCCGGGTGTCGGAGGGGTCAGCGGGGAGCTGGAGGTCCCTCCTGCCGGGAGGACATGTTACACGTGATGCTGGATGTAGGGCAAGGCCAGTTAACCACCTCCCCCCGCCCTGGGACTCGGGGCCGGGAACACGGGCCTGACTCCTGCCCCCTGGCCCTCCTGCAGGAACTGTGGTGATGGTTGAGCACACACGGCTCCCTCTGCGGAAGGCGGACGGGGGCTGGCTCTCCACACAGAGAGGCCGCTGCCGGTGGGGCCCGAGGGCCCGGGGGAAGCTCACTTGAAAGGGCTCCTATGGAGGGCGGGAGGAAGCCCTTCCTCTGCCGGTGGCTTTCTGACACCACATGCGAGGCGCACAGGACTTCCAGGGGAGGCAGCTCCCCAAACAACCAGCCCCCGGCCCCGCCGCCCGGCCCCTGCCGTCCGTCCCCCTGCCTCCACATCTGCACCCGTCTGTCCCCCCCGGGGACGCGGCAGTGACCGTGGCGGGGCTGACCCAGCCTGGCAGGGACTCTACCGGCGGCGGCAGGCCCACGGCCACTTCCCGACCCAAAGGAGGACCTTCTGGGTGAGCGCCTAGCGACCAGCTCCGGGGCCTCTCCTGGAAGGTGCCACCGCGCCTCCTCATTTAGGAGGCGTCTTCTGAAAGGAGCCAAGAGCAGGTCACTGGGCAGGCTCGCGTGTTCTTGCTGTCCCCGCGAATCGATGAGCAACGGTCAGAAGGCAGAGGGGCCACCAGGTCCTGCAGGGCCTCGGGGACGGGATCCCTGCTGGCGGGGGGGGGGGCGCCTCCCCAGGGTGGAGGATGCCCCTGGGCCCAGCATCCTAGCGGGCATCCTTTCTGGGCACAGAGCCCCGAGCCTGGCCCGAGGCCCCGCTGGCAATCAGGCCTGTTCTCAGGTGAGAGGTCTAGCATCACGGCACCTCCAGGTCAGGCCACACACCTCCCTGCGGAGGCCAGAGCTCAGGGAGTGGCCCCTGGGAGGGGTGACCGCGTGCGGACCCTCGGTGTGGGGGACAGGGACGCCCTCCTGCAAACCCACCCATCGGAGACGCCTCCCCCTGGGACACACGCTGACTGTGCTTGGTGCTCACACTTCGTGCCCTCGGCTCCGACCAGAACCCCCCGAATGGACACCCGTTAGTGAGGGGCGGGGAGCAGAGAGGGGGCTCCTGGGGGAGGTTCCCACCTAGAAAGGGCAGAGCCCTCCTCTACTGCAGCTCTGGACCCCTGGGACCCAGGAGAGGAGGGCAGGCAGGCAGCTTGATTTCAGGTCTAGTGCCCCCTGGGCAGTTACCTCGAGAAGCTGGGCTGACATTGCCAGGACTTGTTTGTGGGGTTCGTCTTACCTACCCTGTTCAGACCTTGCCTCCTCAGGTAGGTGACACAGCCACACTTCACTCCAGCTCGAAAGTGAGATCCGGACCAAGCTTCAGGGAGAGGGGGAGGGTAGACAGACGTCTAGTCTTTGAGCATTTATTCAGGATTCTTCAGAAAAAAAATAGAATGAATAGGATGTGAATATCTATACTTATGTCTGGAGGGTCTATATATGAAAAGGATGGAGAGAGATTTATTTTAAGGAACTGGCTCACTTGATCATGGGGGCTGGCGAGTCCTAAATCTCTGGGGGCAGCTGGAAGCCTGGAAAACCTGGCGAGAGCTGCGAGCTCAGGCTTGAGTCACGGGGGGTCTGGGAGAGGGACCCCTGACTTCTTGGGGAGCCTCAGTCTTTTCCAGCACTTAACCAAGTATCACTTTTGCAGCAAGCAACACCCAACTATAGCTCCCAGAAAGTGAAGTCGCTCAGTCGTGTCCAGCTCTTAGCGACCCGGTGGACTGTAACCCACCAGGCTCCTCTGTCCACGGGATTCTCCAGGCAAGAGTACTGGAGTGGGCTGCCATTTCCTTCTCCAGGGGATCTTCCCGACCCAGGGGTCGAACGCGGGTCGCCCGTGTTGCCTCCAGGAAGCAGCCCTCACACCTCAGCTCTGCGACTGTCTGCACAGCCAAAGAACAGAGCGCCCCAAGCGACAGGGCGTGAGGAGGTGACAGTGCTGGAGAGGGTGTTCTGTCCCTGGGTCGGGAAGATCCCCTGGGGGAGGGAGTGGCTGTTCTGTCCCTGGGTCGGGAAGATCCCCTGGGGGAGGGAGTGGCAACCACTGCAGGATTCTTGCTGGGAGATCCTATGGACAGAGGAGCCTGGAGGCTGCAGCCCATGGAGTCGCAAAGAGTCGGACACGACTGAGCAACTAAACCAGTGGGACAGTCTCACCCACATTATCCACTCGACCAGACGGCTGAGAAGTGCCCGTCTCACCAGAGAAGGCTGAGCACCTTGCCAGGGGCAGAGAGGACCCCGCTCACGCTCTCGAGACCCACCTGCCCCTCGGCAGCAGCATTTTCCAGCCCTGCTCAAAGGCCAGCCTTCTGAACACTTCATCACCGGGCAGGAGTTCTCTGCTCTCATCACAATAAATTTTGAATTAAAAAAAAAGCCCGCCTGGGCTTTCATCTTAGATGAAGCCACTCTGAGGGTAGAGGAGACACAGCGGCTCTGACCGTCTGTTTGGGTTCTGCCCGAGGCCTCCAGGGCTGCAAAGTGGGTGTGATTGCTGATGACCTGGTGAAACAGGGGTCCTTCCATCCACCCTCCGTCTGTGGGGAAGAGGGGAGAGCTCGAGGCTCAGGGAATGGGGGGTGCTCCCAGAGGCGCCCAGACATTGAGATCTTGGCCCTCAGCCCTCCCTAGCCTGTGGGTTGTGGTGGAAAAATCTGAGAGTCCTCACCGCAAAAGGGGCCACAGAATAAGTGGACGGCAGCACACCCGCCCGGAACACTGTGCAACTCCAAAGGTGGGACCTGGATCCCGCCTCCACGCATCTGGGTGAGAGGCTCACCTTCACCTGCCTCGCCTGTGAAAGGGGAAGACTAGTCATAACCCCTGCTGGGGGTGCCCCGCAGGACTGACAGCGGTCATGAGTATTCAGGGCATGGTCCCCCTTAATGTACCTTGCAAACAGCAGGTCATATTATTAAGTTGGAATTTTCCCCTCTTTCCCTTCATTTTACCTTGTTTTCTCCATCTGTATGGAAAATCAAAGTCATAACTGTAACGTTTATAAAATTAAGGAAGCAAGACAGCATATCACTGGAATGCTGCTCAGAGAGCATCCCCTGGGTGCCTTCTCGAACCTACCCCCGCCTCCTGCCCAGTCATCCTTTCGATGCTAAGGACTTGGCGGCAACTATGGGGATGGGGGGCTTTGGAAGGAGGCCAAGGGGTCAGAGAGAGAGTAACCCCACCTGGAATGCTGCCTGGGATGGTCCCCGGCCCCGTCCATTTCCCTCGCCCCCACCCCCCACCTGGAGCCCTCAGCTGGCAGGAGAAAGGACAGCGTCGATGTGCGGTTACAGGCTGCACCAGCCAATGCAGGCTGCCGTAACAAGCGCCGCAGCGCGGGGGGTGTTAACCACAGAACTGTGTCCCCTCACGGCCCTGGAGGCGGGACATCCAGGGTCAAGCAGTCGGCCGGCCGCTCCCCCCGAGGCCTCTCCCTGGACTGGCACACACGGCCTCCTCCCTGTGTGGCCACTGGCTGTTCTCTCTGTGTCCTAACGCCATCCTTTTACGAGCTCCGCTGTCACACCGAGCTCAGGCCCACCCCCATGACCTCGTTCTAAAAGAACCACCTCTCTGAAGACCCCAAATACTGAGGCCCGGAGGGCTGAGGAATCAACACACGAATGTGAAGGGATGCGCAGCTGAGCCTGGACTTCCCTTGTGGCTCAGATGGAAAAGAACCCGTCTGCGATGCAGGAGACCAGGGTTCAGTCCCTGAGTTGGGGAGATCCCCTGGAGAAGGAATGGCAACCCACTCCAGTATTCCTGCCTGGAGAATCCCATGGACCGAAGAGCCTGGAGGCTACAGTCCATGGGGTCGCAAAGAGTCGGACACGACTGACCAACTCTCTCTCACACACACACATGAGTTAAGCCTGTAACAGACATCCGGAGCGGTGGTAATCCCGTCAGAGAGACAGTATAGGGGTGGGAGGTAAGGGACAGACTGTCCTCATCTTTACAAAAGCTGTTAGAAGGAGTAAATCAGGTCACACATGTTTGGTATCTGGTCTCTGAACAGGAATTAAAACTCTGCAGAGTCTTCCGGCTTCTCCTGTTGACCAGCCAGTTTTTCTTGCTGCCCTCTTCCTCTATCATTATGACCCCAGGAGCAGGAGCCAGACCTGTTTAGTCACCAAATTATAGAGCACTTACTTCACTGCTGCTCCTTGAAGATGACGGCATCTCTAACTGAGATCTTTATCTCTGCAGCAAATGAACCAAGGGCCAGAGTCTTCTCACTACCCGAAGGCAGGACCCTGGGGGGTGGGCCTGCGGAGAGGGGAGCAGGGTTGATGGGGAACCAGAGAGGGAGCAGGGGTCTCTTTCCGGCTGTCAAGGAAGCTGTTGAGGGGCCCACAGATCACAGGGAATGACGGAGGCCGCCTCCAAGAGCCTCTGGAGAGGACACAGACCTTCACTGGAAGGACCAAGTTGGACAGAGGACATGGACATGGAGCCCTGAGGACTCCCAGGGCTGGGCCAGAGGGCCTAGCAAGGCGGGGTGACCGTGGAGAGGGGTCCCTCAAGGCCGGAGAGGCAAGTCGTCCACTCAGGAGCTGAGGGTCAGGGGCTGGGTGGATGTGATATAGGAGGTGGGCACAGCGGCTGGCAACAGAGAGGGTCACGGCCCAGGCATGTCACCCTGGTCTCTGGGGCTCATCTGGGCCGGAGGAGGGGAGGGTGGGCCGGGTTCAGGCCTGAACACCCCGTGGCTGCTCGGGGCGGTGGGGTCGGGACTGGAAAGGGACCTCTGCACACACAGCCGTGCACACGCCTTGCACTATCTTCTTTGTTCCCTGTTAAGAGTCCAATTTTATTTCAACTGAGGAGAGATGGAAACCTCCTTCATCTTCATTTTGGGCTGGCTGGGGTTGCTGCAGGGAAGGGATAAGTCCAGTTTTGGTGGCCCCACGAGATGGGGCCCCAATGAGCGCCTGCGACAAGCGCCTCGGTGGGGTCAGATGGCAGGATCCAGGGGCAGATGTCGGAGCCTGGGCGCTTCTGGGGCAACCGGCGCCCACCTGCTACTTCCAGTGGGACCAGTCGGAGAAGTGCTGCCAAAGGGTAGATGCTCCCAGAGGACCTGGTCTGTCTGCAGCCACTCACAGCCCAGCGTCCCCGGGGCTCGCCCGAGGTGAGAGTGGGTGTGTGGGAAGGGGGGATGAAAGAAGGACCCTGGGGCACAGGCCCCAAGGGGCTCTGGGGGCCACAGGGCAGTGGGACCGGCGGGGCCCTGCAAATGGGGAAGAAAGGTGCCGGGAGGTGGGGATGGTGAGCAGAGGCTCGCCTTGCCCCACTGGCGAAAGGCCCAGTGTCCGGCGGGAAACCCTGGTTTTCTCCTTCATTAACTCAGGAAGTGGGCCACCCAGAGGACGGTCTTTAATTAAAAACTGAGCCCCAGACAAATCTGGTTTCAAGACTCCCGGATGCCCAGGACCCAGGACCCCACAAGCGCCCAGGCCATTTTCCTAGGAGCCTACATTTGGGTTGCCGGATAAAACGCAGGATGCCCAGGCAAAGCTGGGTTTCAGATCCACATGGAGTTGTCGTTCAGTGGCAGGATGTCCCATACAACATTTGGGCGTCCATGGTGGCTCAGACGGTAAAGAATCTGCCTGCCATGTGGGAGACCCAGATTCAATCCCTCGGTCAAGAAGACCCCCCTGGAGAAGGGAATGGCTACTATACAATAATAGGGACATACATGTGCTATAAAAATCACTCACTTATGCATCTGAAATTCAATTCAGCTGTACATCTCTGTGTTTACTTGCTAAATATGGTAGCCCTAGCCTACAGGGTCACCAGCCGTCATCATTTTTAAGCTGGAAGAGTCAGATGTGGGCTGGACAGGCTGTTGCTGCAGGCGGCCAGACAATGTGACATCACAGATGGTTAGCAGGGCTGATCCAGGCTCGCTCAGCCCTTCCTAAATGTAGCAATTCTCTTGGCTGCCGTTTATAGAAGGACATCTGATTCAACCGGTTTAGACAGAGGGGCATTCACTGTGCCTTGTAACTGGGAACACCAAGGGCCGTCCGCTTGTCCACTCTGTCGTCCTCTGTGCTGACCCTACCCAACAGGCTCAGAGCGAGGCGGGGGCAGCAGCCCCAGTATCGGCCCCAGGCACGACCAGGCCCTCTCATTATCATGGCTTCTCAGCTGCAGTGGAGGAACAGGGCGAAGGTAAAGGGCTCCCCAGGATCCCGTGACACCCCTGAACCCTGTGGCCAGTGAAGAGCATGACAGTAAGGACAGAACTGAGTTGGGGTCCACATGTCAGCTGGGGGAAGTTATCCGACATATGTACTGACCTATGAAGAATTACAATAAAAGTGGGAGGGACTCCCCTGGTGGTCCAGTGGTTAAGAATCTGCCTTCCAATGTAGATTTGGTCCCTGGTTGGGGAGCTAAGAGCAACTAAGCCCGAGTGCCGCAACTGCTGAACCCAGACGCCTCAGCTAGAGAGCCTTTGTGCTGCAACTGAGACCCGATGCAGCCAGAAGGAAATAGACATTTTTAAAAAAGACAATAGAAGTGGGAGCCCAACTACATTTAAAGATTGGCATTGACTGGAGAAGAGCGTAAGGAGCAGGTTGCTAACCGGGTGGTGTGAACAGCATCCTTACCTTGGTTTCTGAAATGTCATCTGACTCCCAAAGAACGGATTGAAACATTCAGCCTGCTGCATCCCGCTTCGGGGATGTTGCCGACAAATGCACCACGTGCCAAACTCAGAAGCAGTTTCTGCTCACAAAGGAGAGAAGCGCAGGTGATTTATGGAAGTGCTTTCCTGCTGGGCCATCTCAGGAAATCAGACACCACATGAACTTGGCCCTCATTCACTCTGTTATTTGGTCTCCTCTTTAAGGGCCGTCAGAAAGTAGATGACTATTTGTCCAAGAACAAAGCTATGTGAACAGTGTAGAGGCTGTTCAAATGTCAATTAAAAGCAGTTATTTGAAAAATATTCCCAAAGCCTCCACATTTTAACACAGTGAGAGAAAATACACACTGGCTGTTGTGAAAATGTTAGTTGTTCCGTCATGTCTGACTCTTTACGACTCCATGGACTGTGGCCCACCAGGCTCCTCTGTCCATGGAATTCTGTCCAGGCAAGAATACTGTAATGGGTAGTGATTCCCTTCTCCAGGGGATCCTGCTGACCCAGGGATCGAAGCTGAGTCTCCTGCATATCGGGCAGATATTCTTTACCATCCGAGACACCAGGGAAGTCCAAAATATGTTGTACCCCCCCAACTTTTTCTTGATTCTCTAATAATAATAATAATAATAATAAATATATGGAAGATCATATCAAATTTTGAAATAGCAAATCTGAAGTCAAACTTATCAGATGTGATTTCCAATTTTCTATGAAATAAAAGGGCAGAGCTAATTTAGAAAGTAAATTCTATGGCTATTCTACCCAAAGCAATCTATAGATTCAATGCAATCCCTATCAAGCTACCAACGGTATTCTTCACAGAACTAGAACAAATAATTTCACAATTTGTATGGAAATACAAAAAACCTCAAATGGCTAAAGTAATCTTGAGAAAGAAGAATGGAACTGGAGGAATCAACCTGCC
>JADEYB020000019.1:46789141-46800095 GCA_015832495.2 Alces alces | reverse complement strand
TTTAATGTCAATGTACTTTTTTTTTTTAGATTTTTTCTTTTGATGTGGACCATTATTTTAAAAGTCTTTAATTTGTTAAAAATATTGTTTCTGTTGCTTACATTATGTTTTGCTTGGTGTTTTTTTTTTTTTTTTGGCCATGAGGCATGTGGGATCTTAACTCCCTGACCAGGGATCGAGCCCACAGCCTCCGCAGTGGAAGGGGAAGTCCTAACCCCTGGACCACCAGCGAAGCCGCTCACCTGCCCTCTGTTGACGGTGACATGGCCGCTCCACCCCCGGGCGGGGCGCAGGGAGCCTTCTCGGCTTCCCCAGGGCTGGAAGACCACGTCCGCACCTGGTCGCCGTGTCCCAACACCCCAGCCTCACGTTCCCCACGTGCACGGGGCCTGCGGAAAGGCGTGTTCGCCTGATGCTCTACCGCCCGCAGTGAAGTCAAAGCCCAGCCGGGAGGGAAGAAGCGGGCTCGGGTGCTTGGCAAACAGCAGCCTCCGCCGCGTGCCTCGGCTGACCTACGGGTCCCGGGCGCCCCGATTCCGCCGCCGGTGCGTCCGTGCTCTCAGCCGACGTGGGCGGGAGCGTCCTCTCTGCGCCGTCTTCCAGGTGCTGGCCGGAAGCACGGCTTGCCTCGGACAGAACTGGCAGAAGAATAAATCCTGACGGCCTGGACCACTCGCCCCGCAGGTGGCTCCGGACAAACCGGGAGCTGGAATACAGCGGAGATCCCCTTTTCTCACTCAGTCTCGGGACTAGCAGGCGACGGGTCTCACTGCGGCCTGAACTGTGGCTTCGTCTGCTACTCTCTTCTCTGGTTCTGGGCTTTAGAAAGCCTCCCCTCTCCTGGGGTCCATGAGCTGAGGGGATCCCTCTTGGAGGAGAGAAGATGCGATCACGAGTCCTGAGCCTTTGGGGCCCACGAGGCAGACCTGCCTGCTCCCACCCACCCCCGGGGCAGCGACTTAGCAGGAACCTCTCCAGGTGGCCCATTTCTACATCACCCTTTAAATAAAAGCTCAGTGGAGAGCCCTGGGCCCTTCACCTTCTGCTGCTGCCCAGAGCCGACAGTCCAGCCCTTCGGGAAGCTCCAGGGAAGTCACATCCTGAGCACCCAAGCCCTCAGGGCTTCCCTAGTGGGCCAATGGTTAAGAATCCCCCTTTCAGTTCAGGGGACGTGGGTTCCATCCCTGGTCAGGGAACTAAGATCCCATATAAGGTGAGGCGACCAAGCCCACGTGCCTCAACTAGGGAGGACCCAAAACAGCCAAAAAATAATTAATTTTTAAAAGCTCCATTTATATTAGTACAAAGAAATTAAAAAGAAAAAGAGTATTAAGTCTTTACACGTGCTGATTTTACTTCTGGGAGCTAAGCTTAGGAAAAATTCAAACTGTGGGAAAGCTTTCTGCACTAAGATGTTCACCATGGCATCTGGGGTAATAGCGCACGAGGGAAACAACTCACATGGTCAGGGACGGGAGAGTGTGGTGTGTGCCCCTCGTGAAGCGCAGCGCTAACTCTGACGGTCACAGACACCAGAGCGCATCAAGAAAGAGGCTTCTGTGAACATGTGAGTGAAAACTACAAGATGCAAAGTTAGCGTGAACTTGTCATTACAACCCTAAGTGTACACACGAGGAAGAAGGACTTTAAAAACGGTCATCGTGAATAAAGGATTGTACGAATACGGTGGTCAGAGTTTAAAAGACTTGTTTCTCATTAGTCTTCAGATTTTTACGCATGTTTCTAGGACTTTTTAATGGAAAAAATAAATTCATAATTTGGAGAAGTACGGGGAAATTAAAGGCTTTTGTGACCCACTCACCTTCTCTAGTGTGAGAGATAAGTTCTGAGAAAAACTAACAATCCAGTAAGCAAGTCTTCTCACTGGTACGGCTTAGGAGAAAGACCGTAGGAAGAGAGAGAGACAGAAAGGTAATGCTTTTCCTGAATTTTACCAAATCTGAGAGGACTCACTTTTTCTTTTTTTTTTAACTGACTCCTTCCCTCTACTTAAACTCCTGAATTCCAAAACCCATTTTTCTGCGTAGAGCAGAGTATTACGGCGATAGCCTGGATCTGCTGGCCACCGCTGACTTCCCTTGATTCATTTGAACAAGCAAAGCAAAATATTCCCTTTTAAGCCAACTGCAATTTTTATTTTTCAACATGTTTTACCTTTTTTACCCTTTCTCTTTTCACCAAAACTGCCTCAGCAAAGCTAGCCAACGAGTCTGCAAGCCGTGTTACCTCCACACTTTCGCAACCTGCCCCAGCCTGCCCCAGCTATCGCACACAGGAGGGAGGAAACGCTGTCCCACCCGTGGATGGAAGTCAGCTCAGCCTCCAGGGATGGGGGCCTCAATGTTCCGAGTCTCTCCTTGATTCCACTCCCAAGTCAGCCCACACAGTGGCCTTCTCAGCACCCTGACGAATCCAAATCATGGTTAGTTGAGTGTTTCCAGAACACCTGTCTGGTTCAGAGACCTGAGCTCCGCCTCCCACTGTCGGGACACAAGAATGGTGAAGCCCTTGCCTTCAAGGGGCTTACAGTCCAGTCCAAAAGGCAGGCGGCCTCAATACATCACACACACAAAAGACGTGGCCACGAAGAGGAGGAGCTGGCTGGGGACCTAGACGTGGGCTAGCAAGAGGCTCAGCCTCGGGGCGGCTTCAGAAACAGGAGACAGAGCACAGACCGCAGCGGACAGTTCTCAGCCCCATTCTGGAGGTCGTGTCTAGGGCAGTCACAGATTCTCTGTGTCGAAGCATCTAGAGCAGTGGTTCTTGGAGCAGGCAGGGGAGAAGGCTGGACTCTGAGAATCGGATGAGTGTTATGGAGCACCCCCAGAAAAGCACACACTCTAGACACACAAATAAATATGTGCGCGTGATTCCAGAAGATTCAGACTCGTCCTTCCAGAGCCGTCCATTGGCCTCCAGACAGCACAGGACAATTGCGATGAATGCTGAGCACTTTTTGTATGTTAGGATCTGAATTCATGCTGTGCCTACGTTCTTTCCTTCAATCCTTCCAACAAAAATAAGACATACGAAGATTTGTTTCAACAGTATATGTGAAAAAACTGAGGCTCAGAGAAGTTACCCAAGTCAGAAGGCCAATCCAAGGAAGCAGCCAAATCTGTACTCTTTCAAACAACAATTGGCTGAGTGGATACTGACCATCACCCACCTCCACGACCAAACAGGTCCCGGGAGGGTAACTCCCCCATCCCAGGTCACGTGGACCACGGATTCAGAGCTCTTGACAAAGAAACAGGACCGAAGGTAAATGCTCTGAAATCCCTAGTGGGGTGCGCTTGTGGGGAAGCTCCTGAAGCACACAGCATCACATCTGGTTGCCTCCGGAGCGGATGTTTCTGCCTGCTGGGATGCAGAGGGAAAGAAGGCTGCAGCGGGCCCTGTCCAGTTCCTGTGACCCTAGAGCAGGCTGCAATGCCAAGGAGCCCCAACCTCCAGTCAGAGAGAGCCAGTGGGAACCGGAGGGGTACCCTGTGAGAACCACAGCCAGCCTGGATGTGCCGGAGCTCAGGGCCCCGTTTCAAAGGACAGAAAGAAGAGAGCTGGGCAGGGGCGCTTGGGTCTGCAGCAGACACTGGCGCGCCCCGTGCGACCCATCCATCAGGTCCTGCTCAGCGAACCTCCAGGCTCTGCCCGCCACGGGGAGACCAGCCCCTCCTCCAGGGCCAGGGGTGCAGAGATGCTGTGGGACAGGAGGAAATCATCGCTCCTCGGACCGTGCGCACACCCGCGGGTCCCTGCTCGGCAGGTGTCTCCAGAGCGTCAACACGCCCTTCTACCGCTGGATAAAGCATTTCCAGAGGCCTCGTTTGTAAGCAATTCCAAGCCAGTACTTGGTTCTCAAAACATTAATTCAGACTGCAAGTGGGATTAACCACAGCATTCACCGAGCTCGGTGCCAGGATTTATGCTGTCTTTAGAAGTCAGGTTCACTAGCAGAGGATAAACATCTCCCAACCTCAAGGACAGTTGAAAAATACGGCTCTGAGAACAAGAAGTTGCTTCCCATCAGAGCCATCAGAGATGCCTGTTTTTATTAATACTTGGGTTATCAATACCATCTCTCACATTAAACTGAAAGGAGTCAGGGTACAGCAGTGCTTAAATGACAAGCTCTGGTGGCAAAATATCCCTGTCCAGTCTCTGGTGGGTTATGTAACTTTGGCCACATTCCTGCAGCTTCAGCTTTCATTCATAAAATGCAAGTAATACTGATTATTTCAAAAGCGTTGTTGGGAGGATTTAGCACAATTTTGTGTGCCAGAGCTGGCACAGGACGAATCCTCAACAAAATAGCAGCTATTATTATTACTAAAAATTTTGAGAGGGGCATCATGCCCTCAGAATGTGCAGGTCAATGTCAGACAGTCACATATCTAATGAATAAAGACATTATTTTGTAACGTAGAACACTTTCTCCCCCAAAGTTATATTCTTTTGGTGGATCCATTTTAGCAACAGCCTAGCATTCAACTAACCAGATTTTTTTTCAAGCCAAAGAAAACCTTGCAACTATGATAGGATTATTCCTGAACCTGTTTTCTTTGTGTGTGTGTGTGTGTGTGTGTGTGTGTGTGTGTGTGTGTGTGTGTGACGGCATTCTGTGACGTTCAGAATTTGCAATTATTTCCAGTGAAAGCAGAAATGAAACAAAATTCTTTCCTGGTAGCAGAAAGAACACTCAGAGACATTCTACCAGCTTTCTTTTTGTCTTGTTTTGATCTCGTCAAATACACAGAAAAGAAAATAAACAAAACAGAGCACTTCAAACGTTCCATTGCAGTGAACTCCAACTGCGGGAAAGCCTGGAGTGGAATAGAACCTGGTGCCTCCTTGTCCAGCTCTTCTGGGGGAAATCATTTAGAAGCAGAAATCACACAGCTCCCACGACTCTGCGCTCCCCGCACCCAGCACGGGACCTGCCCAGGGGGAGCCTCAGCACGCGACCTGGGGTAGACCCTTACTATTTAATGGCGGCGCTTTAACAAGCAGTGTATCATTTTTTATGTGCAAAAGCCCGATGAAGCCAGGGCTAGCTTGCTCCTGCCTTCCCCTCCTCCCCAAAGCACTCTCCACCCAGAGCAGGGCAGCCAGCAACCGCCTAGGTTTGTCCTACAAGGAAAGCTTGGCAGCATTCCCCCGTAAGATCTCAGTTTGGAGAGACCGGGGGTTCCCGGCTCCTCCTCCTTCGTTCAGAGGGCCTGCTCTTGACGAGATGGACCGTTCTCATCCTGCATGCATCCCCAGGCCTTCAGAAAACAGCCTGGAATGTAGATGCTTTTGCCGAGAGGGAAGTGGGGCTTCTCCGACAGTCAGACGCTGCTGGGTATCTTGTGTGTGGGAAAGGGGAAGCTCTATGCGCGTCCACCTAATGATCACTCATCCTTGGTCTGAAAGGTTGAGCTTCTCCTCTGCAAGCATGGCGCCTGTGTCTCTTCTGAACCTCACTCGTGTTAGTTTCTCTCTGGGTCCCTAAGCCACCAAGCCATCTAGAATTCTAAACCAGTTGGATCTCTGTTCAAAACGAATTTTCAACATGACCCCCATCACGCCCCGTACCCCTCTGCCCTCTCTCTGCTCCAGGTGCCAGCGTCCCCAGGCTGGACTGCGGCAGTAGCCTCCCAAGCTGTCTCTCTTCCTCTCCGCCCAAGGCCAGCACCCACACAGAGACCCCAGCTGTCCTGTTCGTGTGCTAGTGGGGCCCGTCTGCCCCCTGTATGGTGGGCCTGCCCCTGTGGGGGTGATGGTGCCTTTGGGGGAAGAGAGGCAGTGGTGTTATCCCGAGCGCCCGGCTAGCTGTAGGGGATGAGGACATGATGACAAAGTGATGAAGGCGATCGCAGAGGCCAGAGGGAGCGGGTGCTGAGCCCAGACGGAGCCCCCAAGGTGGACGGTCAGCTGTGGTCTCTCCTTTCGCTGGGCCAGTGATCTGGGGACCCCCATCCCCCAAGTGGATCAGGTATCAGAGGCTGAGCCATCTTTATTAAAAGAACAAGATCACACAGTGCCGTGATGGGGCATCTCCCCCGGGGACCCACAGTGACGGCCGTGCAGGGGAGGCCGATGCCTTCGTGGGCACAGCCGTGCTGAGCTGGCCCCGATCAGCGGGGGAGGAGGAGGGACAGGCGGGCACGCTGACTGAGCAGGGACGTGGCCCCGCCTGACCAGCCCTCCCGCCCACTTCCTGACATCCTGCTGCTGCCCTGACAGCCCAGGGCGGTCAGCCGCACGCTGGGTGAGGCCCCGAGAAGGGCAGAGGTTCCGTCCTCCCCCGGAGTCTGCCCAGATCTCTGAGTTTGGGGTAAACAGGAGCCACGCCTGACATTCACCACCTACTGTGCCTTTCTCTTCAGGCACCCGGGAGGCCTCGCTGCCCACTGGGGGGCCTCACTTAGTCCCAAGACTCCCAGCGGAGGTGTAGCGGTACACAGGCCACCCCAGCCAAGGCACGGCGGGTGATAGACAGCCTGGAGCCCCCAGCGTTCCCAGAGCACTGCAGCATCCCTTCCTGTGGTCAGAAGGGAACCCGGATGAGACAGGCTCAGAGAGAGAGGCCGCCACTATGGGGTCCCACAGCCCACAGCCCAGTGACTGCACAGAGGAGTCCACGATGCCCCCAGCCCCCAGAGGGGCCCCGCCCGCCCCCTCCCTCTGGGAGACAAGGCAAGCACACAGCCTTGCCTCCTGGTCCTGACTCTGGCCCCCAGGCTGCCCTGGGGGACAGAAGGGGAGGCGCCCCCTTCTTCCTCACCTCCCCTGGACGCAGACCCCAGCCCAGGCCACAGACCAAGCAAGGGCAGGATTCCCGTCCCCTCGGGGGGCCCAGTGGGGAGGACGGGTGCTTCGATCTCACGGCGGACAGACCAGAAAGCGTGCCATGTAGACCCAGCAATTCCAGGGGTCTGAGCTCTGGGGAGCGGCCCCCAAGTGTCCCGGGAGACAATCTGGGAAGGCTGGTAAGAAAGTGGTTTTAGCAGCAAACACGGGGCGCCCCAAACACCCCCGACAAGGAGAGCAGAGAGAGGGCAGGTGGGGACTGGGGGCCAGCCCCAGACAGAGCAAGGCTGTGCCTCGGCCACTGTCGGCTGGAAAAGCAAGTCGCAGAAGAACACATGCAGAACAGTTCAAAGATGAGCCCAAAGATGCGTGGTGAGGGCACGTGTCTGCAACAAGAGGAGGGACATGAGGCAGGACCGGGACAGCTGCCAGGAGGGCGGACGTGTGTCGGGCGGGGAGAGGGTGGGGTTTGGAGGCACCCATGGGGGCCTGGACAGAGCTTAAACACAGCGCTGGTAGGCAGGCCAGCGTCTTTCATGCTTGGCCATCCCCGAAGTCAGGACAGTCTTTAAACTCCTGGCAGCTAGGCGGATGGGCTTGCCTTGCCTTAGAAAGACCTCAGAGTCTCTTGACACCGATGCCAGCTTCTCCAAAGTAGAACATTCTGGAAAGGAGAAGACTCATTTCAGTGAAAATCTCATGATCTGCCTAGTCACAGTCCAACCTGATTTTCAAAACTGATTTCTTGATCACACTTAGCATCGTCGACTAGAGAGAAGCTGACAGCAGACGCCTTGGTGGGGTGATCATACTCCACCTCCTTGGTGTTCGTGCCAGAACCGTTTTACCTGACTCTTATCATGAGGACACCACCGGATAAATCCAGATCGTGATGCATTTTATGAAACAACTGGCCTGAGCGCCTCACAAATGTCAGTAATGTCATCAACAAGGAAAGGCAGAAGACTGTTTTAGACCAAATGACAGTGAAGCAGCTTAATAACAAACACAGTGAAGGAAACTTGGTTCAACTCTGGGGGAGAAATCCGTAAAGGACCACTGGGACATGATCCATCAGGAATGTTTGAATGCGGGCTATAACTGGATTACATTGAATTAATGGATTCCTGAGGTGTGATCCAGGCCTTAAAGGAACACATTAAAGGAAACTGTTAGTGCTTAGCGTGTATATGTAGAAGTAGAGGGAACATCATGATGGCTGCAATTTTCAAATATTTCAACAAAATAAAAAAAAGAGGGGGGTGGGAACAAACGTGACCAGCTGTTAACAACTAAGGAATCTGGGTAAAAAGATGTTTCTCGTATTATCCTTCCAAATTTTTATGTTTGAAATTTCTAAGTAAACAGTTTTTAAAAAATCAGTTTCTTCTATATCAGAGCAAAATGTATACCTAAAAGAAAGGTTTATAAACCCAAGAAATATTACACTGTTTTTAGTATTTTTAAATAGCTCACGTAATATGGAGAATAACAAGGAAAGTGAATGCCACAGACACACAACATGTTCCCACTGAAGCTGACATACAGGAGAGTGAGGAGTAAGACGCCAGTAGGACTCTGATGCCTGACGTCTGAGCTGGAGTCCCAGCCTTTTACCTGAAGTCTAGGCTAACTCCCGTCCAAGCACTACAATTTATTTCCAGCAAGAGTCAACCAAATGAATACGTTTATAACACTTTGCAGCTATCAGGATCTATTTGATTTTGCCAATATATGCTATCAGTAGAAAGCAAAATGACTCAACATTAAAATTTATTTTAAAACTACTTAAGGTCTACAATGTTGTAAGAAAAACTGTAGAATTGGGCAACCATTTCTATATTTCAAAAATACTGAAACAAGTAAATACTGAAAACCATCCTTCAAAAAATGGTTTCCATGACAGCAAGAGTTGTAATGGTTTTATAACAAAATATTTAAACTCAACATTCTCTATTTATTGTGATTTAAAATATGAACTACCATTTCATATGTAATACTTTTATTTGTATAATTCATCTAGGATAACTTTGCTCTAATTATTACTAACAAGAAATAATATACTCCTTTTTTCCTTCCTTAAAAATAGAAGGACCTCTGTTCTATCCTTCACACAATAGTACTCTGTTGTTATCAGCCCTGGCTAGATTAGGTGAGTAAAGAAATAATAATTGCAAAGAGAGTGGCAAGAATAAAATAGAGGAATAAAAATAAAGACAAAGGAATAACAAACTCAAACCGATGTTATAAGCACATTGATATACATTTTAAAATCAAGTACCAATTAGCTTTATCATCTTTGAAATTCTGCATGCTTTGCCCCCTCAAGTCAGTTGAAACAACCAAGAGTACTTGATGATATTAGGTTTGTGAGCACCTAAATTAAATTTGCAATCAACATTTAACTTTGGGGAAAATCAAATTTATTAAATTCATAAGTTCTTTTTCATTTAATCATTGTGTGACTGGTGTCTGAATATTAAGATGGAGGTTGACTGTTTGAAGATTAATAAATTGGACATTCAACAAAATAGAGATTGCATTGAGTATGTCTCTCTGCACACAAAAAACCCAAGGAAATTTCAGGTTCTACGAAGATTCACCACATTCCAGGATTTGATGCCTGGGCTCCATGTAAGAGGCGGGTCTAGGACTAGGAGGGCGCCTGGCGCGGGAACCCTGCCCAGGACGCACACTCCAGGCAGACTGAACAGCGAGTGACCGAGGCGCTCAGTCCTCTCCCTGGAGTCTGAGATAGACAGAGTCGACTGTCCTTGTGGAAAAGCAGACACAAACAGCAGAGCAGAGAGATGCTTCGCAAGACCAGGGAGACCCCTGCAGGGAGCACCCCGCCCGCTTGCCGGGGGGCAGCAAGGAGGCTGGCCACCCTGCTGCTGGCAGGCCCGGGCTCTGCTGGGGGCAGGGCTCCACCACCTCCCTGGGGAGCTCCTATGGGCGCCACTCCTCCGGCACCCTGCGGAGCCGAGCGGGTTCGTCACAGCGGGCGGGAGTCAGGTCGAACCCAGGCTCCGAGCCAAGCAGGAAACACGCAGGGAGCAGCTATCGTCGACGCCGCTGCTGGTCTCAGCGCTGAGGGTGAACAGAACGCGCCCTGTTCAATCTCAAGACACTCGTGGTTTGGCAATTACAATTCAACATCCAAGGGCTTCCCCGGTGGTCCAGGGGTTAAGAACCCACCTTGCGATGCAGGGGACTCAGGTTTGATCCCTGCTTGGGAGAGTAAGATCCCAGGTACTGCGAGGCAACCAAGCCCAAGCCCCACAACTAGAGAGACCTTGGGCCACAGTGAAAGACCCTTCATCACGCAATGAAGATCTCATGTGCTACAACTAAGACCCAATGCAGACAAATAAATAAATATTTTAAATACATGTATAACATCCAAAAGGCACCACCAGCAGCTATGGCCTGTCTGCAAAGAGGCTCCCTAGAAGTGAATGATGAATCCCTTGGAAGCCTGAGTAGGAGGAATTAAGGATTAGGAAAGCCTGCAAGAGGAATGGGGCATTTGGGTTGGCCTTGAAAA
The DNA here is from genome assembly GCA_015832495.2 of Alces alces. Lineage (NCBI taxonomy): Eukaryota > Metazoa > Chordata > Mammalia > Artiodactyla > Cervidae > Alces > Alces alces. The sequence goes on along the minus strand of JADEYB020000019.1, from coordinate 46,789,732 downwards.
GAACAGTAAGGTATTTTACCAAGATGTGAAAACTGGGAGAAGGGATGCAAGCCAATAGCACACGGGCAGTGTAGTCTGGGGCATCAGGGGACAGACTCTGTTCAATTGCCCATTTTTAAAACCTAACCTTACAGCTTACTACCTGTGTGACTTGGAGCAAGCTACATCACCTCTCCATCCCTCAGTTCAGTTCAGTTCAGACACTCAGTCATGTCCAACTCTTTGCAACCCCATGGACTGCAACAGCCAGGCCTCCCTGTCCAACACCAACTCCTGGAGTTTGCTCAAACTCATGCCCATTGAGTCAGTGATGCCATCCAACCATCTCATCCTCTGTCGTACCCTTCTCCTCCCGCCTTCAATCTTTCCTAGCATCAGGGTCTTTTCCAATGAGTCAGTTCTTTGCATCACGTGGCCAAAGTTTTGGAGTTTCAGCTTCAACATCAGCCATTCCAATGAATATTCAGGACTGATTTCCTTTAGGATGGACTGGTTTGGTCTCCTTGCAGTCCAAGGGACTCTCAAGAGTCTTCTCCAGCACCACAGTTCAAAATTATCAATTCTTCAGTGCTCACCTTTCTTTATAGTCCA
>JADEYB020000019.1:46747045-46787876 GCA_015832495.2 Alces alces | reverse complement strand
ATCTGGGTCATGAAGATATTTTTTGTATAGTGCTTCTGTGCATTCTTGCCACTTCTTAATATCTTCTGCTTCTGTTAGGTTTATACCTTTTCTGTCCTTTATTGTGCCCATCTTTGCATGAAAATTTCCCTTGGTGTCTCTATTTTCTTGAAGAGATCTCGTCTTTCCCATTCTATTGTTTTCCTCTTTTTTTTTTGCATTGATCACTGAGGAAGGCTTTTTTATCTCTCCTTGCTATTCTTTGGAACTCTGCATTCAAATGGGTATATCTTTCCTTTACTCCTTCGTCTTTCACTTCTCTTATTTTCAAAGCTATTTGTAAGGTCTCCTCAGACAGTTATTTTGCTTTTTTGCATTTCTTTTTCTTGAGGATGGTCTTGATCTCTGCTTCCTATACAATGTCACGAACCTCCGTCCATAGTTCATCAGGCACTCTGTCTATCAGATCTAATCCCTTGAATCTATTTCTTACTTCCACTGTATAATTGTAAGAGATTTTATTTAGGTCATAGCTGAATGGTCTAGTGGTTTTCCCTACTTTCTTCAGTTTAAGTCTGAATTTGGCAACAAGGAATTCATGATCTGAGCCATAGTCAGCTCCTGGTCTTGTTTTTGCTGACTGTATAGAGCTTCCCCATCTGCAAAGAATATAATCAGTCTGATTTCGGTGTCAACCATCTGGTGATGTCCATGTGTAGAGTCTTCTCTTGTGTTGTTGGAAGACGGTGTTTGCTATGACCAGTGCGTTCTCTTGGCAGAACTCTATTAGCCCATGCCTGCTTCATTCTATACTCCAAGGCCAAATTTGTCTGTTACCCCAGGCATTTCTTGACTTCCTACTTTTGTATTCCAGTCCCCTATAACAAAAAGGACATCTTTTTTGGGTGTTAGTTCTAGAAGGTCTCGTAGGTCTTCATAGAACCATTCAGCTTCAGCTTCTTCAGCATTCCTGGTCAGGGCATAGACTTGGATTACTGTGATATTGAATGGCTTGCTTTGGAAATGAACAGAGGTCATTCTGTTGTTTTTGAGATTGCATCAAAGTACTGCATTTCAGACTCTTGTTGACTATGATGGCTAAATGATTCTTGCCCACAGTAGTAGACATAATGGTCCTCTGAGTTAAATTCACCCATTCCAGTCCATTTTAGTTTGCTGATGACTAAAATGTTGATGTTCACTCTTGCCATCTCCTGTTTGACCACTTCCAATGTGCCTCGATTCATGGACCTAGCATTCCAGGTTCCTATGCCATATTGCTCTTTACAGCATCGGACCTTTGCTTCCATCACCAGACACATCCACACCTGGGTGTTGTTTTTCCTTTGGCTCTGTCTCTTCATTCTTTCTGGAGTTATTTCTCCACTCTTCTCTAGTAGCATTTTGGGCACCTAGTGACCTGGGGAGTTCATCTTTCAGTGTCCTATCTTTTTGCCTTTTCACAGGGTTCATGGGGTTCTCGAGGCAAGAATACTGAAGTGGTTTGCCATTCCCTCCCCCAGTGGACCACGTTTTGTCAGACCTCTCCACCATGACCTGTCAGTCTTAGGTGGGCCTAAACTCCATCCCTCAGTTTATAATAATAGTATTAATCCTTACTCAGAGGGGCTTCCCAGGCGGCTCTAGTGGTAAAGAACCCACCTTCCAATGCAGGAGACATAAGAGATGAGGGTTCGATCCCTGGGTGGGAAAGATCCCCTGGAGGAGGGCATGGCAACCCACTCCAGTGTTTTTGCCTGGAGAATCCCATGGACAGAGGAGCCTGGTGGGCTGCAGTCTGTGGGGTCGCAAAGAGTGGGACACGACTGAGCAACTGAGAACTCATGCCCTCATAAGACTATTTTGAGGATTAAGTGAGCTACAGCGTGTAGTGGCCTTTGATCAATGCTTCAGCTGTGATCAGCCCTCAGTAGCATCAGCTGCTATTTCCACACCCCGTGCTCACGTGAAGCCGCCAGCTCTCCCATCTGCCTTCTGCTCTTGGTGACTCTCAGCACACTCGGCACTCTGTGTTCTGCCCTTCTAGGCTGTACGTTTTGGCGTGGCCTGTTCAGGCCACCTCCGCCCAGGAGGGCAGTGTGCTCACACGGGTGTTTCTGGCTCTTGTGTCTGCATGCACGAGACGCTGCACTAGATTCGTCCCAAGCCTGGTCCTCCAACAACCTTGGTGGGTCAGAGATACCTTCCAATGGGAGCTCTTGATCTTGAGTTGGATTCAAACCCAACTTTATCCTTGGCTTCCTTGTGCATATCAAACTCTCTGAACCTTTTTGGTCTTTTGTCTGTAAATGGAGGGTGCAGAAATAAATAAAATAAATAAATAAATAAAACGAGGCAAGTGTGCAGAGCTGTTTGACCCAGTGCCCAACACAGAATAATTGCCAAGTAAACAGAAGAACTGAGGCTTTCGAACTGCGGTGCTGGAAAAGACTCTCGGGAGTCCTTTGGACTGCAAGGAAAACCAGTCAGTCCTAAAGGAAATCAACCCTGAATATTCACTGGAAGGACTGATGCTGAAGCTGAAACTCCAGTAGTTTGGCCACCTGATGTGAAGATGGCTGACTCATTGGACAAGACCCTGATGTTGGGAAAGATTGAGGGCAGGAGAAGGGGACGACAGAGGACAAGATGGTTGGGTGGCATCACCAACTCAATGGACATGAGTTTCAGCAAGCTCCAGGAGATGGTGAAGGACTGGGAAGCCTGCTGTGTTGCAATCCTTGGGGCTGCAAAGAGTCGGACATGACGTAGCACCTGAACAACAACAGACAAGCATTAATACACAAACAATAACCTTGCAGTGGTGCACAGATTGTTAGTATTTGTTCATTTTTTTCTAGAAATAGTCATCACTTTTATCAGATTATCAAAGAGGTCCTTTTTGCTATCTGGCGTCCTTCCAGTGTGGAGGGACTCTGGCTCAGACTGGAATGTGTAGACTGTCATCACTGGCCAGGACTCCCCTAAGTGTATAAAACACGGAAAAGAAAGCCTCCCCGGCCTGATCTTCGTTTGTGGAGTTATCTTCCCTGAGGGCTTCAGGGAAGACAGACGTGTCTATGGAAAATAATTGGTAAGTGAGCTGAATGGGCTCCCACTTCTCCTTTCTTCTTCTTCACACCCTCACCTCCCCCCATTCCCAGGGCCCTCAGTTTGGCCAACTTCCTACAGCAGCTGCACTTGTTCCAGGAAAGGATCTGAGAAGTTCACTGGTACTGAAACCACGATGAAGAAGAACACAAGGGTCCCAGGAGTGTCTGCCTTTGATCCACTGGGCGAAGCTGGAGTCAAAGGGAGGAAGGTCTAATTAGGGGATTACAGGGCTCGGGGATGCCGGGAGGAAAAATGCTGCTACTGGGAGGTGTTCCCAGGACACGAGGCCTGCCCCAGGTGTGGCAGCTGCGGCTGGCCTGAAGGGAGCACAAGAGGCAGAAACACAAACGATGCCTGCTCCAAACATCATGTGTGCGTGCTAAGTCGCTTCCAGTCATATCTGACTCTTTGCGACCCTGTGGACCATGGCCTGTCAGCCTCCTCTGTCCGTGGGATTCTCTAGGCAAGAATACTGGAGGGGGTTGCTTTTTCTGTAGGGGATCTTCCCAACCCAGAGACTGAGCCCCAGTCTCCTGCGGTGACAATGAGGAGACATTGACAATTGTCTCCTGGCGTACCACTGAGGCACCAGGGAAGCCCCATACATACATGTACATTTGTGCATAAGTGGAAAATTCCAGAAAGATACAGAGCTAATTGGTAATGATGACTATCTCTGGGGAGGAAGCCTTGGAGAGTTGGAAACCTGGAGTGGAAGAAAGGTTTGTTTCTCCTGATACTTTTTACCACTTATTTTCTTTTATATCGCTGATTTTTTTTTAAGCATATGTATGTATGACTCTTTCAATTTAAGAAATAAATATGAAAAGAGTATGAGTAAGTTCGGTGAGCTATATAATCTTTTGATAAAACCGACAGCATGAAATATTACTTTTAAAAATTCATAAGAGACCACAGTTAACAAAGCAGATGCCGCAAAGCAAGCCCACAGTCAAAATATTTGCTAGGATTCAGAATTCAGGTAAATTCTGTGATGCAAAGTGTCCTTAAAGGTGACTGATGCATGTGCTGGGAAAACTGAGAGGAAACAGGCCCAATGCTGGGGCAGGCTTTCTTAACAACGTGGGTTTTTACTTTAGAAAGAACATCCAATACATCTCCACACCTATTTTTGAATGAAGAGAAAGGGTTTCTGAAAGTTGTGTTCTTCACTAGATAAATCAGCCCCCTCCCCAGAAGCCTGCCTCTGGTTCTGAGCCTGAGAACCAGCACTGCGCACACCAGCTGACTCAGTCCTTATAAACAGCATTTTTCCAGTAAGCGTGGAGTGGTCAGTATTAAGGTGGGAAGCCAGAAGCCATGGAACATTTGGATATGGAGTGGGAATCAGGCCTGAACGTCACACTCACTTTTCAGGGCCCACTCTGAGAATCTTTGCTGAGTTTCTCAAGCTTCTGCTTTGGGGATTTGATGATTGCATTTTTCTGACAGAGAAAAACAAAACTAAAGCCCCACAAGTCCTGAAAATTAGAAGAGTTCCCAGTGGAACATTCTACTAAGAAAGAGGAGAAAAAAATTCACATGTTGACCAGCCAGGCACCACCATCAATCCCCAAAGGCGTTGAAAACAGCAAGAGAAAGTGCTCCTGCAGAAAATACAGAGGAATATTCTGCTTCACCAAATACTATACAACTGAAAATAAAGTAAAACAAATTTTTTTAAGTTGGCTTTGAAAACACACTACTAACATCCAAAAGGCTCATATGCTCTAGTAATCACGAAAGCAGGATATAAATTTGTGAACTAAAAAGGCAACTGAGACACTAAAAAGGCAATGACGAGCAGAGAAAGGCAGATGGATCTACGAAATCACACGGTAGGTTCCACGTTATAGGCAGTTTCCTGCTGCATTTCTTTAAGCATGCTGGCTCAGACAAGCCTCTGACATTTGTTAAGACAGAAAGATCCAGAACCAAATTAATCTGCCAGAGTCTCCTGTATTTGGCACAGTTGGATGTGACAGGGAGATTCTCCCTCCTTAAGGAATTATTCTATTTAGAGAGAGACATATAAATGCATAGGAATGATTAGAGTAACACCAGAGTGTAAGTGCAATCAAAGTGAAAGCCAATTTTTTCAAATTAACATCTATAAACAGTTTACAATATGTGCCAGGCAGTACGCTTAGCGCCTCAAATGCATTTTCTTGTTTAATTCTCACCCACCTGCATGAGGTAGATGCAACTGCTGTCTCCACATCACAGATGGTAAAACAGGCTTAGAAAGATCGGTAAGTACCAGTCCCAGAGCCCAGGCCCTTAACCAACCTGTTCTATTGCTTCTGCTCATTTTGTCAGAAACAATTAACAATCGGCACGGCAGAATGCCCAAGCCGCACGTTTCCAGGCACTGGGTCTGGATTCAGTTGTCGGTCAGCATCAAAGGCCCACTTCCTAAACGTACTCAGTTTTCCTGCAATCTGTCGGCTCTGGTGCAGGTGTGCCAAGGTTGGGTCCCGAAATTGTCGTATCAGTCCTTTTCAGTCACTGTAGAAATAGCCCTTCTTTGCCCGTTTTGACAAAGTAAGTAAACTCCACCGACAGGCCAGAAGTGAATTGGAACCAAAGCCACTCTGTGTTACCAACGCCTTAGAGGTTATTCTTTCAACATCGAGGTCATATAAATTTAATTTCTTCTTCCTTGATTCAAAATGTTCTCTTACTTATACAAGAAAAATTAGATCAAATCAAAATATGTTCATCTCATATAATGAATGGGTTTCAAGAAAGTAATGTATAAACAAAATTGTGTGTTAAATACACAAGGGAGAACTGGTTATTGGAAAGAAGTTGGTAATGATTCATTCTGCACTGCAAAAAATCCTTTTGTATGATTTATTTATCACGCACCCCATACCAAACCCATGTTTCAGGCAGCTTAGAAAGGTACACATAATCCCAGATAAAATAAAATTTGAAAACAGTAACGGATTTAAGGCAAATGGAACATAATGACAGCCAGGGGTAAAATGAGTGCGCGAAATCCACGACGGTCTTTGGCCTCACAGGGCGGACTTCCTGGTTAAGCCCTAAGCTGTCCAGGGGCCAGTGTCTAGACGGAAACACCATCACTACCCAACTTCAGGTACATGGCAGTCGCTCTGACAAAACTGGCGGACGTTTTCCAAATGATTCCGGGACCCACCGACCTTAAGGAGATCCCTGTCTACTCCCATGCCTGCTTCCCCAGCAGCCGCCTCCGCGAGGCCGCTCTCTCTTCCGAGTAAAGCCATCCTCCACCTACGCTGTCTTTTCCAGACCACTCTGTAAATACACTTTGTAAAAGCTTCTGCTCCTATTGTCATCCTCCAGTGTCCGCTCCCTTCCCCTCACCCCTCCAAGACCGCCCTCCCCTCCCCTTCCTCCACGATGCACCCACAGGTGACAGATGGAAACGGTGCCCGCCCACCCGGCCTGCCCCCCACCCAGCCTGCCCGTCACCTTCCTTGAACTGCCCCATCCCGCCCCATCAGCCGTGCCTTGTCACCTCGTGCACCCCGCCTTCCTCGTCCTGCACCTGGGACCCCCGCATCCACCCCCCAGGGCCGGTTCCCGCCCCCCGCAGCTGCAACACCTGGTCCCCGAGCGCCTGTGCCCGGGCGCCTCCAAGAGCCTCGAGCAACTGACCCAGGCGTCCGGCCATTCGTGGAGCGAATTCCAGCAGGCCCGCTGAGCTGACGCCCGCCGTTCTCCGCGCTTCGCTCTCTGACTCCAGCCTCCTTAAGTCCTGTGCCCCGCGTCTGCTCCCACGTCACCACCGACAGCTCCCCCTTCCCGCCCTGAGGCCTCTTGGCCTCCTCCCCAGCCCTAATCCCAAGCTGCCATTTCCCTCTGCCACTCTTTTGCCAGTGTCTTCAACTCTCTTGACCTATTGTATTTACATAGCAACTACAGAAACCAAAAACAAACAAAAAACTCCAATCTAAATGAATCCAACTATTTCCCTTCTTAGCGCCTGCGGCTTCTGAGCAGTGCTTGGAGGAAAAAAAAAAAATCAATATTCCTCATGTAAATTAAAAGTGAAAAGAAAAAATCTTAGCAAATTAAAGATAGAAGAGAACTCCTTTAATTTAGAAAATGGAATTTGCAACAGACATTTTAAACAGAAAAAAACTCTAGATGAACTTAGGTTAAATTATTAGAATTAAAGAACAAACGTTGCAAATTTTCTGGACAGATTGTTGCTGTTCAGTCACTAAGTCATGTCCGACTCTGCAATCGCATGGACTGCAGCATTCCAGGCTTCCTTGTCCTTCACCATTTCTGGGACTTTGCTCAAACTCATGTCGACTGAGTCAGTGATGCCATCTAACCATCTCATCCTCTGTCATCCCTTCTCCTCCTGCCTTCAATCTTTCCCAGCATCAGGGTCTATTCCAATGACTCGGCTCTTCCCATCAGGTGGCCAAAGTATTGAAGCTTCAGCTTCAGCATCAGTCCTTCCAATGAATATTCAGGACTGATTTCCTTTAGGATGGACTGGTTGGATCTCCTTGCAGTCCAAGGGACCCTCAAGAGTCTTCTCCAGCACCACAGTTCAAAAGCATCAATTCTTCAGTGCTCAGCCTTCCTTATGGTCCAGCTCTCACATGCACACATGACTACTGGAAAAACCATAGCTTTGATTACACAGACCTTTGTCAACAAATTGATGTGTCTGCTTTTTAATATGTTGTCTAGGTTTGTCATAGCTTTTCTTCCAAAGAACAAGCAACTTTTAATTTCATGGCTGCAGTCACTGTCCACAGTGATTTTGGAGCCCAAGAAAATAAAATCTGTCACTGTTGCCACTTTTCCCCATCTATTTGGCATGAAGTGATGGAACCAGATGCCATGATCTTGGATTGTCAGTGTACAGAACTTAGTTGTATTTTTCTATTGCACCAATGAAGAGTTTGAATATGCAAAAAAAAAAATTAGGATGTCATTTATTTCATCAAAAGATATCAAGGACTCAGAAATAAATATGACATCATTTAAACTGCCCAACTGAAATGAGAAACTTACATTCACAGAAAACTATCCATGAAATTTTACAGTGGCTTTGTTCACAACTGCCAAAACCTGGGAACAACCCAACCGTGTCTCATGTGGAGAGTGGATAAACTGAGACACACGTCTCCGACGGACACTTACTCAGCTGTGTAGGGAAATGAACTCCCGATACATGCACAGGCAGGGGTGAACCCCAAAGTCACTGGAAGAAATACAAGCCAGACCCAAAGACAGATTTCCATTTCCATGACATTCTGGAAAAACCAAGTTATACAAGGTGACTGCCCGAGGCGGAGGTGGGAAGAAAGGTTTGCTAACTTGTGAGGCAGGGGGATCGCTGGGACTGTTTTGGATCTCAGGGATTTTACATAGCTTTATTGTTAACATGTAACATTGTGTATATTTAAGGTAGACAGTGTGATGATTTGATAATATGTATATATATTACAAAATAATCATCACAATAAGGTTAGTTAACACATACATCACCTCACATAATTAGCACATACATCTCCTCACCTTGTATGTGTGTGGTGAGAAGCTTTAAGATTTACTCTCTTAGCAAATGTCAAACATACAATACAGTCCTGTTAATTGAAGTCACCGTGCTATGCATCACATCCCCAGACACATTTTATCTTATAACTGGACACTAGACTCTCTGCCACCTTCATGAATTCCCCCACCATCCAGACCCTGGTAACCACCAAACTACTCTCCATTTCTATGATGTTGGGTTTTTTTTTTTTAGATTCCACAAACAGATGAGATCACACAGTAATTGACCTTCTCTGCCTGACATATTTCATTCAAATCCTTCAAGCTTTGAACATGCTGTTGCAAATGGCAAGATTTCCTCCTTTTTATGGCTGAATAATGTTCTCCTATATCTGTGACACATTTTTTTAATCCATGCATCTGTCAGTGGACACTTACGATGTTCTCATGTCCTGGTTGTTGCAAATAACGCCGCAATAACCATGGGATGCAAATGTCTCAAGAGAGTAATTTAACTTCTTGTTCTACATGTTGACTGTGGTGGTGGTTACAGAAAAAATACCTTTGTCAAAATTCGTAGGCCTGTATAATAATGAGTGAATTTTACTGGGTGCATATTATACCTCAATTGCAAAGCTTTTAAAAGACAAAAAATAAACACCATATTCTATATTGTTTATACAATTTTTAAAAAAATCTCAGAATTGTTTCAGGGGCAAGTTTGTAACAATCCAAAATTGCTATTTGAATGTACTGTGGTGCTACATATTCATGTGTTTAAATAGTAGATTTAAAATAAACAATGAAAATGCAGTGATTATAAGAAAAAAACCAGAACTTGTATTATTTAAATTGTGTCATTCTATTAGATCACTTGGAATTTTGATTGGTGTTTAAGTTTTAGAATAGTGAAAAAGTGTGAGAGGTATAAGGTTTGTGCTTGATAAATGCAAATTTTAGTTAACATATAAAATATTTTATATATTTGATTAGCATATTTAAAATTGAGATTCATTTTATTTTATTTAAATAAAATAAATAGAGCTGAAATTAATTAATTAAACCTGAAACTCCAATACTTTGGCCATCTGATGCAAAGAACTGACTCCTTGGAAAAGACCCTGATGCTGGGAAAGACTGTAGGCAGGAGGAGAAGGGGACGACAGAGGATTAGACGGTTAGATGGCATCACCGACTCAATGGCATCATGGACATGAGTTTGAGCAAGCTCTGGGAGCTGGTGATGGAAGGGAAGCCTGGCGTGCTGCAGTCCATGGGGTCACAAAGAGCTGGACATGACTGAGCAGCTGAACTGAACTGATTTAAATTATTTAATAATTGTAATTTATTTGAATTTAGATTGTCCAGATTTTTAAACTTTCAGTTATTTATTTAAATTCTAATTTAGTATAATTATAGTTGTGACTTGTTTTAAGACTAAAGAATAAACTAAGAATATATAATATTACATCAGAGATTCCATTTGGTCGTTACCTAAATGATACCTTTGGCACACTGTTCAGATTTATCAACATTGAGTTGTTACAAAATATTTTTAAAGAATTTCTTTGACTATTTTCATACGTGTCACTTCCCATGAAAGGAAGATTTGAAATTAAAATTAACAAAAATATTTTCAACCAGTCATAAGAGAAGATAGATTTAAAAATCTGGCTACACTATCTTGAACATCAGTATGCTAAAATCAGTTTTGACAGCCATCGACAAATCTGTGCAAGGGCTGAAAACGGACGGTGGGAAAGGATGGTCTTTTCCATAAGTGATGCCTCCCCTGTCCGAGCATGTTTGCTTGCCCCCCTCCCCCGCCCCCCGCTCTCTTTGCCCCTAGAACTGACCGCCTCCCAGAGCTCCAGAGAATGGACTGTTTGCAGCCTTAACTCCCCTGTGAGGATGTAAGCTTTCCCCGAGAAAGCAGACGTCTTGGTCCACGCGGTTCACTTGCTTGTCCTGAGCACCTGGGGCCGGGCTCGGCCCTGTGTAAGGCCGCTGTGAATGTCTCTGAGACAACCGAGTGAGCGACAAGCGGATGAGTCGTGAGCTTGAGACAAGCTGTAGGGCTGTCATGCGAGGCTCCGGTTGAGCGCTGTTTGTGTGGAGTCCTGTGAGATGAGGAGTCCCTTTGAGCAGGGGACCAGGTCTCGAGAATTCTGGCCGCGAGGTGGCTGCATGCACGCTGGGCCGCCGCTAAGCCCTGAAGTGCCTTCCGTGTGAATTAGAAAGCACGGCCCTTCTTTCCAGTTGTGCGCTGCTGAGGGGTCGTAAGATGGTGTAGCTGCGGTGGAAAACGGCATGGCAGGCCCTCAAAAAATTAAAGCGAGAATTACCATACGATCCAGCAATTCCACTTCCAGATGTGCACCTGAGCAAATTGAAAGCAGGGCCTTGGAGAGGTATTTGTACCCCAGTGTCTGCAGCGGCCTTATTCACAGTAGCCCAAAGGTGTCCACCAACAAATGAGCGGAGAGACAACGTGTGGTCAACACACGCGGTGAAATATTGTATTGCATCCCCGAAAGAGGAAGGGAATTCTCAATACAGAGAAACCTTGAAGACATGATGCTCAGTGAAACCGGTCAGTCACAAAAGGGCAAATACAGTGTGACTCCACTTACACGAGGCTGCTAGAATAGTCAGATTCATGGAGAGAAGGTAGAATGGGGTTTTCCAGGGGCTGGGGGGGAAGTGAGGAGTTCGTGTTCAAGGAGGATGGAGTCTGGTTTGAGAAGATGGAAGAGGTTGGTGGACGGTGTGGAAGGCTGCAGAATAATACGAAGGTGCACGTGACTACTGAGCTGCACCTAAAAAAGGTTGAGAAGGTTAATCTTATGGTCTGTGTAGTTTACTAGAATAAAACAAAACCTGGGGGAAAACGACCCTCTGACTTAAAGAAGACAGCTGTGGCCTGGGAGAAAAGGGAGGTGAGTGCACTCCAGTTTGACCTCATTTTGATGAGAAGCAGGTATTTTCAAAACCTAGTCTACAGCGTCACAAAGAAGTGAAGAAACCCAAGGCCGGCAGTGTGTCCGCTCTGATTTCCTTCCTGGAGGACAGCGAGGAGATACTGATGAAAGGTGTTTCACACGAGCATGCCCTCAGATACAATAATTCCACTTTTAGGCATTTCACCTCAAGAAATAATCCTAGACATTCGCAAGATGTATCTGTAAGGATGAACATTTGTTTACAATATCCAATGACTAGAAATCACTTAAAAAGTGGGGCACAGTAAAACAAATGAACCTGTTGCACTGTTAGTACACAATTAATAAAAACCACACTGCCAAAGAATGGTTAGTGGCATGGGGAAGTGTTCTCAATAAACCACTAAATGTGAAAAAAATTTACAGAACAGTAAGACCACTATGCATATACTTTTGCTGAAAAACTTTACCTGAATAGGTAAAGAGAAAGACTTATAGCACAGCTGATTTTGTCTTCATCTTTCTACCTTTGTTTATTTTCTAAATTCTTCATACTGTACATGTATTCTTCATGTGACTGGAAATAAAAACACTGTGTAAATATTTTCAAGTTAAATCTGAGTTTCTTTGTTTCTAATTGGTAAACACTGGGACCAATTTAGGTTGAAATTTACCTTTGTCAGATGAGAAAGAAAAGGAGAAAAAAATGCCTCCTTTTTTTTTAATTGCCTTGTGTCAGGTTTTACTGTCAAAAACCAGACTGTAAAAGAGGGTTTAAAATATTTAAGGTAATAAATTCTGCAATCACTCAAAACACCTGTTTGCGTGAAACCCATTGGTATGCAAATCGCCAATCACTCCTGTCTTATGCATTAAAACCAGTCACCCAAGTTTCTCACCAATCAATAACTGATGGGGGTGGGGAGGGCAGAGGGGGAAAGAAAGGGGTGGCTCCAGAACCTGGAAATAGAACTACACTTCTTCAATACCAGTCCTGTACCTTAGACTTCCAGATTCTCATTTCCACCATTCCATCATCCACGACGCCCACACCACAGCTTTTCTAAAGTCACCTGTTTGGACGTCGGCTGGTGCTACGCATGTTTTCTTCTGATTTTTACTGGAGTAGAGTTGCCTTACAGAGTTGTGTTCATTTCTGCTGGGCAGCAAAGTGAATCAGCCACACACACCCCTACAGCGCTCTTGTTTGGGTCCCCTTCCCATCGAGGTCGCCACAGCGCTTAAGTGGGGTTTCCTGTGTTAGGCAGCAGGCTCTCATCGGCTATCTCTTTCAGACGCAGTATCAGGAATGCAGTGTCCGTCCCAATCTCCCAGTTCATTTCGCACATCCCACCTCCCCCTTGGGAACCATTTGTGTGCCTTCTACTTCTGTGTCTCTGTTTGCTTTTTCAAATGAAACCATCCACATACCATTTCTCTAGATCCCACATACATGCACCAACATGTATTTGCTTCTCTCTTTTCTAACCTACTTCACTCTATACGACAGTCCGCATCTCTGCACGTGGCGCAGTCTCATCCTTTTGCTGACTAAGTGATGTTCCGTTGTGTTTACGTTCCACTTCTTTATCCGCTCCTCTCTTGAGGGGCATCTAGGTCACTCTGCGCCCTGCCTGTTGTGAATAGAGCCGCAGTGAGCCCTGGGGGTGCGGGGCAGTCTTCACTTGTCACGACACCAGCGTGGACTGGATTCGGCGCTTCAATCCAGTCCGCCTCGCAGACCGTACCTGGAGGCTGCTCTTGGTCCCGGCAAGAGGGACGAAGTCAGAGGGGAAGTGCCGAGACCGAGCCACGCTTGCAGCTGAAGGTGTCCCGTCAGTAAGTCCGTTACCCACTTTGGAGGAATTTCAGCCTTTGTGTCTCCCGGGGTATCCAACTTAATGGATTTAGGCTTGGGAAGGAACAAGCCTTGATAACGCAGTGTTCTTTCAGGGACTTGGCTTTATCTGTTCTGCGCAGCCGGGACTCCAGGATTCTGTCAGAAATCGTCCCTTAGGCACAGCCTCGCCAGGTGTCCATGCTTAACAACATCCAGAAAGGTCCTGTTATGACTTGAGTTATATTCGCCCAAATTCACGTGTTGGTCCTAATCTCACCACTTCAGAATGTTAGCAGGGGACAGGGTCTTTAGAGAGCCCTTAAGTCACAGTGAGATCAGCCGGGCTGTGTCCTCATAGGAGGGAATAGGATGCACTCCCAGGGGGACGGCCCGGTGAGGGCACAGCCCGGAGGCGGAGGCTGCAAGCCGAGGAGGGACACCTCGGGCGAGACCAGCCCTGAGACACCTGGTCTGGGACCTCAGCCTCCAGGCCGGGAGAACACACGTTCCCATGGTTTAAACCCCCAGCCTGTGGTCTTCTTTCCAGCAGCTCTAGCAGACTAGTACATGTTCTCGCCCAAAATAAATCACTAAGGAATGATTGAACCTATACAGGAAAAGCAGGAGAAAACCATGCAATTGACTAAAGAGTTACCTTGAGCATAATTTCTCACCTATCAAACCACGATTCACACACAGTAGAGTTCTGTGACTGATTTCTAATTTTCCTCTCTGGGAAATTGCGCCCGGCTGGGGTAAATACCTCTGTCTTGGTTTGGCTCAGATACATCAATCCTTTCCTACTGTCTGGCGCTTCTTACAATCGGGAGTTTTAAAACAACGGTCGCAGGGCACCTCTCATTTCATCGTCTACCATTCTTCAAAGCTCTGTTTTTAAGTGCCCAGTTTCCATCACTATCTGTCTAGGTTCTGGTGAAAGCAAGACCCACGCGATGTTGAAATGCTTAACACACTAAGATCGCTTCTCCTTCTTTCAAGGGGTCGGCTCCTCCCCGGTCTAACCAACGCAGTCACAGCTGCTTGTTCCCTGGGAGACTGAGTCTCTATTCACATGCTTTGCTTGGTCCTATGATTTGGGGGTGGGAGTGGGTGTTGATATACGACTCCAGAGTTTTGCTGGGAAGAAAGAAACTTCCTGTTCGGTGTCTGTCACTGACAACTAGACAACTTCCTACCGTTTCTCGGGCTTTCTTGACTCAGCCGTGTGTCTTGCTTGTCAGTTCCCTCCGCCTCCCATCTGCTCCCCCGTTGGGTTATTTAACTGTTTACACCCCCTCTGTGCAGGCTGCGGGGACTTTGCCAGACCATCCTTTCTGCTTGTTTTAGAATCAAAGCATTTGACGAAAAAAAAAGAAGGAGAATTCAGTGAAGGAGGGTGGGGGAGACTGGCACAGCTGATGAGGGGTGGTCTGCAACAGTGACCAGACACCCCCACCCCCTTCCTGCACAAAGCCTGGACCTCTCACTCATCATGGAGGGGGAGGTCGTTTAAATAAATGGGTCATAATTACCAAAAAGAATACATTAGAAAGATAAGAATATATTTTATTTGTAAAATAAACTGTCATAGATAAAAATCTAGAAAGTTCAAAAAGTAATAACTAGATTGCTTCCCCAGTGGCTCAGTGGTAAAGAATCCATCTGCAAGGCGAGTAACTCCAAAGATGTGGGTTCGATCCCTGGGTCAGGAAGATCCCCTGGAGAAGGAAATGGTAACCCACCCCAGTATTCTTGCCTGGAGAATCCCTTGGACAGAGGAGCCTGGAGAGCTGTGGTCCATGGGGCTTCAAAGAGTTGGACACAACGGAAGTGACTTAGCAGCATATGCTAAAGCATCATCTCAAAAGGATAAAAGAGTTATTTCATCCTTTTAGATACAATGTCTGCTAAAGGAGGAGGAAGTGGCGAATACAAGACGATGGGGGGAGCCAAGGGGCCGGGGGCTGGAAGAACCCCTCTTGGGGGACTCCAGGGGCTGCCTCCCCGGGATGTGTCTGAGGCCCAGACGCCAGAAGGCAGCAGCATCTGAGAGGCATCTTCCCCGTGGGCTGAAGAGCCCGGTGAGCCCGGGGCTGCTCCAAACGCTTTCCCTGGGGCCCGGCTCGCACGCAAAGCCGACACGCTGATGGCAGACAGGATGATGCCTCCTCCCACAGACAGGACGCCTGCCAGAGGGGGTGAGCGCCCAGAGGGGCTCACGGGGGAGAACGTGGAATCTGCTGTCGGGGCCGTTCCTGCACATGGACGGTCCAGGAGGGGGACGCACGGACGGTCCAGGAGGGGGACGCACGGACAGTCCAGGAGGGGGACGCAGACGGTCTAGGAGGGGGACGCAGACAGTCCAGGATGGGGACACACAGACAGTCCGGGAGGGGGACGCACGGACAGTCCAGGAGGGGGACGCAGATGGTCCAGGAGCAGGGACAGGGCTGTGACTCAGGAAACGCTCCGGTTTCAGGAAGAAGGACTCACGTCCACGGGTCTGGGCAGGCTTCTGGTCCTGCCCTGTCCCTAAGTGGCCGTGGGACTCTGGGAAGTCCACTGCTGCCTGCATGTCACCACGTCTGGCCTGCGTGTCACTGCGTCCCGCCTGCATGTTGCCGCGTCCTCTAAGACAGCGAGGCTGAACCACAAGCTCTGGGCTCACTCCTGAGTGCCCTGGTTTCGGGCAGATCCACATGCTTTCCTCAGTCTGGTCCCACCATCCCACTCCCGTGCAGAGCAGGCCTGCGTCCTGCCCTTGGGCCCCGGCCCCTCGCAGAGCGAAGCCTAGGGCCCGGCCCGTCCGCCCAGCGGGGCAGCCTCACCGCAGGCCAAGGAGCGAGGCAGGACCCGCAGCAGCTCGGGTCAAGCTCCGGGAGGAGGCGGAGGGAAGGCCCAGGCCTGGCCAAGGAGGCCAAGCAGAGGGGAGCTTGCGTGGGATTCAGAAAGGACCCTGCGGGGCCGGGGGCGACAATGCACTCAGGGATGGGCGGGCCCCGCGTGGGACAGGGAGCTTCCGGAGACGCCCATGGACGGGATCGGGCCGTCCGGGCCCCGGCTGCAAGACAAGCACGCACACTCTGACCTGGGTGCAGCTGGGCGCGGTCACCACCGAGAAGCCCGCCTGGCCTCCCTTCGAAGAATGGCGAGCTGCTAGGCCACGAGCACTGGGTCGGTGGAAAGGCCTCCCCGACCCTTAGCCCGTTGGCAGCTTCAGGGCTGGTCCTGAGGCTGACCCAGGCCCAGCTGTCGGTCAGCCCAGGACACAGGATGACCCTGAGGACACCAGGCTTCTCCTTCCGCCCAACATGGCCTCCCCACCCATTCTGCCCGTGTCCTGAGAACCCGCTCTGCCTCGGGACAGCCCCCAGCTGGCGGGCTGCATCCCCTGGGACCCCCTCCACGAGAGGTCTTAGATGGAGGTGAGCTTCAGCCAGCTCACATCCACTCTCCAGCCGCATTTCTTCCAACTCTGCTCCATGATGGAGGCTGGGAGCCTGGCATTGGCGGTGGGAGCAATCACGCCGTGGAAGCTGGCAAACACTGCAGATCAGGGCTCTTTTTTTTTTTTTTTTCCTGGAAAGCTGGTTGTTAACCATTCAGCAGCACACCACTACTCCTGAATAAGAGCAGGGCTAGAATCTTCACCGGCTTCCCTGGTGGCTCAGGTAGTAAAGAATCTGCTTGCAATGCAGGAGACCCAGGTTAGATCCCTGGATTGGGAAGATCTCCTGGAGAAAGCAGCAGGAGCCCACTCCAGTATTCATGCCTGGAGAACCCCCTGGACAGAAGCAGGCTACAGTCCACAGGGTCTCAAAGCATCGGATGTGACAGAGTGACTAACGCTGGATGAGACTCTTCACAGACACTCACGTTACTCCACGGCGGGACGGACAGACAGCAGAAGCTTGGAGAGGAAGGAGGAGAAATCTGCAGATGAGTTCTTCCGAGAGCAGACACTCCGAGGGGGACTTCTGGGTGCCCTGTTCTCATGGCGGTGGCACTGATCTGGCAGCAGGTCAGAACCCCGAGCGTGGCGTGTCCACCACCTGGAAGAAGTCTGTTCGGGTTCCTGGCATCCTGAGTGCAGTCGGGCAAGACTGACTCTGACTCAGAGGACTGAAGACTTCAGTGCAAACCTCAAAGGTCGCTTATGAGACTGTGTCCCCAGCGCAGAGCCAGGCAGCCACCAGCGCACCGAACACCCTTCTGCTGTCTTGCGAACCACCGTCTGGCCTCCCCATCCTGCTAGTAAGGCGGGCACAGTGGCTCCTTCCCAGTTTTCCAATCTCTAGCAGTTTCAGGAGTCCTTCCACACCTCCCATGTGACTAGGGAAGTTGGGTCTCCAACTTGGCATCTTATTTGTAAAGTGTTGCTGACCTATACTCCAATATGAGAGGGCTGAGCACAATTTGTAGAAAGTCAATCCTTTTAAAGTCTTTTCAGTGAGGAATGCATGTTTATTCAACAAATATATATCCAGTGCCCACTGCAAGGCATTTTCACTAACACATGTTGTGTGAAGGGTGATGAGAGCTAGCCTATGAGGGCTCTAACCGGCTGGGTCCAGATGCACAGAACACAAGGAACCGCTGGGCCCTGGCCAAGGGGCGGGTACATTTGCAAACACATTTGCTGTCCTTTAAACAACTGTGTGAGAGTCGGCCCATAAATAAGGCTGAGTGCCGAAGAATTGATGCTTTCAAACTGTGGTGCTGGAGAAGACTCCTGAGAGTCCCTTGGACAGCAACGAGATCCAACCAGTCCATCCTAAAGGAAATCACTCCTGAAAATTCATTGGAAGGACTGATGTTGAAGCTGAAGCTCCAATACTTTGGCCACGTGATATGAAGAGCTGACTCATTAAAAAAAAAAACCCTGATTCTGGGAAAGATTGAAGGCGGGAGAAGGAAACAAAAGAAGATGAGATGGTTGGATGGCATTACCAACTCAATGGACATGAGTTTGAGCAAATTGCAGGGGATAGTGAAGGACAGGAAAGGCTGGTGTGCTGCTGTCCATGGGGTTGCAGAGAGCTGGACATGACTTATCGACTGAACAACAGCAAGGATGAAGTGTCCACGTGGCACAGTGCCGCAGGTGAGCGCGTAGGCCCTGGGGCTGCGCAACCTGGGCTGGAGCCTGGTCTGTGCATTAGGACCCATGAGACCTTGGGCAGGTTGAGGGGCTTCTCTGAGCCTCAATTCTCTTATCTTCAAAACAAGGATATTAATAGTATCTTCCGCAAAGCTTCATTTGTATTAAGTGAGTAAATATTTGCAAAGTGCCAGGTCCAGAGCAAGGGCTACTTAAGTTCTAGATTAAGATACATACATAAGACACAGGGCTTTCCCTCAAGGCCCAGTCATCTCATCCTCTGTCAACCATGACCAGTCTCTAGAAGACATCTGTATCTTTGGTCTAGACTTTCTCCAGAGCCCAGCTGTTTATTTCCAACTGTCTATTGGCTATCTTGACTTGTCCAACCAACACCTCAAGCACAGTACGTCCAAAACGAAATTACCCTGCCTTACCAGTCTGCTTCTCCACCCATGTTTCCTTCATGGTCATGAGCATCATTGTCCACCCCAAGAGAAGCCTGGAGTTCAGAGCCCATGTTTCACCAGACCTCCCCACGCCCCAGCTTCCTGGGGCTTGGTAACCAGGTAACCTGGGTTGGAGGTCCTCTGACACACACAGCTCCCCCTCCCAGCAAGACCAAACCTTGGCTACTCTTCCCGATTTTGCACCACCCTCTGCTTTCCACCTCCTCCACCACTTACTGCCTGGGTCCCAGCCCTCTTCGAGTTTCTCAGGAAGGAGGAGGTGAGGATGGATGCTAAGTTAGCACTAACAGTGTCCTCTAAGGAGCAGTACAAACACATCCCGTTACTGAAAACAAACAGCTCTCAGCCCAGCAACCACATCCAACTGAAGGCAGGTCTCTTGCATCATCTTTCCCTTGATGGGAAGCACAGCTCCTTGGTGCTGGAGCCAAAGGACAACGTAGTCTGACTGCTGAGAAAAGACGGATAAAATAAACAGCCGCCATGAGCAGAAACTATGGGAACAAGGCTTTTGGAGTCGGGCCCAGGACTTACGTCAGGGCAGAACAAATACATTCTGAAATCACCACCTATCTCAGTCCCCCTTCTGTTTTCTCTTTCCCACATAATGATTTGAGTTAAAATGTATGTAAATTTAAAGTGCTAAAGATGTCAACAAATTCCTATATCAAAGTGATGGACGGATTTTTCACTCCCATCAAAATCTTGACAGATTCAAGTTTCTCCAAACCTGAGCCAACGCTGGGTGTCACTGGTCTTAAAAATATTGCCAATCTGATAGGTAAAATTGGCACACTTTTTTTTTTTCATGTCTTTAATTGTGGATAAAGTTGAACATCTTTTCATACAGTTATTTTCATTTTTTTCTATGAATGCTTATTTATGCCTTCTGTCCACTTTCCCTCATTGAATTGGTTGATCGCTTTCTTACTGATTTGTAAGCGCTCTTTGTATATAGACACAATTAACTCTTTGTATGAATTGCAAATATTTTTTTTCTTCTTGTCTCTCCCCCTCCCCTCTTTTTTGTGGTAGATTTTCCCAGAGAATACGTTTTTGTTCCTGTGTTATAAAATATAGTAATTTTTTCTTTGCAGTGCATTGGTTTTATGTTTTACTTGCTGAGGGCTTTGAAGACCTGAAGAATTAAAGTCTGTCATCGGGCGACTCCGTTGGTAAAGAATCCACCTGCAATGCAGGAGACCCAGATTCGATCCCTGGGTTGGGAAGGTCCCCTGGAGAAGGGAATGGCAGCTCACTCCAGTCCTCTTGCCTGGAGAATCCCATGGACAGGGGCGCCTGGGGCTACAGTCTAGGGTATCCAAGAGTTCCCACGACTGAGCGACTGAACCACCACCGCAGAGAGCGGAGCTGTGACTGCTGCCCTCTGCTTCCCCTGCCCGCCCCAGGAGCCTGGCTCCCACCCCCGTGATCTGAGCGGGGTGATTCCTCCAGCAAGGCTGACACTCCACTGTTGTCCTTGGTGATTATTTCTGGGAATTCCCTGGCAGTTCAGTGGTTAGGATTCCATGCTCTCACTGGCAGCGGCCTGGGTTCGATTCATGGTCAAGGAACTCAGATTCCACAAGCCACACAGTACAGCTAATAGAGAGAGAGAGACAGATTATTCCCCTGTCGTAAACAGAGAGTCTGTCAAATGCCAGGTAATGTTTGACTCGGACAGGATAGGAAGATTCAGAGATGAGTTACAGCTCTGTGGTGGTGTTTTGGAATTGGAGACAGTGTGAACTCATGGAGACTGGTATAGATACAGATAAAAATATAGATAAAGCTATCAGCATAGAAGCACAATAAATACAGATATAAATGCAGGTATACATTCCAGGATACACCCCTCACTCTGCCCACTGAGAGAATCTAGAAGCAGTGACACCCAGCAGCAAAGAGCACTTAGTACTCAAAATTTTGGATTCTAAATATCACGCTGGACTAAATGGAACCAGGGATTCTTGGAGAAATGGCCAATTCAATGATCCAAGCAGAGAAAAGAATGATATGAGCCTGGAACATCTTGTTCTATGAGAAAGTAAGGAAGACGCCCCAGTTAGGAGACGTTTCAAAAAGATACAGAAAATAAATTAAAAGGGTTCCTACTGATCAAATCAGGGATAATCTGATCACCAAAACAAATAATGATAATTACAGATCATAGGCGATTGAGAAAAACAGAAATTCATGAGTTCATGCTGATATAAATATATAGATAAATAAATATTCAAAATTTGATGGCGTGGTATATATTCACACTGCCTCAATATACTTCCTACAAAATACTTATTCATCACAAAAGAAAGTAAAGTAACTCCATGCTGGAGAAGTCTGGCAGACACAACTTTAATCCAGTGATCAAAATAAACACTTCCAATGATTAAACAAGCAGAAGCCATGCAGCAGGTGACGGCGCAGGGAGGAACACGGCATCGCCTCTGTGCTGTTCCCACCAAAGGCGCAAAACCTGAATCCAGCGAGGAAGCACCGAATAAACCCAAGCTGAGGTACCTCCTATCAAACGCTGGTCTATTCACGTTTAAAATGTCAAAGTCAAAAAAGTCAGGAATTCAATAAAGGACATTACTGGGACTAATAGCAAAACCTGAATAGAGTCTGTGGATGAGAATTTGTAGGAGAATGTGTTTGTTCACAGGAAATATACACTAAATTATTCTGGTGAATGGAACTTCCGGTTTCTTTTTTATTTTATTTTTCCTGTATTTATTTAGCTCTCCTATAGCTTTTTTAAAAATTAAAATTTTAATTTTGAGATAATTATAAATTCATATGCAGTTGTAAGAAATAACGCAGGAAGACCCTGTGTACCCTTTATCCAGTTCCTCCCAAAGGAGCATTTTGTGAAGCTGTCATAGAGCATCACACTCAGGATACTGGCATGGATACAGTAGAGACACAGAACATTTCCATCACCACAAGGACCTTTGTGTTGGCATTTTACGAACTCCCCCATCCCCCAACCTTCTCTTCCTTCCCTCCCTCTCTTTCTTCTTTTTCCTTAGAGTTGATTTACAATGTTGTGTTAATTTCTGCTGTAGAGCAAAGTAATTCAATTATACACCTAGGGGCTTCCCAGGTAGCGCTAGTGGTAAAGAATCCGCCGGCCAGTGCCGGAGACTCCAGAGACGCGGGTTCAATCCCTGGGTCAGGAAGATCCCCTGGAGGAGGGAATGGCAACCCACTCCAGTATTCTTGCCTGGGAAATCCCATGGACAGAGGAACCTGGCGGGTTACAGTCCGTGGGGCCGCAGAGTTGGACACAACTTAGGGCTAAACCACCACCAGTTCAAAGAAAAAAAGGGTTTTATACTGTTTTTTTTTTTTTATAGATTTTCTGTAAGTCTAAATTTGTTTCAAAACAAACAAACAAACAAACAAACAAAGAAATATAAGGAAAGAAATAAAAGCTTATTTTTTAAGATACTAGGAGACAGGCAACTTTCAGTAAAGTTCTTTCTTCTCCTGCAGAGATTCTGGAAAACATTTTTCTTTCTCATCTGGATATTGTGAGGCATTGAGGTGGGACCCAGAGCACGGAGGTCATCTCCCCACAAGGCTGAGAGAAGCAGAGCCCAGAGGACAGCACACACATGGTCCAGAGCCCCTGGAACCCAGCCTTCCTCTGACCTTCCAGCTGCAGGCATCATTACAATTCCTCGTTAGTCTTAAGCGAGGCATGCTGGGTTTTCAATTATTTGCCACCAAAAGCTTTCTGAATGATTCAGTCATTGAAAAAGGATACCAGGGTCCTCTCACAATGAATCCCACTCCAAGCATAACAAATGTTATTGCTCCTGGGTGAACAAAATGTCTCTTGTTTACCAGCATGGACAGTGGGGAAATACACACACGAGGTGTCCTCTGGAGATGGTTCACTGTGACTTTCAGATTCCAGTAAAAGGCTGACCAGGGAGTGAAGGAATGTGCTCGGTTTATCACAGAGGGAACCCACGGGGACAGGAACCAGAGACGAGAGAGCAATTGTGCAACTAAGTCCTGATTCAAGAGAGCTTTTACGAGTCTGCAAAAATTATCCCTGGTCTTCCCTTTTCTACCTAAAAACCTTATGTATTTCTATTTACATTTTGATTAGTTTTTCTCTTCTGGTTAAATCTCCTTCCTCTCTCCTCAGTGACCTTGAATAACTCAACAGTACCTGAAAGAGAAAGTCTTTTATCTCATCCTAATACTCAAGGGTCTTCCTTGGCAGACCCTAAACCACCGTGCAGGTCTGTGCTGTCCTCTCAACATCCCGCATTCTCCAGCCTCGCTGTCCACCCGGGGCTGCGCTGCAGGCTGAAGGTCTGTGTCCCCCACCAACCCTAAGATGCCTGTGTTGAAGCCCAACCCCCAGTGTGACGGTCTTGGGTAGCGGGGCCTTTGGGGGTGATTAGGTCATGAGGGTGGAGCCCCCATGCTGGGATTGATGCTCTTATAAAAGAGGCCCCGCATGCAGAACTCCTCTCTCCCTCCTGCCGTGTGGGGACACGGGGGCATGACTGTCTGTGAACCAGGAAGTGAGCGCTCAGCAGACCCTGAATGCGCTGGTGCCTTGACCTTGGACTTGCAGCCTCCGGGACAATGGGAAAGAGACGTCTGTTGCTGGTCGGCCTCCCAGAGTGGCGAAACCACTGTGCCGGTGGTGTTGTCACAGCAACCCGAACACACCAAAACAGACTCCGTCCCACTGCTGAAGAGGGGAGTTACGAATAGGGAAAGGGGAAACACTAAACTGAGCCCTGAGGGGCTGTTTGGGATCAGAAGACAGGAGCGAACGCATAGATTTCAGTACGTGCAGACGGACAGACACAGGGGTGCAGACGTGAACGCAGGGGTCCGTCAGGAGCCACTCCCCGTCCACCGAGGGGCCTAGAAGCAGTGATACTCCCGCCGTGGAGAGAACACCTACTTCACAGGCAGCCTTTACTCTCTTACACTTTTCTGTGCCTAACCGTAGGGCTCCCGACATTAAAACATCTTCATCATGCTCTATCAGAGTCCCCCTGACACGGAATCCCAGCATGTGAGCACCACGTGACTGTCATCAGTGAGTACGTGTCCCTGCCTCTCCACCAAGACCAGGACAGGGGCAAGCCATGGCACGCAGGACTCAAACGCCTTTTGGGTGAGCCAAGTCTGAACATACACATAATGATGTCCAAAAGTGAACGTGAAAGTCGCTCAGTCGTGTCTGGTTCTTTGCAACTCCATGGACTATACAGTCCACGGAATTCTCCAGGCAAGAATACTGGAGTAGGTAGCCTATCCCTTCTCCAAGGGATCTTCCCGACCCAGGAATCAAACCAGGGTCTCCTGCATTGCAGGTGGATTCTTTACCAGCTGAGCCACAAGGGAAGCCCCTGATGCCAAGGTCGGGCTCAGATGTTGTCTCTCCCGTGAAGCCTCCTGGGGATGTGCGGCAGAGAAACACCCCGTCTCTGCTCAGGGGGGATCTTCCACCCCTTCCTGCAGCACCGGTTCATCCTTCCTTCCTCTTGGGCTCATCTACCCACTCCACTATGAATATTTGTGGGTAGGATCTGACTCTCTTTCTTGTTCCCCAGCCCTCGGTTCAGGCATTTTGGATTAGATGGCGTCTCTCCATGGACCGCACCGCCCTGCCTGCAGAGCGAATCCCTGCCACTGGCATCGCTGGCTCCGGGCTCCGCCGGTGGGAGCCAAATGTTCACAGGGAATCGAGGACGAAAGCAGCGGCAGGGCCCTTTGTTCCAGCCCTATTTCTGCAGAAGACGGTTGCCCTGGGCTGAGCAGGAGGCAGTCTTCAGAGAGGTGACTCACCTGCTTGACAGACAGGTCTGTCTCAGAAACGTTTGACTTCACACTTTGCCTTTGCTGCGAAAGGAGCCCGGCTCCACTTTGCAGTGGGAGGTGGCGGGCTCGTGAAATGAGTGTTTGCCTGTTTCTGACGGCTTCCCTGGAGGCTGGCTGGGCAAGCTCCCCGCAGGGTGATGAAATGGTGATGATCCGGTGCACCAGGAAGGCTGCCGAGCTCCCAACACGATGCTCTGAGGAGGCGCCCACGCTGGCAGAAAGCTGCTGAGAGAGATGGAAACCCCAGCTCTGGGCTCAGAAGTTTCCTCACTAACCACGCAGACCGGGGCGAGCTACAGAGAGGCGCTTTGCCGCTGAGAATCTTGGCTAGAAGAGGAAACGGCAGATCTTCCCAAAGGCTCCGACCTCGACAAAGCCCAGCGTTCATTTTTATTGCTGCCAGAACAAATCACCGCAAATTGAATAGCTTGAAACCACACCATTCCTCATTTCACAGCTCTGCAGCTCGGCGGTCCGGGGCAGCGTGGCTCCACTGGGTCCCCTTTCAGAGGCCGCAGGGCTGGAATCAGCAAGGCTGCTGTCCCGACCAGGGCGCTGAGCAGAGAGTCTGCGGCCAAGCTCGCTCAGGCTGCTGGCCGGGCGGGTGTGCAAGTGGGGGCCCTGCTCTGTTGCTGGCTGTCAGCTGGGGCACCCTGAGCTCCCAGAGGCCTGCCTGGAATTCTGTCACGAGGCTCTGACTTCTCAGAACCAGCAAAGGAGCTCTGAATCCCTCCCGGGACTAGAATCTCCCTGACTCCCCTTTCTGCCACCTTCCCTCTAACTCCATCCAGAGAAAGGTCTTTGCTTTTTAAGGGCTTGGGTAATTAGGTGGATAATCACAGCCTTCCCTGGTAGCTCAGCTGGTAAAGAATCCACCTGGGTTCGATCTCCGGCTTGGAAGGATCCCCTGGAGAAGGGAATAGCTTACCCACTCCAGTGTTCTTGCCTGGAGAATTCCATGGACAGAGGAGCCTGGCGGGCCACAGTCCATGAGGTCACAAAGAGTCAGACACATCTGAGCAACTAACACATGTATGGGCACTATGGCCCAGCCAAAGCAACATATAGAATTAAGTATCACAGCTTCTAATTAGGACGTCCTCTTTTCCGTCATTGTCAAAGGCTTCGGGACCACTGGCCTTCCTGCCGTCTCTGTGACCGTCCCACCTCTTGGCCCACTCACGTCCTTCCGCCCCCAGGCCTGGCTGAAGGAGGCCCAGCTTCCTCTCCTCGCTGAGCTGAGCACAGGCATTTAGTCTTACTCTGCATGCACGGTTTTTCCAACCAATCATGACAGAAACAACCCAGGTATAAAAAAACTACAAATGAGAAGGTGCAAGGCTTGGAAAATCATGCTTTCTCCCCATCCAGCACCCAGGTATTGCTCTCCTTTCTGAGATGGAAATTGGAAATGTCAGGCTATTTTGTCTGTATATACCGTTGAAAGTGGATCTCACCCAACCCCTGGTCTTTGAACACACGAAGTTCCAACAAGGCAAAATAGAAGGCACTTGCAAAGGCCTTTAATCTGAAAAGGATTGTTTGCATTTCTGAGGAAGTTTTAACTTTCCACTCTGGCCCTGTTCTTCAAGAAGGAATATTCCCTTGGGCATAGCCTCCCTGGAGGCTTATCCCTAGAGAGGAATTTATATAAGATCTTCAGAACACTGTGCAACCATTTGAAAAAGCCCAAGTGGTCAAGGTTTTTAACTGGGCAGGGAATAAAAAGTTATTATTTTTCCTCCTTCCTCTTCTTCGGCCTCTCAATTCCCTGGTGGCTCAGACAGTAAAGTGTCTGCCTACAATGCGGGAGGCCTGGGTTCGATCCCTGGGTTGGGAAGAACCCCTGGAGAAGGAAATGGCAACCCACTCCAGTACCCTTGCCTGGAAAATCTCATGGCCAGAGGAGCCTGGTAGGCCACAGTCCATGAGGTCACAAAGAGTCAGACACGATTGAGCGACTTCACTTTCCTCTTCTACCTCTCACCCCACATCAGAAAATTCAGGAAGGCCTGCCGTTTCCAAAGAAAAGAATCACATGGCCGTGGTGCCAAGGCCCTCAGTCTGTGCCCTGGGCCAGCCTGCTCCCCAGCCACGGCCCTGGGCCCCCCACGCCCTGCCCCTCCTGACTTCCCACCAGCTACTCCACAGCCAAGCCGGACGGTCAAACAGAGCGAAGCTGTGGCCTTTTCTCTTCTTAACTGTTTGGAAACTTTTAAGGACTTTTCCTATTGTTATTCTGGAGAAGGAAAATCTCAGCGGAACCATTTTACTATACACTCCAATTGTACTTTTTTGGGGGGAGGGTCTTAGTTACAGCACACAGGATCTTCGGTTGTGGCCTGCAGGCTCTGGGGCTTGAACAGGCTCAGCAGTTGCCATGTACAGGCTGAGTTGCCCAGCAGCACGCAGGATCTTAGCTCCCCAACCAGGGATCGAACCTGCATCCACTGTGTTGGAAGGCGGATTCTTAACCACTGGACCACCAGGACAGTCCTTAGGCAGAATCTTAAGAATTACCAAGAGCATCAGAAGCGGCCACAAGGTAAAATGTCTGTGGAGCGCCTGTTTAATTCATTCCACCTGACCGTGCCCATCTCGTTACCACTCACGGGAGACAAGCCTAGAACCGCACCATCTCATGCCTTCATGATCCCGGTTGCCTCCCCTTACTCCTCAACCATCCTCCATAGGGCTCTCAGGCTATTCCTTCCTAAACACCCCTCTTCACACAGATATGTTACCCCTTCGAAATGTTCAGTGGGTTCCCAGCTCTCGCCTAGACCCTCCACAATCTGAACATAACCTGCCATTCCCAAGACATCCACCCACTCCCCCATTCATTCACGCACTTGACGGACACATTTTGAGCATCTATTCCATGCAGGCCTTAGAGACACAGGTCAGGCTGAGCTAGCTTGGACAGTCTCTGCCCTCAGGGGCTTACAACCCGGCTGGGGGAACAGAGGCCTTGAGAAGGCATTCCAGTGAGCGTGATGAGATGAGGAGGAGGAAGATGAAGTGCCGGCGTGCCCTCCCGCGTCCACCTGGGCCGACCCTCGGCTCCCACTCGCCAGCTTCCTCGCTAACCACTGAACACACACGTTCCCTCCTCTGTGCACTGGTTCGACCACCCTATGAAACTGCCCCCCCCCCCAGGCCCCTTCTGTCCTTCAAGGGCCCGGTCGCGTCCCGCCATCCCTATTTTCCTGATCCATGAAGCCTATGAAGAACCTTCCTTTGTCTCCGCGGCGTGGTCCCAGGAGGCATCTTCTAAACCCTGCAGACTCTGCCTTCTGCATCCATTTGTCATGAGGGGGGTACTCATCCGTCCGCTCAACCCTGGTAGCTCACACTGGGGACACAGAGACCCCACAACCCCACCCACCCCTCGTCCAGCCCTCAACACTCCAGCTCTGTGCAAATGCCACCTGGGGTCCTCAGAGCTGCCCTGTGGGTATGTGTCATCCCTGCTTTCATGGTGGGATGGCGGGGGGCGGGGGCAGGTACTAAGGCTGTCAGGAGTAAGGTAACTTGCACAGCTCACCAGGCAGTCTCCCGGCCTGCTGTGGGACGGGACCCCACCTGTCCCCCGCAGCTCTCGCCACTCCCAGCAGCACCTCTCCCCACTCCGCACCCCTGAGGGTCAGGGGCTGGTTCCCCAACCAGGGGCAGGAGCCGAGGGCAATCTCAGGGTCCCGATTTGCTGGCTTTCTCATTGGCCTGTGAGAAGGCATCACTTTCAATGACCGCTCCATCCCCTGGGCGGAAAGAGACAGGCCAGGTTCTCACGTCGGGAAGGTGAAGGCTCAGGACCACTATTCAGTCTCCCCTGCCCCTCGGCTCTAGCCTGCCTTGTCACTCATCTCGATTCAGACGCTCGAAGCACAGCCTGGGGCCCGGCCGCGGGGCCCCCAGGGGGTGAATGGAGCGGCGGCCTGGGCGTGGACCAGGGCACAGGCCAGGGGGAAGCGGGGCAAGGGTCAGGCTCGGGTTCCAGCCCGTCTCCCGCATGCTGAGAGCCGCCCTGTATGAAGGGTGAGCTGAGCTCACCTCTGCACACCTCCTGCCTCATTCACTCCACTCGTCACTGGGGTCGGGTGTGAGATGAGGAAGCCGGCGCCTCCAGAAACATCCTGCTCCACCCGATGCCCAGACAAGCATTTCTCAGCCTCCCCGCAGAGCCCTGGGGTCAGGCCGTAAGGTGCCTGCCCAGCCCCAAGTCAAGGGAGAAGAAAAGACGCGTCACTGAAGGTGACCCGCTGTCCAGGGGCTCCAAGCCGTGACAGAGGAATTCTTTCCGCCTCTTTCTAAAAATACACATGCATGCCACCGCCGTCGCCTGCGTCCTCCACCTGCTCTTACGGCTCCTTAGCTGGCTTCCACATCTTCTTGATTATCCTGTGAGGCCCTGGAGAAGGTGAGGATTTCACCCTGTGTCTACACATGCACATGCATCACGAGGACGCACACGTGCGCGCACGCACACGCACACACTTCATCTCTTAGAACAGCAGAATGGGAACACTGGTGGGATCTTTAGAGATACTCTAATGGGAGCCATACCAAAAAATTCTTCCAATCAAGAAGTATTTCTTCTGGACACTAATCCATCTGCAAAAATAAAATTGGGAGTTTGAGCTGGCCTGTCTTAAGGTTCTGTCTCTCCTACACTAATAATTTCTATCTCCCCACGAGTCTCTGAAGGCAGGACAATGGTTTATGCTTCTTGCTAAAGCATTATAATCTGGGCTTCCCTGGTGGTCCAGTGGTTGAGCCAATCAATGCAGGGGACACGGGTTCAATCCCTTGTCCAGGAAGATTCAGCATGCTCTGGAGCAACTAAGTCAGTGCGCCTTTGCTCTAGGGCCTGAGAGCTGCAACTGCTGAAAGCCTCCCCCTCCGGAGCCTGCCCTCTGCAACCAGGAGCCTCCACAGTGAGAAGGCCAAGCGCCACAACGAAGAGTAGCTCCCACTCCCTGCAACTACAGAAAGCCCATGCACATAGCCAAAATAAATAAATTTCTAAAAAGCTGTATAATCTACTATTCACATTCACCATCTAATACTAGATGACTAGCCCGGCCCAGGAGGGCTTTGCTAGTTGAAGGTGGGCCGGCGGAGGAAGCCCACGCCAGGTACCACCCTGCCTCTCGCTGCCTCTGGATTCAGGATCGGCTTTTATTTTTTCCAATTTTATTGAGGTGTAAGTGACAAATAAAATCGTATATTTAACGTATACAGCATAATTGACATATGTGTACATCGTGACATGATTACCACGGTTAAGATGACGGACACATCTATCAGATCACACGGTTCCCATTGTTTGTGTGTCTGGGGGGGTGATGATGCTTCCACTCTGTTCTCCTCAGTTCAGTTCAGTTCAGTCACTCTATCGTGTCCGACTCTTGTGACCCCATGGGCTGCAGCACGTCTGGCTTCTCTGTCCATCACCAACTCCCGGAGCTTGCTCAAACTCATGTCCACCGAGTTGGTGATGCCATCCAACCATCTCATCCTCTGTCATCCCCTTCTCCTCCTGCCTTCAATCTTTCCCAGCATCAGGGTCTTTTCCAATGAGTCAGTTCTTCGCATCAGGTGGCTAAAGTATTGGAGTTTCAGCTTGAGCATCAGTCCTTCCAATGAATATTCAGGACTGATTTCCTTTAGGATGGACTGGTTAGATCTCCTTGCAGTCCAAGGGACTCAAGAGTCTTCTCCAACACCACAGTTCAAAAGCATCAGTTCTTCGGCTCTCAGCTTTCTTTATAGTCCAGCTCTCACATCCACACATGACTACTGGGAAAACCATAGCCCAAGAATCCTGGAGCGGGTGGCCTATCCTTTCTCCAGGGCATCTACCCAATTCAGAAATCAAACTGGGGTCTCCTGCATTGCAGGCAGATTCTTTACCAGCTGAGCTACCTGGGAAGCCCATAGCTTTGACTAGATGAAACTTTGTTGGCAAAGTAATGTCTCTGATTTTTAATATGCTGTCTAGGTTGGTCATAGCTTTTCTTCCAAGGAGCAAGTGTCTTTTAATTTCATGGTTGCAGTCACCATCTGCAGTGATTTTGGAGTCCAAGAAACTAAAGTCTCTCACTGTTTCCATTGTTTCCCCATCTATGTGCATGAAGTGATGGGAACAGATGTCATGATCTTAGTTTTCTGAATGTTGAGTTTTAAGCCAGCTTTTTCACTCCCCTCTTTCACTTTCATCAAGAGGCTCTTCAGTTCTTCACTTTCTGTCATAAGGGTGGTGTCATCTGCTTCTTTGAAGTTATTGATATTTCTCCCAGCAATTTTGATTCTAGCTTGTGCTTTATCCAGCCCAGCATTTCACATGGTGTACTCTTCATGTAAGTTAAATAAACAAGGTGACAATATGCAGCCTTGACGTACTCCTTTCCTGATTTGGAACCAGTCTGCTGTTCCATGTCCAGTTCCAACTGCTCCTTCCTGACCTGCATACAGATTTCTCAGGAGGCAGGTCAGGTGGTCTGGCATTCCCATCTCTTTAAGAATTTTCCACAGTTTGTTGTGATCCACACAGGCAAAGGCTTTGGCGTCTCTATGAAGCAGAAGTAGCAAATCTCAAACATTCAACACAGTGTTGTTAACTACAGTCCCCCTGCTGCTCATCAGATCCCAGAACTTGCTCATTTTGTAACTACAGTTTGTTCAGGTCGACCAGCATCTCCCCATTTCCACCCCCAGCTCCTGTCGATCTTCATGCCACTTCTTCTACAACCTTGGCATTTTTATTAACATATTTATTTTAATTGGAGGGCGATTGCTGTACAATATTGTGTTGGTCTCTGCCACGCACCAACATAATCAGCTGTAGGTATGCACACGTCCCCTCCCTCCTCAACCTCCCTCCCACCCCGACCCCATCACACGCCTCTAGGTTGTCGCAGAGCACCGGGTTTGAGCTCCCGGCGTCATGCAGCGAATTCCCACTGGCTGGCTGTTTTGCAAACAGTAACGTATATGTTTCCATACCACTCTCCTGATTTGTTCCACCCTCTCCTTCCTCCACTGTCTCCACAAGTCTGTTCTCTCCTGTCTGTGTCTCCTTTTTCGCCCTGCAAATAGGTTTCTAGATGACATGTATATGCATTAATATGCAGTATTTTTCTCTAACTTCACTCTGTATAATAGACTCTGTGTTCTTCCGCCTCATTAAAACTGACTCATATGTGTTCCTTTTTATGACTGAGTAATATTCCATTGTATGTACGTACCACAACTTCTTTCTCCATTCACCTGTCAGTGCACATCTAGCTGGTTTTCATGTCCTAGCTATTGTAAATAGTGCTGCAATGAACATTGGGGTATACGTGTCTTTTTCAATTACGATTTCCTTAGGGTATATTCCCGGTAGTGGGATTGTTGTGTCTACAACCTCAACTTTTTTCAGTTCAGTTCGGTTCAGTTCAGTCACTCAGTCATGTCAGGCTCTTTGCAACCCCATGGACTGCAGCAGGCCAGGCTTCCCTGTCTATCACCAACTCCCGTAGCCTGCTCAAACTTATGTCCATCAAGTCAGTGATGCCAACTTTTTTAGAAAGTATATTTATTTGGCTGCAGGTGGAGTCTCCATGGTGGTGCACCGATTCTCTAGTTGTGGCAAGTGGGCTCCAGGGCTTGGGGGCTCAGGAGTCGCAGTCCAGGGGCTTTTGGTTTCTCAGAGGCAAGTGGGATCCTAGTTCCCCAAGCAGGGATTGATCTGCTGTTCCCTACATTACAAGGCAGATTCTTAACCACTGGACCACCAGGGAAGTCCTTACAACTTCAACTTTTTTTAAGATTCTACATATAAGTGAGATGGTACAGTATTTGTCTGCCTTACTTCACTGAGTATAACGTCCTCCAGGTTGTAGAATGTGTCAGAACCTCTTCCTCTTTCATGCTGAATAGCATCCCATCATGTGTACATATCACTTTTGTTTCCATTCACCCTTC
Organism: Alces alces; assembly: GCA_015832495.2. Classification (NCBI taxonomy): domain Eukaryota; kingdom Metazoa; phylum Chordata; class Mammalia; order Artiodactyla; family Cervidae; genus Alces; species Alces alces. The sequence continues at coordinate 46,755,083 of JADEYB020000019.1, read as the reverse complement.
GATGGGCATTTGGGTTGTTGCCACCTTCGGGCTGTTGTGAATACTGCTGCTGTGGACTTTGGTGTGCAATTGTCTAAAACTCTGCTTACAATTCTTTCGGGTGTACACCCAGAAGTGGAATTTCTGGATCCTACAATACTTCTATGTTTCCTCTCTTCAAGCATGCTATCCTTCAGTATTTGGTTTTCATGTCGAGATTGTATAATTTCAGAAAACCTGTAAACCCCCAGCCCATGGGCTCCAGTTGTGTGTGCCAGGCTATTTCTTGGGTTCCTTAGAAACTGGTCTTAGATCCTAGAGCGACCTGATGCCAAGTGGGGAGAGGAAGTGGAGAGTACCAGGCCCCTCTCCTCACCGCATGGCCCGGAGGGAACATGTGACTTGCCTACAGGCGCAGCCTCTTGGCAAGACAGCCTGGGCAGAGACTGGACCCAGACGCTACAGCTGAGGAAGGGTTCCGAAGCCTCCGTCATCACCAGGGCCACGGGGCCCCGCGGAAGGCCACGCTTTGCATCAAGCCTGCCTCGCCCAGCCCGGTTGCACAGCTAAGGTCTCGCCCCTTGCACAAGTCAGCTCCCCCAAGGCCTGGGTGCTCTGCCCGTCAGGGGCACACCCAGGGCCACCCGAGACGCCTGGTACCAGCCAGCCCGTCCACGCGAGGAGCCAGCCCAGCTCAAACCTGTTTCCTTGTTTGCCTTCTGGGTGTCTCCTGCCCTGCCGGCAGGCCTGTGCTATTCTTGTCGGTGGCCCACCCTCCTGCCGAGTCAGGAATAGGCACACGGGGGCTGGTGAAGGGTTTGCTGTTCTTCACCACCCGTCTTGGTGCTGGCTGAGCTGCCTCCTGGCAAAGCTTGGGAGAAGTGAAGCCTGCATTTCCCACCTGTGGTCTCTCCTCCGCACTCACCTGCCCGCTCCACATTCCCAAACCCCGGGCGCGCCCTCAAGACCCCAGTAGCTTCATGGCAGCACCTTTCTCCTCCAAACTCTGCCCCTCACCGCCCGCCCGCTGCAGGAAAGGAAAGCAGGCCCACACGTTTTCCTCCAACAACAGGAATGAAACTGCTCCCACGGTGTCAAATGGACTTCTCTGTACAAAAATCGACTTCTCACCTGTCATCGCCAGTGATCCCAACCGCAGTCCTGTAGAAATACGTGGGGAGAAAATGGAAGTCTTCGCTTCTTTGATGAGAACACTGATCCTCGGGAAGGTGAGTGACCTTCCCAAGGGCACACAACGGGGAGTGCAGACCTCAGAGCGCGTTCCCGCTCTACCCGGGGGCTCTGAAATGGGTCCTATGCAAAGCTTAAAGTTCACGGCCAGAAAAGGGACGCTGAGAAATCTGGGGTGCAACACCTTCAAAACACCGCTTCTCCAAAGCAGCCACACCAGAAGCTTCTCTCTCCATCCGTTGGGGACCGGTCTCCAGCAGATCACAAGAGCACCTCAGAAGGGAAAGTGCAGACAGCACCACTCCGTTCTGTCTGCCGCTGCAGAAGCAGGCGGTCCTGTGTGCCCGCAGGGCAGCGGGCCCTCCTGCCAGCGGCCCCCACTTGGAGCCTTTCCACCCTGGGGGGAGGCGTGGCCCGACTTCGCTCCAGATGGTGGGAAGTCTGGTGAGTGGTGCGAGGCTCCAGCTTCCGCTGAGCTGAGAAAATGAAAGACTCTAATGTGAATCTCTTTAGCCACTTGACTCTCTGCCCCTTCCTTCATTCTTGACGTCCGGCCAAGATACCCTCCTGACTCTCCAACCATCCTTCTGTAACAACCTAGGAAATCAGCTGTCTCTCACTCACCAGAGAGCATGCAAGTTTATGCCTGATGAGTGGAAACGAATGCTGATTTCATTCCCTTTTCAGGGAAAATGTGCACGAATGAGGATCCGGTTAGACCTGCTGAAAATCCTTGCAGGCTGGTCATTTCTGAGTCATACGTACCTGACCCTGAATTGCCTGGTTGGGGTTTAATTGCACAGCCTGGCCTGCTGCCTCTAGGGTTAGCTCTGTTTGATGATGGAGGCCATGAAAATAATGATCAGTAGCCACTGCAGATCAGACCCAGGGGCAGCAACATGAAGAGGAAGCAAGTGGCCACGTTAACCACCAAAATGACCAGCTCGATGCTGCATAGGAAATGCAACCTGTAGAAAATTTGAGAGATCGATTCATTTGAAACATGAAATTGTTCATATTTAACTGCTTAACACTCTAAAAATGGAGGGTTGGCATCGTTCAACCTCATAGCTACGTTCCCTTGATCGTCACATCATCACTGTCTAGACTTCTCAGGATTGCTCGGCTGGGAGTCAGGAAAAGGAACTGGTCTGTCACTCACTGTGGTCCTGACATGTTCTTCTTCTCAAGTACAGTTTAGAGAAAAAAAAAACTTTGGTCTAGGAGTCGGGAGACCTATATTTCAGCCCCAGTTGACTTCTGATATGGCCGTGAACAGGCCTTTCTCCCCTAAGCCTCATTCTTGCCAACAGAAGCTATCCCATAAATATTCTTGTGACACGCAAATGAACTGATGGATGGGAACACGGTTTTTTTAACGTGACAATTACGCCACAGATCATTTATAAAGGCTGCACACATTAACCCTACTGATGTGTGTGTGTGTGCTCCCTCCAGAGAGAATACATTTCGAAGGCAATCGTAGCCGATTACCCTGTTGTTCCAGTGTCATTTCTGAGAGCAAACGATGCCAAGGTGGTAACAGATTGCCATTGTATTTTCCATTAGTCATCAGAGGGTAAAGATTTGATAAAGAGTGAGAAAACCCATGGACTCTCAGGGGTGGGAAATCCGAGTTATTGACAACAGCAAGCTATGCTTCTTAGAAAAAGATGGTGTTGCAGTTCTTAGAGATTATTTGCTTGACATGAGGAGACCCCCAAGCGGCTTTTGGAGGCCCCGCCTGTAAGATGAACGGCCTGGGGTCCCCTCCTGCCCCCGTGGTTTCAGCGTTTGCACGATGGGGCTGGGCAGCTCCTTGGGACGGCCTGGGGCCCCTGTTGGGGCGGGGGCGAGAGAGGAGGTTGGGATGGTCGCTCCGGTCCTCGCCCCCGCCCCGTCTCTCCGTCTCTGCAGCTGCCTCCCGTCCCCCGCTGGGCGACAGCCTGGGCAGATGGCCCCTGGGAGCGGCTGCCAGCCCCACTGCTCTGGCAGCTGCCGCGCGGCCCCGGGGGGGGGCGGCGTGACCACGGGCACCCACCCGTGAGCAGACACATGTGCGGCGCGTCCTGCCCCTGGCGCCAGGCCCGCGGGCGCAGCTCCCTGCCGTCCCGGAGGCCTCCAGCTGGCTCCGCGGAACACGGCCCCCTCCCTTCACCAGGGAGACGCGGGCCTGCGAGCGTCCACCTCTGAGATGTCCGTCTCTGCGGTGAGCAATGCGGTGTTGCCCAGATACATACGTGTCTTTAAAACATCCGTACTAGAGAATATTTTTTAAAATTCTCTTGATGACCTTTCCAAAGTTTAAATAGGTTAACCCTCAGATGTTAAGAGGAAATGTTATTTTAAAGATGGAATAAAAGGATACCAAATCTTTGAGGACCTCACGCTCAGTGGAATAAACCAGTCACTGAAAGATAAGCACGGGTGACCACCCCGTGAGGCTCCTACAGTCGGAGTCAGGCTGACGGAAGGTAGAGGGTGTCTCCTGGGCCTGGGGAAGGCGGGTGGGGCTTCCGTCTTACAAGAGGTAGGCGTTCTGGAAGCTGGTTATACAACAACGTGAACACGCTTGCCAGTGCTACACTGCACACTTAGAAACGGTTAATGCGGCCAGTTTCACGTGCAGGATTTAATTTCTAAAAAATATTTTTTTTAGAGAATCCTAAATCTGAAGTAATGAAGTTCTCAGAGTTACATATATCGGAGTGGCTGGAATCCAGGAGATGTAAAACAAAACCTTCAAATAGAAACGTCCATTATCACCCACAATAAGAAGTTCCATCGTGACCCACTGGAAATTTTCTCTAGGAAATCTACTATTTCTAATTGCATTAATAACAACTGTTATAAATACACAAAGTCAAAAAGCAGGTGGATGTGGGACTTCCCTGGTGGTCCAGTGGAGTTAAGAAGTCGCCTTGCTATGCAGGGATGCAGGTTCAATCCCTGGCTGGGGAACTAAGACTTCACGTGCTGTCCCGAGCCCACGCCACAACAAAAGATCCGGCCCAGTGCATGGAAGGTCCTGCATGCCACGACTAAGATCTGACGCAGCCAAACAAATATTAAAAAAAAAAAAAGTAGGTGGATGCTGTGGTCTGAATGCTTGCATGTTGAAACCCTAACCCTCAGAGGTGATAGTGTTGGCAGGCGGAGACTTTGGGAAGTGATGAGGTCATGGGAGTGAAGGCCTCCTGGTGGGATTAGTGTCCTTATCAAAGAGACCTCCTCAGGGCCCACAGCCCCTCCACCACGCGAGGACGCAGGGCAAGGTCTGTGTCACAGCAGAGGGTCCCCACTGGCCCTGCAGAGGCCCCCCGGTCTCAGAATTCCCACCTACAGAGCTGTGGGAAGGGTCCATCGCTCACAAGCTCTCAGTAGCTGCCCAGACAGCCTAAGAAGGCATCTCATCCCGGCAGTGGACACCTGGAGCGGGGAAAACATCAGCCCCTTCTCCACGGCTGCTTCTCCCCGCCTCCCGGGGCCCAGATTAAGGGGCTCCAGGAATCTGACTCCCGATCATTGTTCAACTTGTACCAGGAAGTGGCTCCTCATTCACAGGACAGATTAAAGGGGAGCCTCGCTTCTCATCTAGCTCTGCTTCCCTCGGGATCAAAATTACAGCTCTTCCCAATGCTAGGTCGAGTCCTTTCATCTCGGTCTTGACCAAAATGGAAACCAGGATCACGAGAATTCCTCGGGGCCAGTGTTGAAAGGAATTTCCCCTGCTCTTCTTGCCAGAGTCTCGAGGGGGGCACCCTCCCCCGGGCGAGTAATCGCAATTCCACGTGACGGAACAAACAGCATCTCCTTTTCAAAAGGGAAGGACGTGCAAGGAAATCAGCTGAAGGAAGTGGAGATGAAAGCCCGTCTGGACGCAGCATCCGGATGAGACGTTGCCTCTCGACATGCAGAGCTCTTTCAGAACTGACTCCAAATCCGTGAGTCCCCTTGGAAGTTAGGAGGACTTCTCTGCATCCACGCTCCAGGAAACACACTAAAAAAAAAAAAACCCAGAAAAGGCTCAGACTCCACCAGACGAGTGCAGGTCTTCGCTGTAAACTCCCCACCCAGCTCAGCCCTGTCCAAGGCCCACCTGCCACCCCCGGTGACCTGTGTTCCCAGACACCTCTGCCCGGCAGCGAGAGCACGTGGGGCCGCCTAACTGGGCCAGGAGGCCACTCTGTGTCCACAAGCTCTTCCCGGGGGAGCGGACACTTCTCTGCCTGCTTCTGCTCCTCTCCACCCCCCGCAGTCCTCCGGGACCTCCACATCCCTCACTCACCAGCCAGCTCTGGCCCACGACCAGCTCTGGGCCCGACCACACCCACCTCTGGAACCCGGCAATCAGGCTTCCGTGTTTCCAGACTATTGCTCTCCCTGCCTTTTCTGAAACCCCCGCCTTGTTATGATGGACTTGGTCCTGATTCTATGGACTAACTCTGAAAATATGACCATGGTTCATGGCTTCACGTCACACAGAGACAACAAAAATGAAAAGAGAGAAAAGAGATGAGATAAAGAGGCCCCACGATCAAATTCATAGCTCCAGTTGGAAGTTACTATGTGCAAATAGAGAAGAAGCAATCAAGGCTTAGTCCACAGCCCCTCATCCCGCCCCTGCGGTGAGCGTCACCCAGAGCTCCCACCCACACCGCGCTCCTGTCCCGTGATCACCGGTTACACGCTGGGCTCTGAGGTCCTCCAGATCGACCATCTCCTGGTGAGCCCAGCACATCCGCAGAAGGTGACACGGAGGAGCCATTCATCCAGCACGTCAGCACGGCTGCTGCGGGCAGACTGCGGGCCCAGGACACATCAGTGCCGAACTGCTTCCATCAGAGCCGGGCCTCGGGGTCCTGGCATCCTAGACCGCGAGTCCGGGCCACCAGCAGATTTTGCAGCAGTGAGTGGACCGAGTGCCTGCCTGCCCTTCTCATCCTCTCAGATCTCACCCCATGCTCGCTCCGTCCTGCCGGTTCACTGTGCTAAATCAAGAGGACGGTTGAAAAGTGGGATTCTTCTCCAAGCACAGAGCAGACTCTGGGCATGTTGTTGCAACAAGTGTAATTCACGAAATGCTCCTTGGGCCACGCTGTCTGATGAGAGGAGACCATCAGCTGCTAGACGGGGCTGTTCAAACTCAAAGGGGAGGCTCGCGATGTAATCAGTCCCTAATAAAGGACCACACTGCTCGATGCCCTCCGCAGGAGGAAGCCACTGGCGTAGAGTCAGGAATGGTGAGAGGCCGGGGGTTGAGGTCCTTTCCCCATTCTTTCCATTGTGAACACTCACTTTAGAAGTTTTCATTCATCCAGGTTGGGGTTTTGGAGGCAGTGTGTTGTTCATCCGCTTTAGCAGTCTCTTACACAGGATGGGGCATTTTCAAAGCCCCGCTCCGGGGGTACAATGGAAGGTGGTGCTGGGGGTTGTGGCTTAGATGCTGCCACGGGCTAAAGAGCATCTCCTTCCTTTCAGAAGGAGCTGTCAGAGGAAGGAGGACTCGGAAAAGGAACTGTGACCTCATGGTGACGGCATCTTAGAATCATCGCTCTAGAGAACACAGCGGGGCACATAACCTTTCATAGATTGTACCCCATGCAAATGAGTACTCGGATCACCTGTCTGTGAACTTTAAACGTCTGTTCAGCAACTCTGAGACCCTCCCATGATGAGGCCCAGGAGTGAGTCAGCATCGCAGTGAACACGGACTCACCATCTGAGTTCAAGTCCTCCAGGCACATTCTGCAGACTCATCACCTAAGCCAGGCAACGAGCTGGAAAACACTGCAGCAACACAAACATCCATTCCAAAGCTCCGCCCTCTGCTGGGTGTCCAGCTGAGTCAGAAAGAGACGCCGGAAGGCTGGGGGGCTGTGCTGCCCTGTCTTCCCGGAGCGGAGCCTCTGCCCAGCAGACAGCGGGGCAGCCGGTGCTCCACCCGCGGCCGTGAGCTGGCCCCCTGCTGGAAATCTTGGCCCGACCTGAAGTTTACCCCCCTTCCCTCCCCCGTCACCCAGACCGTGGCCCCACGGCTCTCATTCTTCCTGTGGCTGCTCCTAGAAGGCTGATGTTCGAATCGAAGCAGAGAGAGGTGCCTGCCGAGAATCAGCTTCAGGGGGCAAGGGATGCCCAGCAATGCTTAGTCCTGGGCCCAGTCATGAGGGTGTGATCTGGGCTGTGGTCATTCATTTCCTGGCTTCAGGGAGCAGCACTGTGGAGACACAAGCCTCATGGACATTTAGAATTAAAATTCCAGTTCCGGGATATCTCCCCCGTGGTGGTTGTTCCATCACTCAGTCGTGTCCGGCTCTTCGCAGCCCCATGGACCACAGCACACCAGGCTTCCCAGTACTGCTCTGCCTCCCGGAGCTTGCTCACACTCATGACCATCAAGTCGGTGATGCCATCCAGTCATCTCATCCTCTGTCGTCCCCTTCTCCCCCTGCCCCCAGTCTTTCCCAGCATCAGGGTCTTTTCCAAAGAGTCAGCTCTTTGCATCAGGTGGCCAAAGTATTGGAGCTCAGCATTAGTCCTTCCAGTGAATATTCAGGGCTGCTTTCCTTTAGGATTGACTGGTTTATCTCCTTGCTGTCCAAGGTACTCTCATTAGTATTCTACAGCATCACAGTTCAAAGGCATCAATTTCCTCTTATCCTAGAATGTTCTGAAAATGGAGTCCTTGACTGATTAACTTAGGGCCATGGGGTCACAAAGAGTCAGACACAACCGTGCGACTGAACTGAACTGAACATCCTCAGGGAAGATGTTGTGTGTCCAGAAAGCATTAAATCATCCAAAATCTAGTAATGCCGGGCTGGAGGAAGCACAAACTGGAATCAAGGTTGCTGGGAGAAATATCAGT
>JADEYB020000019.1:46686172-46746475 GCA_015832495.2 Alces alces | reverse complement strand
TTGAAAAGACTCCAGTGCTGGGAAAGATTGAAATCAGGAGGAGAAGGGAACGACAGAGGATGGGGTGGTTGGATGGCATCACCGACGCAATGGACGTGAGTTTGAGTAAACTCCGAGAGATAGTGGAGGACAGGTAACCTGGCCTGCTTCAGTCCAGGGGGTTGCAAAGTGTCGGACATGACTGAGCGACTAAACTGAACTGAATTGAATGCTGCCATAACAAAGCACTACAGGCCAAATGGCTTAAACGTGAGAAACGTCACTGTCTCACAGTTCTGGAGTCTAGAAGTCCAGGATCAAGGTGTTGGCACGGTCGGTCTCTCCCAAGGGCTACAAGGGAAACTCTATTCCACGCTTCCCCCGCTGGGCTCTGATGGTTTGCCGGCGGTCTTGGCATGCCTTGGTTTGTAGATGCATCACTGTGATCACTCTTCTTCTTCACATGGCGTTCTCTGTGCATGTCCGTGTCCAAATATTGGACACGTTGGATTAGGGCCCACCCCACTCCAGTATGAACTCATCTTAGCTAATTATTTCTGCAATGACTCTGTTTCTGAATAAGGTAGCGTTCTGAAGTCCTGTGAGTTAGGTCTTCAACACAAGAGTTTGGAGGCGACACAATTAACAGCTCACCCTCTGCATAATTAATGCATGTCCTTCTCACATGCAAAATATATTCACTTCATCCCCACATTTTCAGAAGTCTTAAATCATTACAGCATCAACTGAAGTCCAAAATCGCATCTAAATACCATCTAAATCAGATATGGTGAGCCAGCCAGCAGGGTGTGAGTCACCTTGGGGCAAAATTCCCTTTATCTGTGAACCCATGAAACAGACAAGGTATCTACTTGCAGAATACAACAGTGAGGTAGGCCTAGGATAGACATTCCCATTCTGAAAAGGAAAAACGGACAGAAAAAAGAATCATGGGTCCCAAGAAAGTCTGCAACCTAGCAGAGTAAATTCCATTAAATTTTACGGCTTGAGAATAATCCCCTTCAGCTTGATGCTCTGTGGTTGATCCCAATATTGGGCAAGGCCGTTTCCCTTAACAACACGCTCTGTTAAACCTATCAGGAAAATCTCGGGTTTTCTATGTCTTCACATCTCTTGTTGGGCAAGCTGAGGAATCTCAAAACATAACCAGTGCTTTTGACACTGCCAGAGAATTCTTTCTTTCACCTCCAGAATCAGAGTGGGAAACACTGACCTTCTGAAGAAGCAGGTTACTATTTTTTTTTAATTAACTTTATTCTTTGAAACCACTGGATTGCCGGGGAAGCCCCATTTACTATTTTAAATGGTGTGAAGTAGATCTGTGCTCTTCTTCTCTTAAACTCACATTCAAAGATGTCAGGGCCCCTCTGAGATGAAATGGATACATTTACACAGGCATAGCATCCTGCTCTGCCCTGATCAATGAGCCCGATAATTGTGGTTCAGAAGCAGCTGAATGTACTGACCGTATACTGCCAAGTAGAAGAGGAAAACAGTCATTACCTGCTGGTCTAGCCTGGGGTTCCCAAAGCGTGTTCCACAAAACAGCTGCAGCAGAATCTCCCGAGCCACATATGAACAAGTGAAAAGGGTTCGTCACTCAGTCGTGTCCAACTCTTTGCGACTCCATGGACTATAGCTCTCCAGGCTCCTCTGTCCACAGAATTTCCCAGGCAAGAATATTGGAATTGGCTGCCCTTTCCTTCTCCAGGGGATCTTCCCAACCCAGGGATCAAATCCAGGTCTTCTGTGTTGCCAGGCAGATTCTTTACCGTTTGAGCCACCAGGGAGGCCCAACTGCATATGGAAAATGCATATTCCCAGGCCCTCCCCCAGGTCTACTGGAGCAGAATCTCTAGAGTCAGTGCCCACTTTAAACCAGCTCCCAAACAACTATAGAGCTCGTGCTAAGTCGCTTTCAGTCGTGTCTGACTCTTTGCCACCCCATGGACTGTAGCCCACCAGGCTCCTCTGTCCTTGGGATTCTCCAGGCAAAAACACTGGAGTGGGCTGCCATTTCCATCTCCAGGGGATCTTCCCGACCCGGCAATCAAACCCCCGTCTCTCGTGTCTCCTGCTTTGGCAGATGGGTTCTTTACTGCTAGTGCTACCTGGGAAGCCCTAAATACCTAAATAAAAATGTACTAGCTCCCATTGACTGGTGATCCTCATGGGTAAACCAGCTTGAGAACCACGGGTCTTTTAACAGTCCAGCCTTTAGTATCAAACCAGCTGAGGCCTCTGAACCAGCTCTGCCTGTAAGTAACTATATACCCTTGAGGAAATTATGTAACATCTGTGAGCTTCAAGTTTTTTTCAGCTGAAACACAGGAATAATAATATGTGGCCCAGAATTCTCAAGACAGTTAAATGAGATAATGCATGTGAATGATAAAGAAATATGTTGTCAAGAGCATCTGAGAGTCATCAGACCACGGTTTTATAGACTGTTTCATAGTGTTGTTTTCAGAAAGGGCTGGAGGGATGGAGTTTTGCAGAACCTATCCCAGGGGACTGTTCCGAGAAGTAAGTGAGACACGGCCGGCAGAGCTCTCACAGCACCTGGCACGCTCTTAGACGATAGTGGCTCAGGCGTGTCCAGCTCTTGCGACCCCATGGACTGTAGGCTGCCAGGCTCCTCTCTCCATGGGATTCTCCGGCAAGGATACTGGAGTGGGTTGCCATTTCCTTCTCCAGGGGAAGTAAACGTTAGCTCTTGGAGCTCCAGCCGCCAGCACTGTGAGGCCAGGACACCCCGAGGGCCCCGCGGGGGCGGAGGCAGCGTGCCCGGGCCTGGGGCGGGCCAGACCAGGCGACTGCAGGCCAGGCGTGGCGAGTGCCACAGGGCCCGACCCGGAGGAGGCTGGGAGATCACCGTGAGAGTGTTTGGAATCCACTGGCGTTTTTGAGCATAGGAGTGATGAGATTAATCTGGCAGAAGGAGATATGGGGAAAAACTCCGAGGTAGAAAAGCTAGGCTAGGAGACCAGCGGATAAGCCGGAAAAGTTTGGAGCTAAGCAGTCAGTGCGGGCACAGCTGGACACCCGTGTACGAGTGCCCCCTCCAGGTGAGGTCCCCTGGAGTGTACAGGCCATGCCAAGCACAGGGCCTGGAAAGGACAGCAAAGCTGGGCCTCTGCCCAAATGCCCTGCTGGCCAGGGCCCTACTACAGCGATAAACAAACATGACCGCACACAGCGGCCTCAGCGCTAGTGAGACCAGACGGAGGAGCAAACACTGATCATCATGCTAATCCATAAGCCCTCCACTCTTATACTCCCCGGAGCTATCAGAGCTGCCTCAGGGACCTCCCTGGTGGTCCAGCGGCTAAGAGCTCTATGCTCCCAAGGCAGGCAGTCCTGGTTCAATCCCTGATCGGGGAACCACATTTGGCAGCTAAGAATTCAAATGCCTCAACTAAAGGTCCTGCTCCTGCAATGAAGACCCCGAGCAGCCAAATAAATAAATATTTTAAAACGTATCTTAAATTCTCATCTTTAGCTCTGGCATGGTGACGTCCAAACTCTGATACTTTGAATGATGGGACATTGTCCTCCAGAGGAATATCCGTGACCTAGCTCCTTCCTAAGGAGCTCGATACACTGTAGGGACACTCTCTTAGGAGAAGATGGAATTAACCCAATCAGCAAGCACCGTATTTCCCCGGTTATAAGTAACCGCCTTTTACATCCTGCACAAGGACATAGAATACACGTGAAGCTCCTGCCGTGGGTCTGATGTGCCGGATGCTAGAAATTCATTGCGGGTGGGAGGTGAGAGCCCCTGCCTTCAGGCTTGCAGGGAAGACAAAAGTGCAGAAGCCAGGCAGACACCTGGGGGGAGAGTCCTTGTGTCATGGACTGTGTCATGGACTATATGGCCGCCAAAGCCAAAGGTCTTTGCTCCCTGGCCCCTTATGGGAAAAGTGTGCCCACCCCTGATTTAGAGGGTACCTTTTCTTGGAGAAAGTCGGTAATTAATTAGCCACCTGTCTTCCATGTGCTTTAGGTAGACAGGAAACTTTACCAGAAGGACATAGTTTGGAAAGTTGACTTTTTTCCCTCACTGGAACAAGGTCACGGTTATATGCAGATATACAATGGATGTGTTGGATACTACTTGATACAAGTTTTCCCATTTCTAAGAAAGTTATTTACAAATGTTCACATGCAAATACATTGATGATTCCACTTAGAAAATATTTAAGATTTCTAACCATGGCTTCCAAGTCTTAGCAAGACTCATTCTTCTCTTATTAGTTTTATCCATTGATTACAGGATTCACCCCTTCTGATTTTTTGACTCTCAGACTCATGCATGCTTTCTGACTTTTGAATCTGCTATTCCCTTTCACTGGATTGCTTCTTCTTCACATCCTTTAATGATCAACTCCCTTTTATCATGCAAAATTCAACTCAATGGTCATCTCCTCAGAGAAGCCTTCACTGACCATGGTAGGTAGAGAAGGTGACTTTTTAAAAAATGAATATGTGAAAGCAAAATGTAGTATGTGCATACAACGGGACACTATTCGGCCTTAAAAAGGAAAGACGTCCTGGGGAAATGGAGCAGGACCTGCGGCCCTTGCCCCTCAGTGTCCTCTGCTTGCTTCCTGCGGAAAGCTTTCAGGACTGAGTTTAACCAGAGAAATGAGAAGTGCAGAAACAAAGGAAAACAGTCAAAGGAGACCAAATAATAAAGTAGTCATTAAGCATAGTCAAGGACCTGCAGTTCCTCCTCAAGGGCTACAGATAATATTCTAGGCCATAACCTGTGAACTGTCGTGTAGGTACTACACCAGGTGGAAGACGCTGACTCCATGATGACCACACCATGCCCATGATGTGAGCTGCCCCAATTCCGAGAACCGGCCTCAAAGAAATGGAACACATGGGCCCTGGAACTGAAGATTAACTGTCCCTAAAACAAGGTGATGCTGGTCAGGCCATTGATGATCAATAATGAAGATGACCGTCAGAGCTGACTGTGCTGTGAGCTCTTGCCCACTGGTTGCCAGTAGAGAGAGTCAACCTTTGGACAGATGTCCACCACTCCCCGCCCACCCGCCCAGTTGCCCAAATCTGAAATAAAGTAAACTTCCCTTTCCACCAGCCTGGCCTGTTTATTGGCTGTTGAACAGCAAGCAGCCAGTATACACACCTTTCAGTAACAAGGCACACGCTACAACATAATGAACTTTGAGGACATTAAGCTGAGTGCAGTCAGTCACAAAAAGATAAATATCTGATTCCACTAATTTGACACACCCAAAGTGGTTCAATTCACAGAGACAGAAAGTGAAATGGTGGTTTCCAGGAGCTCAGGGAGGGGAACTTTGGGAGTTACTGTTCCCCTGGAGGAACAGGGATAGTTTCAGCTTTTCTAGAAGGAAAGCTCTGGAGATTTGTCTGGCTACAATGTGAATGTACTTACCACTGAGCTGTGCACTTTAAAATGGCTACAAGGGTAATTTTAAAAAAGATTATTTTAGCAAGACCAAAATCAGGTACGGCGATGTATTGAAAAGGCACGGGAATGTGGATTCGGGGGTTGCCTTCCCAGTCTTGGCTTTGCTGCTTATTTACTGGAAATGACGGTGGTCCATTGAGGTCTGGGAAACACCAGGGGTGGGACCGGGGCAGCTGACCTCAGATCACCTGTGCGGCCTCCCCTTCTCCCTCCTCCTGGTCTGTCTCTTCCAGAGTCAGGAAGGACAGTGGTTCAACTCTGCAATAAAGAGCATCTGAGGCTCCCCTGTTAGAACCTCCCTAAATCAACTACTGAGCTTGTTTTACAATAGACTCTTTTCTGCTGCCCTCTCCACGACAGTTGTAGCAAACCTGTGAACAGCTGCCTGTTAGGTAAATGTTATACTTTGGGTTTTTGTGTTTTTTTAACCACAATTTAAAAAATTGTTTCTAGCTTAAATGAATTTCTGGAACCTGGAGACAGGATACTAAAACATTTAGGTTTGTTTAGTGTTTTATATGAAGCATCAAGCTGAGTTTGACGATTTCTACTCTTTCTGGATAATTTATCATGAAAATTGGATGGAGAAATAGTAATTAGATCTGTCGGTGCTCTTGCCAGAGATGCGCACAGTTATTACAGAGTTGCATTAGCAATCATAATCTTCATTAGCAAACAACGCCTCGGTGTGACAACTCGCCCAGCTGTCCTGGACGAGACTGCCCGGGCACCACCAAGCCTCTCGTGGACACCGTCTAAGTTCAACACTGCCCGCCGCCCCTCCCCGCAAAGCGCTCCCTTCTGCTCCTGGCCCCGTGACCCACACCTTTCCAAGTCTCCACCTGCTGCTTCACTTGAGTCTCCTCGGCTTCCTTCGGCTGTTGGCACTTCTCAAACCCAGACATCAAGCGTGTGGTCCGCCGAGGCTCTGCCCCGACCTCCCTTCTCTCCCTCTGGACGGTCTCCTCCACACTCTTTCCTTATTCCTACCTGTTAAGAATTCTCAAACTCGGGACCTGTCTGGGGGTGCAGTGGGTGAGGAGCTACAATGCAAACGATGCAGGTTCCATCCCTGGTCAGGGAGCTGAGATCTCGGTCTCACGAGCCGCGGAGCAACGAAGGCCGTGTTGCAACTACCGAGCCCGTGTGTCCCAGCGAGAGAATTCACGGGCAGGGACGAAAACCCCACATGCTGCCACGGAGACCCGACACAGCCACATTAATAGGTAAATAAATAAATTCAAAAGAAATAAGGATTCTCAAACTCCTGCCACTTTTCCAGACTTTCCCTCTGAGCCCCAGAGTCATGAGTCCAAATGCCCACGTGACACCTCCCCACGGATACTAGATGAACTAAGACACAGAGAGACCGCAGGATGCCATGTCTTTACAGAGGCGTAGCTCGCCCTCAAATCACAGGTGACAGGCAGGTGACCTGGCGGAGGCTCAGCATGCCCCTCGTGAGGCTCCCAGCTCTGGGTCCAAGATGGTCGTTCCCACCCCGCCACCCGGCCAGCAGGAGGGCCCCCAGGGTGAGGGGAGCACGCGGCTCCCCTTCCAGGGCCTGGCCTCAGAAGCCGGCTTCTCCCAGCGCGGCCCCTCTGGCTGGAACCCACCCCGCCTCTGCTGGTCAACACCCAGCTTCCCACAGGGCGCTGGTCACTCTGGAGGGAGGCCTCCGTCTCCCTCCCGACTGGACCAACGGCCCCTGCGAGGCTCTCACGAAGCCACGCGGCCACTCCCCCCGGCGTTTCCTTCAGGGCCCGGGGCCCTGAAGCCTGTCGTTCCCGTAGGACCTTCCGCCACACGGGGCCAGGCGCTGAGTCTCCCCTCTCTCCTTCTTACCATTCCATTCCCACGCGCAGAGCACAGTACCTGACAAATAGCAAATTCTCAAAAATACTGGATGAATGAAGGCAAGAATTCAGTGCGACTGGAATAAAGTGGGTCTGAACCGCCTCATCTGCACCTCAGCGTTTCCTGTCAGCGTTGCTGACAAGTACAAGCTCCTGAGGTGACCACACGGGGCTAACGAACTGCTTCTGTGCACCCCGAGTTGCTGAAACACTGAAGGGAGGGGAATGGGAAGGGGGGGCGGCTTGATCTCTGCTCCCCACCAGGATTCAACGGCAATTCACAGAGCAGTTAAAGCAGAAAGCAAAAACAGAACTCACGAAATGGTGATTTCCAAAAGATAGCGCATGACTCAGAGAAACGCTCACACAGAGTCTAGTGGAGTTCAGATGCAAGAAAGGTCAGCACAGCCCAGAAGATCCGGGAAGTCTGTGAACAAGGTCATGACCCGCAGTGGACCGTGAAGGGCAGGGAGGGGGTTAGGGTGATGACATCCAAGGCACTCGGCAGGAGCAGGCCGGGGACCCCTGTGAGGGGACGCGGTCCTTAGCGGGTGCAATGACTGCCCCGTTTTCCGGGGGGGGGGGGGTGCACAGTGGGAGCTGAGCTGGGGACCAGGCTCTAAAGTCCCGTGAAGCACATTTGTTCTTTATCCAGAGGATGGTGAGAAACTGCTAACATTTGGGAGTGAGGTGGCTGAAGAGAAAGTTTGAGAAGGACTGGTCTGGAACGTGCAACGTGAGCTGGAGGCTGCCACCTGGGGTTTCTCAGCTGAGAGCTCTCGCCCAGCGGGGAGGCATGGCGCCAGGCCAGCCAGCTCTGCAGGGCTGTGCATCCAGGGGCAGGGAAACCACGCCAGGACCCGTGCTCGGGCTGAGAAGGGAGGGCTCTGTCTTGCCCAGAGCTTGGGGTGGCACTGGCATCACCGACTCAATGGCATGAGTTTGTGTAAACTCCGGGAGTTGGTGATGGACAGGGAGGTCTGGTGTGCTGCAGTCCGTGGGGTCGCAAAGAGTCAGACACGACTGAGCGACTGAACTGAACCGACCTGGGGGTGGCAGGAGGGGTCATTTATGCTGCCGGTGTCCCCCTTCCAAGCGTTGACCTCTAGAGCTGAGCCTGGGCGCTAAGACCTGGGTTTCCGGGTCAGTGGACAGGGAGAGACCTGCCCTCCTTCTGACCAGACAGGGTCCTGGCTCACAATCTCAGGCCAGTTCAATGCACAGAACATCTGAAACGCAGGCCCTTACTTCTTCCAGTCCTGGGATGCAGCTCTGTCCCACGGGGACTTTTACAGATGGCCAGCTCTTTTTTTGTATTTCCACTGAAAGTGCAACCATTCATTATCAGTCACACACTGGCTGATCGTGAAGCTCCAGGCAGGCTGGCCTCTGTCCTCCGGCCTTCCTACAAGAACCTACCACGAACAGAGCCAGTTCTGGGGGGAAGACAGCTCCCGTTGACTCAGGAAAGGCACAGACAGCTCCATCAACACCTTTTTAAATCAGCAGTGAAGCAAACAGAGACACGACTTTTGTGTCTAGATGAACAATTCTTGAGAAAGAAACTGTCAGGGTTCTGTAATGAGCATGAGGACACTTTGTGAAGAAATCAGCCCTATTAATGAAGTTTTTCGGGAGTCCGTGTGTGTGTGCTAAATCAGTTCACTCGGTTCCAACTCTTTGCGACCTCGTGGACTGTAACCCCCCAGGCTCCTCTGTCCACGGGATTCTCCAGGCAGAAATACTGGAGTGGGGTGCCATGCCCTCCTCCAGCGGATCTTCCCAACCCAGGGATTGAACCTGTGTCTCTTACGGTAGGAGGGCTCTTTACCACTAGTGCCACCTGCAAAGCCCCTTCAGGAGCCCACCAGTCTCCAATTCAAACACAAAAAAAGGATTAGCCAGGGCTTACAGTTACAGAAGCACAAGACATGTTCAGGATAAATAATGGAGACTTTATTCTATTTTTAATGACTAGAATTTCTTCCTAGGCACATAGGAGTGACTCCAGTCTGGCACAGGTGCCATGTGGCGAGGTGCTCTTAGCAAAGAAACCAATAAACTACACTTAAGCAACTAAACCACTGGACACAGTGTTTGATTTTTATAACCTTATTTGTATATTTTCATTTTTAGGTGAAGGCATGTCTGAATCATAAGACATCTATGTAAAGTCAGAAAGCAAGAACTTCTTCTCTGATAACTCTTGACAGTTTATAAATCTCCAAGAGACTTTACTTTTAAAGGGTGCTAGGGCTTGGAGGTTATTTCAGAGAAGTTCATTCAGTGACTACACTATGTTTCTTAAATCATCAGATAGGTGAGAAGGTGACTAAAGTAATCTTCTACAGGAAAATAGGCAAAACACAAAAATCCTGCTAAGGCATTGATAGGGAAATTAAGTCTTTTAAAGAAAAAAAAAAAAACAACCCCATAGGAAATTTGGCAAAGGATACAAACAAGTGATTTATGGAAGACAAAATTTCAGTATCCAAAAAAAAAGGATGCTCAACACCTATAGTAGCAAGAGAAATGCAAACTTAAAGGAGGTATCGTTTTTTACTGGCAAAAAGAGTGATAATATTCAGTGCTGACCATGATGCAGGAAAGAGATATTCTCATATATTGCTGGCAAGTACACAGGATATCTGAGTAGGGCTGTCCAATAAGATCAACTATCTTTAGCTTATGAACGCTGAATTAATCACCAAATTTAGAATAACCAAACGTCTCTAAGCAAAAGCCCTTGGGACACGTATGTTATTTCTGCCAACAGCCTCTGAGCATCCATCATGGACAGACACCATGCTTCTGAGCCAGGCACACCATACCAGGCACAGTGGGCTTAGGGATGGACAGACTGTGACCTGCCCTTAGGGACACGCTGAGGGGCTTCCCTGGTGGTCCTTGGCCAGGGCTCCAAGCTCCCAGTGCAGGGGCCCGGGTTCGCTCCCTCGTCAGGGGACTAGATTCCACAGGCCACAGCGAAAGATCTTACGTGCCACAACTAAGCCCCACGAGGCGGCCAGATATATACATAAATATTAAATAATAATAACCTTTAAAAAAGAACAACTGGACAGGGGAGAGAGACTGGGACATGTCTTAGTCTGCGTGAGCTGCAGCGGCAAAAGACCAGAGACCGGCCAACTTAAAAAACAGGCGCCTTCCTCACAGTTCTGGAGGTGGGGCAGCCCGCACGTAGGGACCCCAGACTTCGTTCTCAGGGCGGGCCCACTTCCTGACCTCCAGGGGGTCCCCTGCCCACCAAGTCCTCTTACAGCAGAAGGGGTGAGAGCAAGCCTGTAGATTCCTCCTCCTCTTAGGAGGGCTCTAATGCCACCCCGGGAGCGCCACACTCATGACTCTTTCTAACTCTAACTGCCTCCCAAAGGCCCCACCTCTTAACACCATCACAGTGGGGGCGAGGGGTTAAACAGGAATTTGAGGAGACACAAACACCCAGCCCATAAGCGTTCAGTCAGCTGTGGTCACTAGCTAATAGACGGATCATCTCAGATACAGCGTCTGCATTAAAGGGTACTCCTCAAATGTTTAAGCACTCTTCCCAAGTCTTATTTACTCTATTAATTTATTTCACAAGCCCTTTCTTAGCAAATAATGCAAACAGGGAACTTAGCAAGAATAAGTGAAGTCTAAATTAAAGCAAGTACCCTCCATCAATTTTTATTTCCATTTTTTCAGAAAAGGCAACAGAGAGTCATGTGCAAGAGTATGGCCATCAATAAAATCCACGGAAGAACTAACTGTCCCTGATTTTCCTGAAAATGAAATATGGAAATGTCCCCATTTGTGGAGATATAAGTGTAGGGTCCTCAGAAGAAAATAATCAATTAGAAAATCACTTAATATTGATTGAAGGTTTAACATGTGCCAGACGCTATGCTAAGGCAGGCTTTGTATACTATCTCATTTAATCATCACAAAACTTGAGGTTTTATCAATCATCACAAAACTTGAGGTTTTATCACAAGGCCCACTTTACATATGTGGGCACCAAGGCTCAGAGAGGTCAAGTAACTTGTCCAAGGTTACCCAGCTAAATACCAAAAGAGTAAAGGTTATTAAAACTCAGGTCTGAAAGCTCATGCTGTTAATCAAATGGATAAGAATAAGAATATAAATATAGCTATCACTTATTGAGTGCTTACTGTAAGCCAGGAACTGTGTTAAGAATCTCATAATAAATGAATCATTATCTTCTTCAAATTTCTCTGACATTTACTCACTTGAGCGTCTCCATTAAATCTGAAGAAGACAGAAGGAGTGAGTCAGGAGAACAGGAAATCCGTGGACAGAAACCCTTGATTTGATTTGGTTTGGGGACTTTAGGGCATGTTGTCTTAGTTGCTACTGTAACAGCACATCTTTCCATTCAGCAGCATTCTGTTATAGAAAAGAGCAGGAGTTTCATCCTACAAACCACGAAATGAATGATCAAGGGCAACGGGTCCCCTACCTCTCTGAGCCTCAGCTTCTTCATCTGTAAAATGGCACAACAAAAACACCCCCACCACTTCCCTCATGGCTGTATTATAAAAATCAAGTGTGACAAAGGCTGCAGAAGTACTTTATATCTTTTTAAAACCCTCCGTTTAAGGAACTTCCTGGTGGTACAGTGGATAGGGATCTATCCCCCAATGCAGGGGACACGGGTTCTATCCCTGGTCCAGGAAGGTTCCACATGCCCGTGGGCCACAGCTACTGAGCCACGAGCTGCAGCTACTGAAGCCCAGAGGCCGAGAGCCCGTGCCCCGCAACAGGAGACGCCTCCGCAGTGAGAAGCCGCGTTCTGCCAGGCAGAAGAGGCCCTGCTCTCCACAACTACAGACAGCCCAAGCAAGCAATGAAGGCCCAGCACAGCCGTAAATAAACAAACAGCTATAAGTTTAAGCCTAAGGCTCAAAATTGATTCACCATACTATGATATTTACATGAGCTTGACCACTCAGATGCTATAAACACCATGTAAAAGACTGGGCATTAATAGTTAAAGCCGCTTGGTGCTGGCTCAAGAATACAGAATACATACGTAGATGGAGGGATAGAGGCTGGAAACAGACCACCCACATATGGGAATTTGGTGGATGATAAAGCAGAATTCAAACCACTGGGGGAATGAGATACTTCAGTGAGTATGTCAGAACAACTGGGCATCCAAATGGAAAAATCGTGAGTGTGACGCTGACTTTATCACTTATTCTAGTACAATTTCCAGATGTTCCAAAGATTTAAACATGAAAATAATCAAACTGCAAATTCCTAGGAGATAACACAGGAGAGTTTACTTATTTTTAGAAATGGCTATCTTTCCAAATAAGACACAAAGGTACAAAAACTATAAAAGAGAAAAGATTTTCAAATTTGACTGTATAAAAATTAAAACCTCCTGCAAAGGAAATAAATACCACAAACGATTTCAAAAAGCAAATGAGAAGTTGGGAGAGAATATGGCAACATATATGACAGACAAGGGACTAAATCCCTTAGTAATTAATTAATAAACTGACAAATGTTTAATGAGCAACTCTTACATGCCAGGAACCATTCTAAGCTTTTGGGGATTCAAACCAATTAAAACTTCCTGCCTCTTGGAGCTCACATTCTGTGGGAAAGTCCACAAAGGGATCTTGGATATTAGTAGAAAAAGAATAAAAAATGAGCAAAGACCATAAAGAGTTTGCACAGTTTATAATACAAATGGTATTTAAACATATGAAGTGTTTATGCATCCTCATAACAAATGAGATACCAGTTAAATTTCAATAGAGTACCATTTCATCCACCAGATTTTCCAAAATAAAAAATGTGATAATTTACGTGTTGACAAAGGTACAGAGAAATAGGCATCTTCTTGTGTTTTAGGTGGCAGTGTGACTGGTCCAAGTTCTTTGAAAAGCATTTTGTCATTGTGTGTGATTATCTAGACCAGGGGTGTGGGTGCTCAGTCATTGGCTCTTTGTGACCCCGTGGACTGTAGCTCGCCGGGCTCCTCTGTCCATGGGATTCTCCAGGCAAGAATACTGGAGTAGGTTGCCATTTCCTTCTCCAGGGGATCTCCCCAACCCAGGGATCAAACCCACGTCTCCTGAACTGGCAGGCAGATTCTTTATCATTGCGCCGTCTGGGAAGACTGATTTGTCATCATCGATCACAATTACAAATGCACCCACTCTTTAGCCCAGCAATTCTGCTTCTAAAAACTGAAGCTACAGGTATATTTGTGTATGGGCGCCGTAGCATGTATATGAGAACGTTCACTATAGCATTGCTTCTAGTAGTGAGACTCACAAACAGCCTAGATACCCATCAACAGGACCGTGGTTAAACAAATATTAAGTGAAAGTGAAAGTCACTCAATCATGTCCACCTCTTTCAACCCCATGGACTGTAGCCTGCCAGGCTCCTCTGTCCATGGAATTTTCCAGGCAAGAATACTGGAGTGGGTTGCCATTTCCTACTCCAGGATAAACAAATATGGAACACATCTAAAAACAGTAAAAATTGTTTAAAAAAAAAAAGAATATAGTTTCAGGAATTCCCTGGCAGTCCAGTGGATAAGACTCTGCTTTTACTGTCCAGGGTCTGGGTTCAATCCCTGGTTGGGGAACTAAGATCCTGCAGGTGGCAAGACTTGGCATTAAAAAAAAAGAAAAGAATATAGTTGCTGAAAATAATGTATGAAAGATTCTTCAAAATACATTGTGAATAAAAGTAAGGTTCTAAACAGTTACATGCAATGCTGAGTTGATAAATGTTTAATAATGTAAAAAAAATTGTAAGTATGTTTATATTATATAATTATAAATTATACTAAATAAAGGATTTTCATGTACAGATTATAAATAATAGAATAAACAATATTCTTCATTGTAAATTCCATCCTTTAAAATCAATGTGATGTGCTATTTCTTACAAAATCTATTGTCAGTTTTATAAATCTATCACCAACAGTCATGTTACAAAATCGAACCATGAAAAAAGCTTGAGAACTATTCAGTTAGCATAGAAATCGCTCAAATTGACGAGTGTGTTCAAACATGAAGATCGGTTGATAGCTCAGTTTTATTCCCGAGGAAAACAAACAGGAAACAACAAGTATGTATGTTGGAACTTCACCGTTTATCAGCAACGTGGGCTGCTTGACCCAATCAGGTCACAGTTTCTGAAAACTAAAGAATATTTCCTGGGGCTTCCCTGGTGGTCCAGTGGCTAAGACTCCACACTCCCAACGGAGGGGGCCCGAGTTCGATCCCTGACCAGGGAACTAGATCCCACATGCCACAACTAACACCCAGGGCAGACAAATAAATTAAATTAATAAATTAACATTTTTTTAAAAAAAAGAATATTTCCTCACCTTTCTGTTCTTCACAACATCGCAGAGTCAGACCCAGCACTCTTACACCGAACCTGTGTCTCTGCCATTTTCCGCACCACCGTCTCAAGGCTAGAACAGGAGTCAGCCAAATCCTTGAGCCACATCCGGGCAGCCGTCTGGTCTGTAAGTGCAGTTTGGAGCACAGCCCCTCCGCATCTGTGTACCTCTAAGGCTGTTTGTGTGCGCCAGTGGCAAAGTTGACCATTGAAACCGTGTCTGCAAACGCTCGGATATTTACTATCCGGCCCTTAAGCGAGCGTGTGCAGACCCCTGGTCTAGATCACCAACAGAGCAACAAATAACACTCTGATTTGCCATGTTTGCTCATTTCCAGGATGCAAACATTCCCACTATGACCAGTTCCAAGCCACCAACGCATCCTCACAAAAGGCAGAGTTGGGAGAGTATGTGTAGCATTTCCACGCTACAGATAATGACACATGAGGTGTCAGTGACTTCAGGAAGGCAGGTGACAGTAACACGTAGTCAAATAGTTAGGAAGCCATGAGTTGTATTTGTTTTAATATGATTTACTTAATAATAAGGTCACACAATTCACTTTTTAACAATGGCTGTGTTTGATAACCAGCTCACCAGATTCCTGAAAATGCAGCAGTGGTCTCCTGTGAGCCGACAGGGCTGGCTCCCGCACACCGCTGGACGGGGTGCACCAATGTGTGAAAACGCATGAGCAAGAGCACGGCCTCCCGTCCTTCTACACTTCTATGTGCACAGAATGTCTGAAGATGCGTGAGAAGCCAAGGTGGACCACGGGTCCAGGAGATGGAGTGACATGGAGATTTATTTTTTTACTGGAGATTCTTTTTGAATTTTTATGCCTATGTGACCCCTAAAAGCCCAATTTGTTATTGTTTTTTGGCGGGCTATTAAATCCCTATTTCCTGTGTCCCCCTTTGGCCCTGGAGAGCTGGCGCGGCTGGCGGAGTGCTCGGGCACCGCCGCACCCCCGCTGGGACCCGAGGGCAGCCTCCCCAGGTCCGAGTGCACCGGGGCGAGGTGAATCAGCCTGTGAATCAGCGCGTTTCCCAGATGAAAACCCTGCCGGAAGCCTTCTCAAGAGCGCCAGCCCCACTGCGTTGCCCTGACTTCTATATCTCTGTTCATCTTTCCTGGAAAAAAATAAGCAAGCTTTTCCCCATCACCAATTTCCCCGGAGTTTTGCAAGGCAGGCCACAGCGCCCTGCCTGCCAGCTCCACCCCACGTGGCATGGCTTCCTGCCTGTATTTACCCCGGGCTCCAGGGCCCTGGGCTGCGTCTGTGCCCACGGATCAGCCGGCGGGGGCAGCTGCCAGCCCAGGTCCACCCTCCCAGCTGGCGACCCCGGGCATCTCTGCTGGGGAGACCAGCCTGGCGGTGCCCGGAGCTGCGTCCTCAGGAACCACCTAGAAGACTCAGCCAAGAAGAGGAGATGTTGCCTCAGCCCACGGGGCCTCTGAGGGGCTCTCACTGGCTTTGCCAGCTTCCTGATTCTACGCTGAGCTGCCGCCTGGCGCTGGTCGCCAGCTCCTTTTCGTTCTCTGGTTTATGAACCTCTTTCTGCCTCACCTGGTCCTCACCTGGACACCGGCCTCGTGGCAGAACTCCTCCCATGAGTCCCACGTGGACGGACCGTCTCCTCCCAGAGGCCCACCCCGGCTCCTCGAAGCCCCCGCCCCGTCCTCCTCCCCCTCGGTCCCGGCTCCCTCTCTCCCTGGACTCCACAGTCAGGTCACCTCACTCGCCAGCCTACCGACTCGGGGCCAAGGACGCACCCAGGTTTGTCTCCCAGGGTAAGACTTCCTTGGGGGTGACATGACAGGCAGCAACCAGTGTGGCTACGCTCTCCCTTCTAGCTCCTGGAGATCCCTCCTCCCAGACTCAGCGTCCAGGCTAGATGAGGCTGGGGGTGTCTTAGGCTCCCCCGAGGCTGTGTGTGTGACCGGGGTTTACTGGGCCGTGTTCCCCAGAGATGGCGGGAGGAGAACGAGAGTGGAAGGAGGCCAAGCCAAGCAAGGATGCAGCGCTCTGCGTTCTGGGCTTCCATCGCTGAGTGACGGGCATCCAGATCAGTGGCGGAAATCAACTGCTCCTCCCTCGTGTCCACAGACTCTGCAGATCAGGAATGTGGACGCCAAATGGGACAGCAGCTGGTTTCTGTCCCACGTGTCTCAGGCCTCAGGTGGGAACACTCGAAGGCTGGATGGCTCAATGATAGGGACTGGATCTATCTAGAAGCTGCCTGACTTGCAAGTATGGCTGAACTGGGATGCGTCAGGCCAGGGGGTCTACATGTGGCCTTTCACATGGCTTTGGGCTTCTCACTGCATGGCTGCTGGGTTTTGAGAGCACGCCTCCCAGGGGGAGGAGTCTTGGGGAAGAAGAGTTGCAGGAGATTATGGCAAACGCTGCAAGACTTGTTCTGACCCGCTTCCTGTCGGCAGCAAAGTTCTGCTGATTCAGCTGCATTCCACTGGTCACAAGTTATCGCTCAGCCCCGTCCAGATGCAAGGAGAAGGGACTTGTGTCTAGGCATCAGTGAGCCTTAGACAAGATCACACTGCAGAAGAACACACGCTGGGAGGCACTGCGGTGCTCATCTTTGAAACTGCCGTCTCCCACGTGCTCCGCGGGTGCCTCTGCTGATCCCATGTGAGGAGCTCCGGAGAGACGGCAAGTCACACCTTGGGGTCGCCCAGTCCGGGGCTGGGGACCGAGACCGTCTATACCCACGCACTCATGTGTCACTGGCCACAGGCCGCCCTTGGGAGAGCGCAAATTTGCAGACCCTTCTGTCTGCCTGTGAGCAGACAGAGCAGACTCTGGCAGGCTGCGGGCAGCCCCCGGGACCGTGTGTGCGCCGGAGACGCAGGCACTGGCCTTGGCGTTGAGCGCACTGTAGCAACAGGTGAGCATAAACCGGAAAGGGGTCCCGGGTGGTGTGGGCAGGCTCCTTCCTTTCAGCTGCTCTCACGGAGGACCCTGCCCGGCGGAGAGGGGAGGGCGCTTGTAATAGCAGAGGTGCCTCGGAGTGCTGGGGGCTGGGAGTCCGAGGTCAGGGTGCCAGCGCCGTCAGGCCGTGGTAGAACCCTGTTCCAGGCGCACCCGGTCGTCTTCCGGTTGTTCCTCACGCGCCAGGAGCACGAAGGGGACACACCCTCTCTGCTGATGCCCGCAGGGCACAAACCCGCTTCCGAGGGCTCTGCTCATCAGAGCCTAGTCACCTCCCAAGGGCTTCCCCTTCACACACCAGCACGGCGGAGGGTGCGGCTTCCGCACGCCGCCGAGGGCTAGCTGGGCTGGGGCCTCGGTGCAGACCCCGCGCTCAGGCAGCGGTGCGGGCGGGGGTCGGGCCCTGGTGTTTGGAGTTAGACGGCTCCCGGCGCCGCTATGAGCACTGTCTTTGGTGACACGGGGGTAATAAGCGTGCTCACCCCGCAGGGCGGTGGTAAAGACGAAATGACGTTGCGCAGGAGAACCACGAACACAGCGTCTGGCACCCGGCGAGGGCTCAAAGCGTTGACACATCGTCTTGTTATTTTGGTAAAGACAAGAAAGGGAGTCATCCACCCAGCCGGGAGTGGAGCAGGGACAGACTGTGGGCCCTTCCTGACGATCTGACAGAGCTGGGGTGTGACGGCGACGAGACGCTGCCCCTGGGGCGGCTGCCGAGGCGTGTCTGTGCGCCTAACGCGGGGTGCAAAGCCGGCTGCGAGGGAGCCCCCCGCCCGATGGACGCGGGTCGTCCACATCCGCGCTCTCCCAGCTCCGCCCAGCCCGCCACCCTCTGGGTTTCCCTGGTCAGTCCTACCTTTTCTAATTTTTTAAATTTTATTTATTTTTTAACTGATGGAAAATTGCTTTACGATTTTGTGTTGGTTTCTGCCATACAACAAATCAGTCATAATTATACATATATAGTTATGTAATATGTAATATACATGATATATAAAAGAAGTAAGGTGTGTGTTTTTATATATGTGTGTGTGTATATATATATTTATAAGCACCTGCTCTCTCTGTCCTCATTCATTTCTCAGCTGCCAGGAAACATAACACTTGCATTTCTTTCTATTTATCTGGTCACAGTTGTTTGGGTTTTTCGTTTGTTTTAATAAAATAGCTCCTAAATACCAAAAATGTGCACGTGTGTATATAATACAGATTTATAGTTTTTTTAATAATACAATTAATATACAGGTGCTTGATACCAAATTAAAAATAAATAAGCAAAACACCACCAGCGTCTTTAAGGTCTGCATGCTCCCCTGCCTAATTTCTTCTTGTCTCCACCCAAGAGGTTGCCATCATCCTGAAATTTACACGGATCATTCTCTTGCTTTTTCTCTGCAGTATATTATATTAGTTATCTACTGCTCTGAAATGAATTATTCCCAAACTTAGCAACTGAAAACAACACATGTTTATTATTTCTTAGGTTTTGTGGTCAGGAATTTGAGAGAAACTTCACTGGTGGTTCTGGATCCAGATCTCTCATGAGGTTGCCATCAAGACTTCAGCCAGGGAAGGGGACTTCCCTGGAGGTCCAATGGTTAAAACTCCACACTTACAATGCAGGTGTGCAGGTTCAATCCCTGGTCAGGGAACTAAGATCCCACCTGCCGGGTGATGCAGCCAAAAATTTAAAACCTTTTGAAACAGACATCAGCCAGGGCCACAGTCATCTGAAGGCCTGGCTGGGGCTGCAGATACGTTACCAAGATGGTGCAGTGGCACCGCTGTTGGCAAGAGGTCCTTGCCACGTGAGCTGCTTGAGCGTCATGACACCCAGCTTCCCCAGAGCAAGTGATGCAGGAAGGGCATGAAGGAAGCCACACCGTCTTTCATGACCTAATATCCAACATCACACACCATCACTTAGGCTTTATTCTGTTCATTAGATGTAAGCCATTGACTCCAGCCCATATTCAGGCAGAGGGAAATTAAGCTCCATTTTTCAAAGGAGTGTCAGAATGTAAGAATTTGGTGTGTATGTGTCTGTATGTGCCTGTATTCCTAAACTACATGTCTTTTTTTTTTTTTTTAACCTAAATGGAATCACACTGTTAGTGTTCTGTGATTTGCAATTTTATCCAGCCTTATATTTTTGAGACACATTCATATTGGCAGTGTATAAGTCCACTGGGGCTGCCATATGAAAGCACCATAGACTGGGTCACTTACACAGCTGAATTTGCTTTCCAGAGTTTTGGAGGCTGGAAGTCCAGGATCAAGGTGTCGGTGGGGTTGGTTTCCTCCGAGGCCTCTCTTCTTGGCCTGTTGCCGGTTGTCTTCCCCCTGTGTCTTCACATCGTCTTCCTTCTTCATGTGTTTGTGTCCTAATTTCCTCTTCATACCAGGGCATGGGTCATACTGGATTAAGACCCACCCTAATGATCTCATTTTAGCTTAATTTCCTCTTTAAAGACTCTGTATTCACATACTGTCACACTCTGAGATACTGGGTGTTGCAACTTGAACATAGGAATTTTATGGAGCACAGTTCAATCCATAACATACATAGCGGTGCTGCTTGCTCATTCTCACTGCCCTAGAGTATTCCATCGCATAAATAGACAAAAATAATTTTTTCTATTCTACTACTGATAGATATTTTAATTCCAGTTTTTTTTGTTATAAACCATACTGCCCCACACCTTCTGGCACCCTTGAAGATGTAAGACAATGACATCTTCACGTTTACTAAGCTAATGCCAATATTTTTGCCCAAAGGTTGCACTAATTTGTGTTCCCGTATCAGGATATAGAGTTCTTACTGTCCCCATTATTTCCAATATTTGATATTGTCTCTAAATTTCCTAATTTCATGGATGAGAAATGATATCTTTTGTGGCTCTATTTAGCATTTCTCAGTTTATTTAGCATTTCTATTTAGCATTTTCTCAGGATCACCAACAGGGCCGAGGACCTTTTCACTTGTTTATGCAATGCTTTTTCCCTTCTTTTGTCCACGTATCCATTGGGGGGGCGGTGTTAATTTTTACTGTATTGACTTGTCAAAGTTCTTCACATATTAGCGCTAGACCTAGTGGCTCAGACAGTAAAGAAATTGCCTGCAATATGGCTTGGTCCCTGGGTTGGGAAGATCCCTTGGAGAAGGGAATGGCTACCCACTCCAGGACTGCTGCCTAGAGAATCCCATGGACAGAGGAGCCTGGCGGGTATAGTCCATGGGATCACACAGGGTCGGACATATTGGTAATGTACATATTTTCTGCCAGCTGTGGCTTGCCTTTTTGTTAATGTTTTCTCTTACCAAATTGCATAAGTCTGCACTCTTCTTCTTTCACTTCTCTCTTGTTTGTGTTTCTCTGAGGTCCTGTTATCTCCTTGTTCTACATCCTGTCCTTAGTTAATCGTCCAAGGAATGAACTTGTCATCTACAAATGCCACTGAATCCTAAACTGCAGCTTCAGGTAGCTCTGCTGAGCATCTTAAAGTTCACTGAACACTGCGTGCTTTTTCTCACTTGGGAGCTCTGGCACATGCTTGCCACTCGGTGGAATAACATCTCCCACCTTCACCTGCACTCCTCCGTACACCTCTTTCGCTCTTACTAACCTTCAGATCTCAGGTTCCAGCTTATGGGGCTTCCCCACTGCGCCCCCATAAGGGCTACACAGTTGTCCTGCCACCGCACTTAGCACACTGTCCTACAGTTTATCTTTTTACTTAACTGCCTCCTGGACCGGACTATGAGTCCTTACGACACCGTACCTAGTACTTATGTTTCCGTTCATAACGGACATGCAATAAATACTGTTAAACTAATGAATAATTTTCATTCACTTTCATGCTCAATAATACAACTGACATAAGTAAGCAGAATCATTTGCTATTAAAACATGAACATAAATTTTACACGTTAATCATCAAAATAAAGCTAAAATAACCTCTGAACCTCGTTGCCCCCCGCCAAATAAAAGCATTATAAACATGTACAACCATAGTTAAGTTTCATCAACAGCTTCTGTTCAGCCAAGACCACAACCATGGCAAGACAATCCATGTTTTCAGGATCCCTCAAGATTTCACCATGGCCCTAAGTCCCTCACCAACCTTGGCCAAACTAGCTGCGTTTCCTCCAGAGAGAAATAGGAACTAGGAGGACTGCCTGGTCACACCTGGGCAGGTGGGGGTTGTGACACACCCAGGGAAAAAGTAAACAAGTTACGCGGATGACGGTGCTCTTGGCAAGGACTCAGCGGCGTGCCTGCCCGAAGCCATTGGTTTGGCATTGATAGCCTGCATGGCCTTCCGTGTATGCTTGCCGCCTCTCCTTAATCTCTTCTGCTTCTCTTAGGTCCATACCATTTCTGTCCTTTATCGTGCCCATCTTTGCATGAAATGTCTCCTTGGCATCTCTAATTTTCTTGAAGAGATCTCTAGTCTTTTCCATTCTATTGTTTCCCTCTATTTCTTTGCATCGTTCACTTACGAAGACTTTCATATCTCTCCTTGCTATTCTAAAGTTGCCCTGTCTTTTGCCCCCTTCTCACATAAGGGCTACTCAATCAATAGACTATTTTAATAAATAGAAGGCATAAGCCCATTGAACTGAATGTCTAAAAATGACTCTCTTCTCCTAAATTCGGCTTTTGCTCACACTGATCATTTTACAGTCCTGCTCAAAAGTAGGTAGTGATTCCCATCAACAGAAAGTTCACAATCCTAAGCCACCTATTCCAGGAGCCCCACAACCTGGGTTTGGAAACTTGGGGAGAATTATGCTAAGCGGAGAAAGAGGTTGGACATTCTAGGAGAGATGGCATTGGCAAAGGTGTTGATGAAAAGTGGAGAGACGTTTCCGTGGGTTCCTAGACCATGGCGACTGGAGGGTAGAGTTTCTACCCAGCAGCATCCGAAGATTCACTTTAGCAGAGACCCACTCACACCACTCTGGGGACCCTTCCCTGATCTCACCAACCCTCATGGTTGTGCCTGCCTCTGGCTTTCCACCAACTTGTGTTCCCACGTCTAGCGTCACAGGTAACTTACACTGCTTCATGCTGCTAACCACTGTCATTTTTGTATAGTATCTATAATGTGTTGTTTCACTTCAGTGGTGAATCCCTAAAGGACAGTAGCAGTATCTAGGGCAAGAGTGTACCCAGAGCAGAGGCTTGAAACAACTGGTTCCTTAGAAAACAAGGAGGGGCTGCCCAAATTAGATAGTTGGGTTATGTTCACCTCTGGAATGAAAAAAGTTGGTTAAACTTAGTGGGAAATCACTTATGCTGATTAGCAGCCAAGGAAATAATATAGGAGTTTATCAGCCTTACTGAAAATTTAATTTAAAAACCATTCCATCATCCAATTAATTTAACAGTCTGGTGGCATTGGAGTAGTTTTCACACTAAGTGGGAAAAAACAACGCTCCTTTTTTCAGTGGAGGAGATAAGACCAGACAAATGTCTGCAAGTAGTCACACACATGTGACTGTCTGAATCTAGATCTAGCTCTGGATTCGAGCCAATGTCATTTCACCCGAGCCCCAACCAGTCACATTCCACATAGAACAACATGTGTCTGGACTCGTTACTTCGCAATCTTGCAATGACCTTTGAAATAGCCTCTTATTATTGGATGAAAGCTGCTTTGAAGCAAGGGAAGCTGATTGTAAATGCCATGTTCTGGAGCCCAGGCCAAGTGCATCTTCACAAAAGTTCTATCATATTGTTGACAGACATGAAATAGCTGCTGCATGTTGACTACTGCAAACCAGAAGTGCACCTATACTTACATCCGTGGGATGGGGCAGGAGGTCTGTGAGATTAGAAAGGTTCACCCTACATTGACAATCCCTGCGACTGCATTTAATCCAACACTTTCCTCTGAACTCCTCACGGCTTCTCCAACCTCATTACCTCTGGGTTGGACTCCTTCACCTGCAAGAGTCTCTCTTCACAATTATGGCACCTCAAGACATTTGAAAGTGAGTCAGTCTCCCTTTAGAACATTTAAATGCTTCTTTAAAACAAAGAAATGTAATTGTTTACTTTTTCAAACAATTAACCAAAAAATGGCAAAGGTAGGCGAATTCATGAAAGAAATAATAAAGGGAATAAAGAAAATCGGTTGAAAACTTTAGGTGCACAATTACCTTAGTAATTCTTCCCTTAGTTTGTTTTTATGCCAAAAACATATTTGAGGCATTTTACAATAAGAAATATTCAGTTCAGTTCAGTCACTCAGTCATGTCCGACTCTCTGTGACCCCGTGGACTGCAGCACGCCAGGCCTCCCCGTCCATCACCAACTCCCGGAGTCCACCCAAACTCATGTCCATCGAATCGGTGATGCCATCCAACCATCTCATCCTCTGTCGTGCCCTTCTCCTCCCACCTTCAATCTTTCCCAGCATCAGGGTCTTTTCAAATGGGTCAGCTCTTCAAATCAGGTGGCCAAAGTATTGGAGTTTCAGCTTCAACATCAGTCCTTCCAAT
Source organism: Alces alces (assembly GCA_015832495.2). Classification (NCBI taxonomy): domain Eukaryota; kingdom Metazoa; phylum Chordata; class Mammalia; order Artiodactyla; family Cervidae; genus Alces; species Alces alces. The sequence goes on along the minus strand of JADEYB020000019.1, from coordinate 46,722,283 downwards.
GAACACCCAGGACTGATCTCCTTTAGGATGGATATTAATAGAAAGATGGGCCTCCCTGGTGGCTTGGTGGTAAAGAATCCACGTGCGAGTCCTGCACACAAGGGAGACGCAGGCTTGATCCCTGGTCAGGAAGAAATGGCAGCCCCCTCCAGTGTTCTTACCTGGAGAAGCCCATGGACGGAGCCTGACAGACTGCAGTCATGGGTTGCAAAAAGGCAGACATGACTTAGTGACTAAATGACAACAAAAAATTAAAGAACAAGAGATGAAGCATGAAAAGAGAGTAAAAATTCTATCAAAACCCTAAGTAAAAGGAAGTATCTTAACTCATTCCGGTTGCTAAAAGAGAACACCACAGACTGGGAGGCTTGTAAACAACAGAAATTTATTTCTCACAGTTCTGGAGGCTGGAAGTCCAAGCTCAAGGCACCTACAGACCCATTGTCTGTTGAGAATCCACTTTCCTCTCGCTGAGTCCACACCTGGTGGATGGAGGGAGAGAGCTCCTGGGGTCTCTTATAAAGATAAAAAATCCCATTCATAGGGGCTTCGCCCTCGTGGCCTATTGCCTCCCGAAGACCGCATCTCATAAATCCATCACATTAGGTGTTAGGCTTCAACATTTGAATCAAGGGGCACAAACATTCAGTCCACAGCGGGGAGCTGTAACTGACCGTGAATCTCAACTCGGTGAGGCCAAAGGATGCTGGCACCCGGTGGGGGGGAAGAGCCCAGGAGAAGTCCCTGAGTGCCTTGTGCTGCAGACCCATGGAGGGAGGGGGCGTTTCCACACAGTCATCTGACCCTCCCCGCACCTACTGAATCAGAGTCCCCAGGCAGGAAGCCCAGATGTCTGTCTAATAGAAGGAAGCATGAAGAAAGACAACCTTTTTCTTTGCTCTGAGACTATCCATGACAGATGGTTTCTCTGAAGATCATGGGACAACGAAATGCACAGTGTGGATCGTGTGGCTCTTCCTCACTCTGAGCTTCAGCAGAGGTTGAGACGTAGCCTGATCACAGCGGGTGAAAGATCCGGGTGCATCTCACCAGCGCGGCCCCGGGACCAGCAGAGAGACGGTGCACTCGGGTGCATGGCCTCTCCTTCAGGGGCAGTGAGGAGCGGGTAGGGCCACGCACGTGTGAGTGTGTGTGCTGGCTCAGTCGTGTCTGACTCTTTGGGACTCCAGGATATAGTCCCCCCAGGCGCCTCTGACCATGGGACTTACCAGGCAAGAACGCTGGAGTGGGTTGCCATTTCCTTCTCCAGGGGGTCTTCCTGACACAGGGCTCAAGCCTGGGTCTCCTGTATTGCAGACGATTCTTTACCCTTAGTGCCCCCTGGGAAGCCGTGCACAGAGCCGGTCCCCAATAATAAATGTTAGCAGTTTTTACAGTTATCCTCAAAGGTCACTGTTCTTTACTGGACTTTGGCAGGGGCTGAAAATGTCAGATAACCAACAAGAAGCAGTAAAAAAAAAAAAATCATCCCTTCTCTCACTACACCTGCTTTGTAGCACTGTTGCCTGCAAAACCTATTACTGATTTCTGGGGAAATGAAGAGAGGACCTGGGTAATAAAGGCAAAGCTTCTTTTTCTTTCTCTCTGTGCTGAGTGTAGCTTCACTGGCTCACAGTGGGGCATGTGCAGAGGCCTTGCAGTGGGGGCCTCACCCCAGGGTTCCTGGTGGGGAATGCCAGTGTCCACACCTCCACTCAGGGCTTCCCAGGTGGCTCAGTGGTAAAGAATCCTCTTGCCAGTGCAGGAGACGCAGGTTCGGTCCCTGGGTTGGGAAGATCCACTGGAAAAGAAGTGGCAACCCACTCCAGTGTTCTTGCCTGGAGAATCCCATGGACAGAGGAGCCTGGCGGGCTACAGCCCACGCGGTCGCAGAGTCCGGGAAGACTAAAGCGACTGGGCATGCACGCAAGCCTCCACTGAGGCGCGGGCAGAAGGGCCACCTGAACACCATGATTCAAGACGGTGGCCGGGCTTGCAGCGGGGCGGGGAGGGGCCCCGAGAGCCCCCCTCCCGCATCCGGCGCCGAGCAGCACAGCCCCGCCCACCAGCCGATGGCGCAGGTCACAGGACAACACTTTCCTCTGTTCAGAAACAAGTTCGGTCTAGTCCTGTTGGCCCCAACGACACTGCGCAGGAAGACCTTGTTGGGGGCCCACTCAGGAGGGCGGGAGACAGTCCACCCACAGCACAGGGCAAGATCCGTACTTCACTCGCTTACACAAGCACCCCATGAGGGGACCCATTTTACAGACAGAAAGACCAGGGAAGAATGGGTCCGAGTCATCACCGGTGCGTGACAGAGCTGAGCGTCCGCCTTCAGCACCGACACTGCGCTCTTAAGGCCCAGTTCTCACAGCTCCGCCCGGGGAAGGACTCCGGCTGCTGGTGGTGGGGAGAACCTCGAGCTGCAGGCACTTGGAGGGCCAAGCGGTGGCTTTGTTGTACAAATTAAAGCCTGAGCTACATCACCAGAGTCCCTGTGTATGCGGCCACACTTTTCACAAAACAAAGTGAATAGGGTCAAATGTCAAACTGGAGAAGACTCTTAAGAGTCCCTTGGACTGCAAGGAGATCAAACCAGTCAATCCGAAAGGAAATCAGTCCTGAATACTCATTGGAAGGACTGACGCTGAAGCTGAACTTCCAATACTTTGGCCACCTGATGCGAAGAGCTGACTCATTGGAAAAGACCCTGATGCTGGGAAAGATGGAGGGCAAGGAGGAGAAGGGCACGACAGAGGACGAGATGGTTGGATGGCATCACCGACTCAATGGACAGGAGTTTCAGGAAATTCTGGGAGCTAGTGAAGGACAGAGGGGCCTGGCGTGCTGCAGTCCATGGGGTCGCAGAGTTGGACACGACTGAGCGACTGAACATCAAAATGGCAAGCGCGCGCGTGGGTCTCACTCTGATCTTGGCCTGGAAGACTTTAGGAACGGGATTTGTCACGCGTCCACATCTAGCAGGCAGAACCCGTCAGAAACCCTCAGCTGATTCCCCGGAGTCTGAGTCATTGGGTAACCTCATCAACTTTCCCCTTTGTTCAGAGCATGGCCAGTAACATCCTTTTTTGAAATTTTCTCAACTCCTTCTAAAGGGCAGTCACCCCAGAAGTCATTTGTTTTAAAGTTTCACATTCAAGCCAGCATAAAAGTGGAGAATGAAACGCTGTGTGGATCTCGTGAACTGGAACCCAGATAGTGAGAGCTCACAAACTCCCGGTGGGGGTGACCCAGGCTCCCGGGGGCGGGAGCCGGGCGGGGTGTCCTAGCGTGGCCCCCAGAGCACAGCCAGCTCCTTGTTCCGTTCCTGAACCATCATCAAGAGCCAAACACTCGCGAAGGAGGCCGCGGTGTCGGTTAGCGCATCCGCTTAGGAGGAGTAGGTGCCCGGACTGCTTTTATTTACATTCCCAGGGACCCATCAGTCACCGGGGAGCATCTGGAAGAACCGACACTCCCTGGACATCCTCCCGGATAGACAGCTTGTCGACTTGGAGAAGGATGACATTTTAAGACCGCAGTAAGGTGAGATCTGAAAGCATCTGAAACTCTAGGGCCCTCGGAGCAGCTGCTGGACACGGGACTCGAGAGCCCTCGAAGAAGCAAGCTGCCCGGGACGCAGGAAGCCGCGCTGCTCCTCCCACCGCGGCCGGAGCCAAAGCCTGCCTCGCGCCACCCCCTCCCAGCTCCGGGAAGAGCGGGGCTCCGGAAAGAACGGAAAAGCCGAAACCCTGGAGAGGCGGAGCTCAGGAAGGGAGCCTCGGATAGACCCGGATGGACCAGCGAGGATCAGAAAGGGTAAAATCGAGTCCAGCGTTGGCTTTAGAAATAACTCCAAGGCATAATGAAAAGCAAAGTTCGAATGCCATCTTGGGGCGTGAGACAACAGCCAAGTCCCTTTTGAATCTCTTGTTTACAAATACGTTTAATTAAAACGGTTTTGACAGCAATAGTGTGCTCAGCAGGTCGTGTTCATGGCTGGAAAGACTCGCAGCGAAACCTCACCTTTAAAAGGAACACACTTGCTCTCATCCTAAAATGTGTTGGCTACCAGGCCTGGAGAGAATGAAGGGACACAGCGCTATGGAAACCAGATGCAAATTCTAGGACACAAGTGGTTCACTGGTGCTTACAGAAATTCCGGATCTAGAGACCACTGATGTCAGGGCCAGGAAGACTGCAGAGCATCTGGGAGGAAATGATCTCGAGGAGCCAGCGTGGAGCAAGGCACATCAGACTTTTTTGATAAAAAGAAGTTTGTTTTTCATATAACTAATTTTCAATCATATTCTTCTTTTCAGGTTATAAAAGTAGGATCGTCTCACTGTTTTTTATTTTTTCATGGGAGTAGAATTGCTTTACGATGCTGTGTTAGCTTCTGGTACACACGGCATGAATCAGCTGTGTGTGTACATGTATCTCCTCTCTCCTGAACCTCCCTCCCTCTACTCCCATCCCACTCCTCTAGGTCATCATCACTATTTTCTTTAAAAGCACTAAAAAAATAAATAAGCAGGTGAATGGCCCCACCGTTATCCAAGCCCTCAGAGATGACCATCATTAACTGATTTATCCACGTTTTTCTCTGCATGCATACTACTGTACAAAAAACAGGACTTATACAGATGTAGCTCGATTCTCACAAGATTCCTGTTCCTGGAAAGGTGGTCTCCAAAAGCAAACTAACACTTAAAATAATTTCAGTTTAACTTTGACATTCACCTATGCATGCTTCATTTGTGAAACTGAGTAGTCCAGTAGGAAAACTTAGTATCGTCATTTTGATAGTGGGTCAATTTAGCGGTTCCCATATACAAAGTGTGAATCATTAAATAGTTTCCGTTATTTGCATAGTTAACGAAAATGATCATACCATTAAGCAACATCCAGGTACTGTTAAAGCATTTTATGTATGTTAACTCTTAAGAAAACCCTGTGAGGAAGGTAGTCATATCCTATTTCAGGTGGAGAAAATAAGGCTCAGATAAATTAATGCTCCCAAGGTCAGGCAGCAAGCAATTGTGATATCACTTATTCAAACCTGTTCAAACCAAAGTCAATGTATGTTCCATCTTACCGCTTACCACTCAAGTAATCAGGTCATGGTTACGCATATATGTGGGTAAATAAATCAACATCCTCAAAGTTGTTTTGTGGTGTGACTGTGCATATTATAGAACAATTAGTAGAGGTAGTGAGCTTGGAGTCCATTCTCTAGCTCTTAGCACCGGCGGGACCTTGAGCAAATCTTTTAACCTAAACACAGCTCTATAAACTGAAGATCCTATCCAAAGTAATAATGGCCTCACAAGGCTATCAGGAATGGAAAAGGAAAAGTGCCATCGATCCTACAAATATTTTTTTAAAATTAGTAAGGAAAGAGTATGAATAAGAATATGTCCCCCAAAAGGCAAATTAAATAGTCACATTCTTAAAAGATACAGATTACTAAAACAGACATGAGAAGAAATAAAATGTAAGAGTAAGTCCATATTCATTAAACAAATGGAATTGTAATTAAAAACCTTCATAAAAATACATAGGCAAGTCTAGATGGCTTCTCTGACAAATTCCATCAAATATTTAAGAAAGAAACAATACAAATCCTACACAAATACTTTCAGAAAATATAGGAGGAGGAAAATTTCCATTTCATTTTATGAAATCAGCATCACCCAATACCAAACAAAGCAAACTGCAGTAAAACTATGGCAAATATTCTTCATGAACTTAGAGGCTCAAAGTCCTAAAAGAATATTGGCAAGACAAACCAAATAATATTTTTTAAGTGTACTACATCATGTTCAAGTAGGACATATTCAGGACTTCAAAGTGAGTTTGACATTTGATAATCAATCAGTGTAATTTCTGTAAGAAGGGAAAGATTTGACCAAACACTTTAGAAAAATATGTTATACAAATGTTTACAAGCATATGAAAAGATGCTGAGCAAATCATTAATCACGGAAGCACACACTCAAAAGATGGACACCACCAAGTGTTGACAAGCATATGAAGCAATTGGAACTTAAGTATTTTTGATGTAAAATGGCATGTAAAATGGTATTCATTCTGGAAAACAATTTGGTAATTTCTTATAAAATTAAACATATACTTACTATGACCCATCAATTCTATTCCTATATATTTACGCAAAGGAAAAGAAAACATATGTCCACATAAAAGTCATATTCATCAATGTCCATAGCAGACCTCTTCATAACTGACCCAAACTAGAAACAGTTTTCCTTTTCCAACTTTTCCTTCACTGAGTGACTAGATAAACAAACTGTGGTACATACGTACAGTAGAACTCTACAAAGCAACAAAAAGGATTGAATTACTGATGGATGAATCACACACACATTATGCCAAGCAAAAGAGACAAGATCCAAAAGGCTATCTACAGTATGATGTTGCTTATGTGAAACTCTAGAAAAAGTGAAACCACAGTGATAGGAAGCAGATCAGTATTTTCCCTGGTGGCTCAGACAGTAAAAGAATTTGCCTGCAATGCAGGAGACCTGGGTTCAATCCCTGGGTCGAGGAGATCCCCTGGAGGAGAGCATGGCAACCCAGTCCAGTATTCTTGCCCGAGAACCCCATGGACAGAGCAGCCTGGCTGGCCAGAGTCCATGGGGTCACAAAGAGTGGGACACGACTGAGCGAGTGAACACGGCAGGATGGAGAGAGAATTAACCGTAGAAGGGAACCAGAAGCCTTCTCAGCGGAGAAAGGTTCTGTACCTCAATTACCGTGTCGATTACACGTCTATTTTCAAAGCTGGGCTTTGTCAGCCCTGGCTCTCCTGACATTCCCGGCAGCCTAGTTTTTGTTCTGGAGGAATGGCCTGTCCATTCCTGGATGTTCAACAGCAGCCCTGGCCTCTGTTGCCCCAGATGTCTGTAGCTACCCCACCCCTCAAGTCGTGACAACGAAAAGCGTCTTCAGACATTGCCAGATATCTATACTGGGAGGCAAAATTGCCTCTGGTTGAGAACCACTAGTCAAAACTCATTAAACAGTAGACTTTAAATTAGCTAATGCTTTTGTACATAAATTGTACCTCCTCAAAGCTGATTTTTAAAATTAAGGTGGCAGTTTGGGACTACATGCCTTACACACAGGAGATGTGATTTTATTTTTATGCATTTTACATATCCTTCAATATAATCATTTGAACCTATTTTACTGGAATAATTTTTCTCCAGATTTTTTGAAATGTTATCTAATATTCAACACTGCTACTGAAAAATCCAGTACAATCTTAATTTTCTTTAATCTTTTGGCCACACCACACAGCCTGTGGCATTGAACCTGGCCCCCCTGCGTTGACACTGCAGTCTTAACCCACTGGACTACCAGGAAACTCCTAGGTGCAATCTTAATTCTTGATGTTTTGTGACCTTTTTATCTCTCGAAAACTTTTTACCCACTTTTGGTCAATCATTATGCTAGGTTCTAATGGGCTAGTCAAACTGGAAAATTATGTCCTTCAGGTCTCGAACATTTCCTAGCAAGATGTATTTTTAAGATTCCTCCAGTCTGCTTTCTCTATTTCTTTTCCTAAAACTCTAGGAAGATATTGAACTTTCCAAATACAGGCTTCAATTTTCTCATCTTTTCTGTCAGTTGTTCATCTTTCTGTCTGTTCATTACTTTCTAAAAGACTCTCTTTATCTTGAAAGTCTTACTGGAAATTTTGTTTCACTTTCAAGTTTTTTATTTCAAAGAGCTCTTTCTTGTTCTTAGATTGTTTCTCTTTTCTAAGGAAATTACTGTAATTCAGCTATTTTTTCTTCCAATCTTTGCAATTGTGTCTCCTTTATAGACAATGCGAATTTCAGTCTCTAATAAACAGGCTGTCTTCAAATGTGATCCTTAGCTGTGGGTCCACAAAATAATAAAAGTTTTAATCCACCAAGAAGAGAACAACTTTACATATAAACGTACATAAAATAGACTCAAATATATTAGATATAATTGTATAGAACAAGAGTGAATTTAGTGAGGCTTTTTCAGTTATTGATGGATGGATCAGAAAGAAAAAAAATCAGCTAGACAATGGAAGGTAGGCCCCATTCAGTTAGATTTATGACTCACTTAAATAACATCTAACTGTAAAGTTCTTCCGAACATAAAGAATATACATTTTTTTCTCAAGCACATCTGGAATATATGCAAAAATCTGATCATGTATGGGCCATTTAGAAAGTCTCAATAAATTTCAGTCTCTATTATAAGCAGACTAGCAACTCTGACCACAATGAAATTACATCAGAAGTGTAAAATATAAATTTAAAATGTCCACATATTTAGCAGTATTGCTAAATAACTCATGAATTAAAGGGGAAATATCAAAATAAAAAAATTTAATATCTAAAACTATATATTTAAAAATCTTATATTAAAATTTCTAGGATGCAGCCAGTGTATACTTTGAGGAAAATTTATAGCTAAATACTTACATTAGAATGGAAGAAAATCTCAAAATTAGTGAGCTAAGTATTCTTAAGAGCTTCAGGGGACAAAACAAAACAAACACAAGGGAATTAAAAGGAATTAGAAAGTAACAGTAGAGACATAAATCAACAAAACAGAAAACAAAAACACACTAGAGAAGAGACAAAAAGGTAAAAGCTGGTTCCTTGCTAAAACTAACAATATAAATTTCTCAGTTTATCAAAGTAAGAAGAAAAAAGTTAAAATAAGCAATATTATGGATTAAAGGGAAAGTGAATGTGAAAGCCACTGTCATGTCCGACTCTTTGAGACCCCACAGACTATACAGTCCACGGTATTCTCCAAGCCAGAATACTGGAGTGTCTAGCTTTTCCCTTCTCCAGGGGATCTTGCCAACCCCGGGATCAAACCCAGGTCTCCCATATTGCAAGCAGATTCTTTACCATCTGAGCCACAGGGAAGCCCAAGAATCCTAGAGTTGGTAAATACAGGAGTGGGTAGCCTATTCCCTGAAGAAGGCAATGGCAGCCCACTCCAGTACTCTGGCCTGGAGAATCCCACGGACGGAGGAGCCTGGTAGGCTGCAGTCCATAGGGTCGCTAAGAATCAGACACGACTGAGCGACTTCACTTTCACTTTTCCTTTCACGCATTGGAGAAGGAAATGGCAACCCACTCGTGTTCTTGCCTGGAGAACCCCAGGGACAGGGGAGCCTGGTGGGCTGCCGTCTATGGGGTCGCAGAGAGTCGGACACGACTGAAGCGACGCAGCAGCAGCAGCAGCAGCAGCAGCCTATTCCCACCCCAGTGGACCTTCCCCACCGAGGAATCAAACTGGGGTCTCCTGCATTGCAGGCGGATTCTTTACCAACTGAGCTGCCAAGGAAGCCGGCATGAATTACAAGGAAGAACACATAAAACGTACATAATAAATAACACAAATATGGTCAAAAATGACATGCCAACACTCTTGAAAACTTAGAGAAATTTCTACAAAAATATAACTTTCTAAAACTGACTCAAGCAAAATGTTTTAAATAGTTTTGTGATTATCAAAGAAACTAGCTCTCCGGCTAGAATTATTTCTCCCGAGACCCAAAGCACCTGGCCCAGACGGATTGACAGAAGAGGTCAAACGTCCAAGAACAAATCATCTCAAGTTGATACAGATTCCTGCAGAAAACAGAAGTTTGGAACTTCTTGGAGGTCCGGTGGCTAAGACTCTGCACTCCCAAAGCAGGGGGCATGGGTTTGATCCCTGGTTGGGGGGACTGAGATGCCACAGGCTGGGCAACGTGGCCAACAGAGAAGGAAAAAAGAGATTCCTCCCCAGCCCGTCCTCCAAGGGCGGCGGAGGAGGGGAACAGGCCATGTAAAAAGCGAAGGCGCAGCTCGCTCTAGTGGAGCCTCCGCTCCAGGGTGGGCGTGGGAGGGACACACGGGAAACGAGCGTGGTAGAGGATGGCAGCTGCTGAAGGGAGAAACAAACCTAGGGAGACGGACGGGAAACGGCTCGCACGGTTTAAAATCGGGTGGGCAGGTGGGCAGGCCTCCCGTGTGAGGACGACCTGAAGGAGGGAAGAGAAGACCGACCCGGCGGAGGCGCGGGGTGGTCAGGGAGCGCACGCGCAAAGGCCCGGGGATGGGAGCCCGGCGGGACGCAGAAACGCCCCCAGGACTGGGGGTGCCCAGGGGGAGGACAGGGGAAGATGAGGGCCCAGCCCAGGCTTCGACTCCGAGCACTAGGGGAGAGAGAGAGAAGTCCAGGACACCCCTCTCGGGAGAGCAGCCCCTCAGAGGCAGTCACGAGGCCCCGGGGGTTGGGGGGGGGGGGCGGCGATTCGAGGCGTCACAGAAGCAGCATTTTCAGGTGGGCGGGATGCGGAAAGTCAGCAGAGACTGCCCACACGGCCAGGAAGCAAGGGGGTAGAGTCTGACGGTGTCCACATTTTAATTCAGTTCACAGAGATGGACTTGCAAGCTGCTCAGTGAGGCTGGCCAGGCGGGGGTGATCAGGCTGAATTACAGATGGGAGAAAGTGAGGTTCAGAGAGGCGCAGTGACTGGCCCAAGGTCACACAGCTGGGGAGTGCAGAGCTGGGGCGAAGCCCAGATTTTCTGTCCAGGGCTGCATCCCCTCTGGGTGCCCCCGGGCTCAGAGTCTGCGGGAAGCACCCCTCAGATAGTGCCTGTCTTCTTCTTATAAATCAGCATTCTCCCTCACTCCCCCCAACCCTTTGCAGTTTGTTTTCACCAGCCCCTGGTCTCGTGTTTGCTTTTACAAGTAGCCTCAGTTAACCTCCATAGCTATGCTTCCATTGACAATAAAAGAGCTTTACTCCATGAATCTCTTTCAACTCTGTGAACCTTTATTTGTTCAAAATAACATCTTCAGCAACACAACCCTAACACAAAATAAACCACAGCCACCGGTTACCTGGGTATTGGAGGGTCAGCCTGTGGGACCAGGCATCTCTGGGGGAGCCCAGCCCCTGTGGGACAGGCAGGAAGCCCCTGCCCCAGACCCTGGGCAGAATCCTGGGAGGGAGGGAACCCCCACTGAGCTAAGCTGGATGGCGTGCTGACTTTATAAATAGCCCTTCCTAGGAACAGGCTCTCAGATTAAGCTCCTGCCAACCTCCTCTTGGTGGCCGTATTTTATTTTTTTAGCCTACAGCGGCCACCCTGAACTGACCCCACCCCATCCTAGAAAAACTCCCATGTGGGATGCAGAGCCCCACGGCCCTCCCCTCCCCACCCCAGCGGTCCCATCTCTCCTCCCGTGCGAGCTGGTCCAGCGGCCTTGCCAGGCAGGCACAGGACGCTGACCAGGAGGCCCCTTGTAGGGGGCGTCGGGGTGGGGTGGGGGTGGGGCGCGGCTCCCAGCCCCTCCCGGCCAGCCCTCCCCCACCAAGCACTTCCACCTCCTGCAGGCGGATCCCATCTCCCCACCTCACATTGGATGCCTGCTCCTGAAAGAGGAGGGGCCACGATTTCCACAAGGAAAGGTAACACCCGCGTTAACAATTTTCACATTTACACAGCTCACATGCAGGACCTCCGCAGCCCCTGGGACAAGCCAGGCGCCATCCTGGGCTCACCAGGGCCCTCCAAGCTCGGTTTTTCTCCCGAGCTCCGGCCAGGCCTCCACCGAGCACTGTTGCAATGGGCAGTCCACCGCCCCTTTGAGCAGCCTAATTCATCTGCAGACGGCGCTCCCAGCCAGAAAGTTCTTTCAAGGAAGCTGAATCCTCAGACCTCATCTGGGCCCCTCGGGGACTTCTGCCCAAGCTTCAAGCTCCGCAGCCCTGCCACGGCGACCCCCAGGTCTCAGCGGAGGACCAGCGGGTGCCCTGCTCCATCAATCCCTTCTCCGGTGTCTGGGTTCTGAGCTTCGCACCTGATGCTCTCTCTTGTCTCGTTCCCCGTTTGTACCGAGTGAGATCCTCCTCCGATTCGTTCCATCACGAGCTCCCGGACGTGGGTGTCTGCATGGCCCGAAACCTGAGCACCTGCTTGTCCCGTGTACCCACGCGGGGCTCCCACCAGCTCCGTTAGCAAAGGGCTAACGGTCTCCCCACCAACAGGTGGGGAGGTGGCAGAAGCTCCCCAGTGAACCGGGCAGCCTGACGGCAGAGCCAGAGCCCAGCACTGAGAAAGCCCAAGGACGTGAAAGAAGCAGAAGCAGCAGCCACAAGAGCTACAGAAGGTGAACGCTGAACTCCGGGTTCCTAGCCGGTGGAGGCCATCAAGAAAAGCATGCAAGGAGCGCCCTGGAGATGGATTCAAGGATGCTTCGGATTCCAAGTGGGTCAGGCAAGCTCCAAAAAAAAGAGACAGAACCAGCAAAGGCACGTGGGGTGTGTCTTGGGAACATCTGCCATTTGGACAAAAATGCATGAAAAGGATAAACCGGGAGATCAGGCTGGACAGAGGGTTCTTTGACGAATCCCTGCAAAGTCTTGCTGGGCTGGGCTCCCCCTGCCACAGCCAAGGTCACGGGCTCTAGAGCTCGCGGGGGGTCTGGGGTAGCGAGCAGGTGATGGCTGGCCCCACACTGACTCACTCATCCTTGCTGCCCACTCGTCTGGCCGTCAGGCAGGAATCTCCTGTCCCACAGACCGGCAGCCCACCCAGGACATGCCACCCCGGGACAGCAAGCTGGGAGCAGCCCAGCAGTCTCCCTGGCACCAGCTCATGCTTTTCATTTCCTCCTTTTTGCCTCAACTCAGATTCGTGCCAATGAAATCTCAGCCATAAATGGAACAGATACATGCGAACATTTTTACTGCTAACATGTCTTCCTTGCATTCACATTCAAAATTGAGGGTCACAGACCAGCAATCAGCCGACTGGAAACACCATCCCTGGTTGACCTGTTGACAAAATAATTCACAGGCCATTCTCAGGCCTCAGCCACAGAGCTCTGAACAAGCTCCCGGTTGCTGAATGAACCACGGCAGACTCCAGATAAAACCATTCATCTTAAAATCATCTCAGAACCCGGGAGTGCTTCTTAAAGCGAGTTCAAATGGTCACATGCTAACACAGAAGGCCAATCCTAGAACAGCACGGTTCCGCTTTACTGGATTTTCATACTCTGTCAACAAAGGGTCTAGGCCCTGCCGTATGGCTGAGTCTGGACAGCCTGGTGAGAGGGTTGGGCCCACGGGCCCAGGAAGTGTCACGAGCCAGCGCCGCTGCCATGAGAAGTCCCTCCAAGTTCCCGTCTTGCTTCATATGTGACGGTGCGGTCGCAGTGTTTCGGCTGCCTCCCAGGCCAGCAGGGTTCGCTGAGTCTCTCTCACGTCTCCGGGACATGGTGAAGAGCGTCACCATCTCACAGGTCAGCCACTCCATCCGGGCAGGTGCCCTGAGCCTTCTCAGGACACACCTCCTGATTTGGGACGGTAGAGCCCACTCTCCATGCAGGTGTGGGGTGAGCAAAGCTCACTGTGTGTTCACCCTGCCCTGCATGTGTTTGCAGCCCACAGAGGGGATTATGGAACCATGGCGGCTTTCATACAAGCAGAGATAAAGAGTGACAGGGGCTGAGGCAAACAAATGACAGAAGGAGGGAAAGAATAATTGCAACTCAGGAGGGCTCCGTGGAAGAGGTGCCCTTTCCCTGTGACTTAGAGTGTGAGTGGGATTCCCGGAAGTAGGTCGGGGCTGGGAGAGGAGTGTTCCCCCTTGAGGGGGTGGGACTGTGCCCCGTGCACCTAGGGACGGTAGGCGATGCTCCCCTGGGCCTCGGAGTCAACCACCAGGAAGACGGGCCGGAAAAGCGGGCCGGGTCTCACGCTGCGAGGTCTTCAATGCCGGGACGACTAGAGCCTGGAAAGCTGCTCCGTTCCCCCGTGACCCCCACTCCCCAGAGCCTCCCTCAGAGCCAAGGCCCGCCGCGTGACCCAGTTCTGCCGACAGAACACGGAAGAATGACCTAACAGGCACGGTCCTGGCCCAGCCAGAGCCCCACCGCTTCAGGCCATGGCCGGGCCTCCGTCCAGGCTCTTCTCCGGCCCCGCGTGTTTGGATGGCAGCGCCCACGGCAGCTTGGAGCCACACCGTGGAGACGGCCGGACCTCCGCCACCTCCCCTGCCCGTGACGCGGATCACAGCCCTGCCTCTGTCCCCAGGGCTGGGTGAGAGGCTCCCGCCCACAGCGCTGGCCTGCAGGTCCGGCTGCGTGGGCTCTGAAGCCAGCATCTCTCCAGCCGAGAGGCCAGGCCTGGGGAGGCGCGTGCTGCCCCGCGGCCCCGAGAGCTGGGCTTTAGGAAGGTGGCGGCGCGGATGCTGACCCGAAAGGAAACCACGGCCGACGCCTGGCTCGGGAGCTGCTGAAAGGCTGATGAGGGGTGACTGAGGGGACGTCCTGTGTGCCGCCCCGTCTACGGGAGTGGGCCTTGCCCAGGTCTCCCCCGCAAGGCCGCCTTCTCTCTTCATTAGCATCGGACACCGCCAACCCTCAGCGCTTCACCGCTGTGACTGCCCCCGCCGTTCCCACCTCTGGACCCTCTTTCTCCCTCCATCCGCTCTTCTTTTTGCACCAGGCCCGCAACACGAGTCAGCCAGTCGCTTCCGGCTTCTCTCATCCCGATGCACGGGGGTCTCACTCCTCATCTGGCCGCTCCCTTCCCGCCCACGACCCCCGAGCTTCCTCACCAGGCCCGGCTTCCCTCCTGAGCTCCCGATCAAGGCGTCCAGCACGCCAGCCGAGCGGCCGCCTGCCCAGGACAGAATCCCCATCTCAGCTGCTCTGTGCTCGCTGCTCCCGGGGCACAGCTGCCCCTCCACCTGCAGCTGTCCGAGACCAGGGGGTCGGGGCCAGCGAGCCCTGAAGAGCTTGAACGTCTCCCTGAAGGTCTCACTTCCCTCCGCTGCAGGGGAAGTCACACTGCGACTCCCCTGCCCACCGACACCTCCCTTCTCTTCCCTGACCTAGAAGGCCACCCCTTTCCTCTAGAAACAGTAACAATAGTGATAATACCCAACACTTAGGGTGAGGCCGCTTTATGTGTATAATGCATGAAGTCCTGGTGTAGTAATGGGACCTATTACTATTCCCATTTAACAGATGTGGAAACTGAGGCCCGGGGAGACCCAGGAACTTGCCCGTGTCACAAGCCAGTCTGTAGCAAGCCTGCGTGAGAACCCACGCTCCAGGAAAGGGGTGACACAGCGTGCCTGAGGAGCTACCAGGCTTTCGGCCTGAAGCGGTCAGGCAGGTGTGGCGGGCTCTGGATGAGAGGACTGCTCACAAGGGGACTGGGAGCACTTCGACGAGGAAGCCAGACCACCCGCTCCTGAGGGCCCCTGCAGAAGACCGCACCCAGGCCACCGTGAGCCCTGCTTGTTCAGTCTTCGGCTCCTGCTGCTGTTTCTCTCGTGATGAGAACTTCACTCTGTGATGACGCAGCCGCCTGCCGACCACCCGGGGACGCTGACCACGGCTCGGGGAGGACAAGCGGCCTCGGAGCGACCTGACTTTCCCCGCCGTCTTCTCCCCAAATCTATTTCTAGGTGAGTGACTAACGTCAGCTTCCCTATGAGGTTCAGCAGTAAAGAATCTGCCTGCCGTGCAGGAGACCGGGTTCATGTCCTGGGTGGGGAAGATCCCCTGGAGGAGGGCGTGGCACCCCACTCCAGTGTTCGTGCCTGGAGAACCCCGTGGACAGAGGAGCCTGGTGGGCTGCAGTCCATGGGGGAGCAAAGAGTCAGACACGACCGAGCACGCACTGAGCGAATGGCAAAGCGTGAGAAGGAGGACCTGTTCGAAGGGCAGTAGATTTACTAAAACAACACGGGGGGAGGCAGTTTCTGAGGGTGGAGAAGTGAGGGGGCTGAACGGAGGGGCTGCGGGAAGCCCCATCCAGGAAGGAGCAAGGTGACTGAGGCCCATTCAGGGTGCAGAGACATCTACCTGAAATTTCCTGTTCTCACCTTCCCTGCCTCCAAAAGGTGTTTTTCTCTTTTCCGAACTAATTCCTCACACCTCCGTCTCTTCCTGCCAAGTTGATTTTGTAACTTCAGCCTGCGCCAGAGGACACGACGCCCTCTCGGCCCAGGCCTCCCGCTTAGCTCCTGGGGTCCAGCCGAGCCGCGGGGTCACAGGCGCGGTGGGGAGCACGTCCTGGGGGTGTGGCCCCTCAGCAAGATGAGCACAAAGCCAGGGGATGAGAGACGAGCGCCCGGGTCTCCAAGCTCGCTTTCCTTGGCAGCACGTTCAAAGCTCGGGGCCTAGATTGCATTTTAATGGTCTCAGATTAGCGCAAAGGACTTTTTTCCCCCAGTGGTGAATAATTAACCCAATTCTCCCAGGCACCTTTTTAAAACTGCAGAAACCATTCGTGTTCATTCAAGGTGACAGAAAACCATCAGGGCCCTCAAATATCGCAGTTCCTGTATCTTCTCGCTCCACCCCTGTAACCTAGATGTCGGGACCGTGTACCCCTCGTGGGGGACATCTGCCAAGACCAGGAGGAGGCCAGCCCCCTTGTAACCTCCAAAGCGCAGAAACCTTGGGAGGGGCGCTCAGGGTCAGCGAGTCTCGACCACCAGGACTTGTCATGGGATTCCAAAAGGAGAACACAGGGTGGGTTTTCCATCCTGCCTTACTTCGAGATTTGCAAAGTGGAAAATTTGCAAGAAAGAGAGGAGCAGGAAAGCAGAGCTGAGGAGGAGAACCCCTGAATCTCCGGAAGGGAGGAGGAAGGGAGGAAGGGACGGAGGAGGGAGGAGGGAGCATTCCTTGACCCAGCTGGGCTTTGCTTTTCTATAGTATCTTTGTTCTTAAAGATTTTGTGGTTGTTGCAGGCCATTTTTAGTCTTTACTGAATTTGTTACATTGTTGCTTCTGTTTTATGTTTTGCTCCTCCCGGTGAGGCATGTGGAATCTCAGATCCTTGACCAGGGATTGAACCCTCGCTCCCTGCATTGGAAGGCGAAGTCTTAACCATTGGACCACCAGGGAAGTCCCTCTAGGGCCTTTGTCCACTTCCCAGGGGCTTTCTTGTGCTCATCATGACAGCCTGACAAGGTCAGAAGGGCGGGGAGACAGACCCCTGGTCACAGATGACCCAGCGAGGGGACGAGACCTCTCACTCAGCCAGGCTGGCGCCCGTGGGTTGCGGCCTTGGTTCTCCGTTGACATGTCCTCTATATAAGCCCTGAATGACCCGCCGCAGTCCCATGTTCTTCAGGACAAGCAATATAAGTAATTTATAAACTTGACTGAATGCACGGATAACGGCGGATTTTAAAAACCATTTTGTTGAGGAAATTTTATCAGAGCTGGAGAGACTCGTGTGAAGAATTCCCTCGTACACAGTTTCAACCATCAGCTGTCTCCCTCACTAGTTTTATCTACCCTCCTCCACAAACACTCACCCTTTCTGCTGGGGCTTGAAACACATCCCAGCCCCTGCACCATCTCGCCTGCAAGTACTTCCGTGCGCATTTCTAACAGATAGGACTTTTAAAATATAGCCATCGCCCGGTCAACAAAACCAAGGGCATCTAGCACACAGTCCATGTCAAATTTCCCCAGGTGTTTCAGAAATATCTTTTTCCAGCTGGTGGCTGATACTCAGAGGAATACTGACTTTCTGGAGAATCAAAGCAGAAACAAAGGGTTTTGCCTTGAACTTCTCAGCTGCCCTGTCACCTCCTCCCGACCTCCGCCCACCCGTCACCCTCTAAGCAGGGAGCCAAGGGCCAGGGGTACACTTTCAGAGTTGCTGAGCAGGTGGCCCAGAACTGTCGGGAGGCCTCGGAAAGGTGTGGTCCCGAAACCAGGTCCTCCTCCAGGAGGTCCTGTCCGACATCTCACACAGTGTCTCCATCCGCACTCTCCCCATGGGGCCAAGAGGTCAGAGGGCCGGCTTTTCCTGCAGAGCCAGAAGCCACTGCCGATCTCGTGGACTGCAATCAGGAATCCTAGGAAACGCTTAGGATGGGTCCCTGGAGAATGTGGGTTCTGAAGGGTGAGGGGAAGGCACACACTCGGTTATTCACAGGAGCAGACGCGTAACCACCCCACTCTGAAACACTTGAGCACTCTGCGTGTGCAGAAGGCATAGCGCAGACGCCAGGGGAAGACACCCCGGGAGGCAGGGGCTTCGCTGCCACGAGCGGAGGCCAGGTGCGACAGAGCCCAGGGGCTTCCTTCCTGGGGTTCTGCGTCCTCAGTAACCAGATCTGTCTTCAAGCTACGAGTTCTAATAGAAATCATACTGTGTGTTAATTATAGGTTTAAACAAAGAAAGAATTTTGTATAAACTTGACCAGCTCATCTGATAAAAATAGTTCTTGACACTTTAGTAAACCTCATTTCCAGCCTGTGTTTGCTTCCCCACATATGAAAAGTTAACTCATCTGCTTACAGATATTTTAGGAATCCTCCCCATTTTTATCAAATGAGCTCTTGGTTCCAGAGGGATAAATCCTGGAGGTAGTATTATGGGGATTAAACTCAAGGCTCCAGAATTGGATGCCAGCTCTGATGCTCCTAACAGTCATTTCACTTCGGACGATCTAACTAGCCTCTTTGGTGTCGTTCTCCCGCCTATGAAATGAGGCCAAGGTTATCTCCACCCCACGTGACAAGATAACACGTTCTCAGTCAACAAACCAGACAAGGTTCTAGGTGTCAAAGACACTCCCATCAACAAGTCCCACAGGGTCTTGCGCTCTAAGAGCTTTCATTCTGGTTGGGAAAGCAAAGATCAAGAGAAAAAGAAATATCAGAATGGGCATGCGCTCTTTCTGACAATTGTTTGAAACGCTGTGCCATAGAGCGGGTCTAGGTGATGCGAGGGAGGCTTCGTCGAGCTGGTGGTAATTAAACGGAGACCTGAATGATGGATGAGGAGTCAGCCATGCAACGATCTTGGGGGAAAGCATTTTAGGCAGAGGGAACAGCCAACTCCAAGGTCCAATGGGGGTGCAAGTTTTGTGTTCTTGAGAGGCAGAGACGCAGGGGCAGAGCGTTGGACGTGTGGATGGTGAGGAGGGCGGGGCCTGAGTCGGACTCTACAGGACTTCAGGAAACTGGACGCACTCTGTCACCCAAGCCAGGAGGAGGCTTGGCTGCTCTGCCTCCTTTCAAAATGATCTGTGTCCAGTGCAGAGACATGTTGGGGAAGGGGAGGACCGGTCTGGAGAGTGTTGGAGCAGACCAGCTAGGAAGACAGTGGCTTTGACTAGGATCCGAGCCTTGCTGATGGGGGAAGTGGTCAGGCTTGGAATATATTTCCGAAATAAATCTGCCAAGATCAGGTGGCGGAATGAAAAGAGCCAAAGAAAGAGATGCATCAAGAATGATTCCTGTGGGAAACATTTGTTTCAAAGTTATGTGTGTGTGTGAGTAGAATTATGTGTGTAATGGGTTCCTTAGAGAAGGTCATTACCAAAATCTTTAAAAAGGACACAGCTAGAAGTAAAAAGTTCTTTAGATCATAAATAGAATAATCCATTTTGCCCTAATTTTCATTTATTTTGTTAAGTGCATTTTTCACTGCTTCAATTTGATAAACTTAAATGCAATGAACTGTGGCTATTTCACGTGTGCAGTCTGATGTTTTAGCATATGATTATAATAACATGCTTTGTAAAGATACTTAATAAATAGTACATGATCATTTGTTTACAAAAAAAAGAATGATTCCTGTGGGACCTCCCTGGCGGTCCAGTGGCTAGGACTCTGAGCTTCCACTGCTGGGGGTATGGGTTCTATCCCTCGTCAGGGAATGAAGATCCTGTAAGCCACATGGCACAGTCAAAAAAAAAAAGTGATTCCTGGGTTTGAGGTCCCAGAGAGTAAGATGGAGGTGCCATTTACTTAGTAAGACAGAGGAAACCCAGGAGAAGCCACTGTGAAAGGGTAGAAAAGCAAGAATTCATTCTGGCCTCCTGAGTCTGAGATGCTTAAAAAACACCTCTGCGTAGGTGCTAAGTTGGAGAAGGGAATGGCAGCCCACTCCAGTATTCTTGCCTAGAGAATCCTGTGGACAGAGGAGCCTGGTGGGCTGCCGTCTATGGGGTCGCAGAGATTCGGACACAACTGAAGCGACTTAGCAGCAGCAGCAGCAGCAGGTGCCAAGTGGGCAGGAATCTAAGATCCGGGGGGAAGTCAAGCTACTGGGGTCTTCAATGGGGTCGGTTGATGGTAGAGAAAGTCAAGGCTGCAGATGAGCTCACTGGGGAGAAAACAAGGAAGATAGAGGGGACCCAGAGCTGAGCCCTAGAATATTCTAGCATCTAGAGGTCACACACACACACTGAGAGGAAGCAGCCAATCAGGTGGCAGGAAAGCCAGCAGAAAGGGACGGGTGGAAGCTCAGAAACGTTTCCAACAGGAGGGCGTGGTCAGCCTTCCAAATGCTGCTGAAAGGCGCAGAACAAGGAGGACAGCAACCGACCGCCAGACTCGGCAGGTCAGAGGGCCCTGCTGGCCTTGATGACGACAGTCTCGGTGGTCCAAAGGGGCTGGAAGCCGGAGGAGCGGCTTGGGGACAGAGGGGAGGGGGACAGGTGGGGCAGACAGCGAGGTGGCGTTTTACCGGGAAGGAGGGCAGAGACGTGGAACGCTCGTGAGACCAGCGAGGAGAGCACAGAGGAGTCGGGGACATTTCAGCCTGCCTCGGGGGAGGATGGGCATTGACAGCGCTGGACAGAAAGGTCGTCTTTGCAAAGATACCATTTTGTTAATAATTTGGGATATACACATTTATTTAAATTTATTATATATATATACACATATATATAGCCACACTGCACAGCTTGTGAGCATCTTAGTTCCCAGCCAGGGACTGAACCCCTGCAGGCCCTTGGCCGTGAAAGCAGGGTCCCAGCCACGGGGGAATTCCCTGTATGCTTTTATTTATGTTTATTTCACCTACGGATGTTTCTTAGCTTAGAGAGTATTTCTCTGGTTACATATAGTACTGGAGATATATTAAAAAGTTATGCTTTTTAATAGGAAGAATATCTAATCCTCCATTTGTGAGAAGATGCCCCAGAGGACTGGTTTAATTGGATATATGAGAGTCTTACACATGGAAATTCTCACAGCCCTAAAATTATTCATTTCCAATGTTCTCTACACACGGCAGATAACACGCGGTCACTCCCGTTTACGACCCAGCCTCTGACAGGCTGAATTCCTCACAAGTCCCTGAAGGCTGCATTGTTCCGGCTGCTGTACCTTGACCCCTCACACCCCTGCGGCGAGTCCACCCCCAGAACATCCTCCCATCACTTTCCTGGAGAAGCTTCCCTCCCTCGGGGCTGCGCTAACCCCTGCAGGCTTCTTCGCCTTGTTTTCTTTTTATAAAGGTAACAGGGGTCCCCAAGAGATGTTCCAACCAAGGGCTGCAATTAAGCCAACTCTGTGAAACAGAGGTCCATTTTTTTAAAAAAAAATCATGATTTACTTAAAAAGGAATAAGGTGCACGCTTGCAAAACATGCAAGCAATACTACAGCAATGAATAAAGAAGGGACAGAAATCCAAGTAAGATCCCACCCTCGGAAACAACCGTCATGACCGTTCCACTCAGCATCCCGTGGACTCTATAATCCCCCCTTTCCTGTGGAGCTGAGACCCGTCCAGGCGGAATGACTCCTGCTGGATCTGTCTCCAGCTTACTGACGCGACTGCCTTGCTCCAGTTTCTTTGGTATTCCCAGCGTTTAGCACAAATCCTGGCACCACAGAGGACTCATACATGCCTGTGGAATTCATGAATGAGAGCCTATCAGGCTGCAAAATAGCAAGAGCAGGAATAATGCCTTTCCCTGACATCACTGACAGATGAAGACATGGAGATTCAGAAAGAAATAGGAGCTCACCTGTTTCTGAGGGGGAGCAGGGTATACTGAGAGGTTCATGGTCTTTGCTCCAAAACATCCAAATAAAAGTGATGCTTCAAGTCAATGTGGAAATATATTTAAAATAATATTGTTGAAATAAACGGTGAATAAGAAAAAGACTAAAGTTAGAGCATTATTCCATGCCTTATGAAACCATATAAGAACTAAAAGACCCTGTAGGTAATAAGCACAGCCTTGGGGTAAGAACAGAATAACAAAGACATAGATATACAGGAAAGAACCAATTGCCTAACAGCACAATATGAAAAACATCTTTAAAAATTGAAAGGCAGCAGGAAAATTATTTTAAAGTACTGTGTCATAGCCTTAATATATTCTTATGAATCAATAAAATAAAAACACTGATTGGAAATAGGCAGAAAAAATGAAACATGTAATTCAGGAAAGAAGAAATACAAATTGACAATTCACACCAGACATTATAGGATTATGTGTAGTATAGGACTTAAAGTCATTAGGATTTGTGTTTTGGTTGCTCATTTCTGTCCGACACTTTGCGACCCCATGAACTGTAGCCTGCCAGGCCCCTCTGTCCACGGAATTCTCCAGGTAAGGGTTGCTGTCTCCTCCTCCAGGGTATCTTCCCCACTGGGATCAAACCCAATTCTGCACTGCAGGTGGATTGCTCACTGTCTGAGCCACCAGGGACGGATTTAACAAGGGCAGATTAAAAGGAGACACTTTTATTTTTCCCCTCAGTTCAGTTCAGTCCAGTCACTCAGTCGTGTCCGACTCTTTGTGACCCCATGAACCGCAGCACGCCAGGCCTCCCTGTCCATCACCAACTCCCAGAGTTTACTCAAACTCATGTCCATTGAGTCAGTGATGCCATCCAACCATCTCATCCTCTGTCGTCCCCTTCTCCTCCTGCCCTCAATCTTTCCCAGCACCAGGGTCTTTTCCAATGAGTCAGCTCTTCACAGCAGGTGGCCAAAGTATTGGAGTTTCCAGTGAACAACCAGCACTGATTTCCTTTAGGATGGACTGGTTGGATCTCCCTGCAGTCCAAGGGCCTCTCAAGAGTCTTCAACACCACAGTTCAAAAGCATCAATTCTTCTGCGCTCAGCTTTCTTTATAGTCCAGCTCTCACATCCATACATGACTACCTTTTCCCCTACAAGCCTGCAAAAGCTTAAAAAAGAATAATAACCTTTGTTGATGACAACATTTAAAAAATAAGTGCTGGTTGATTGTGTGTGGCAATAACTTTTCTGTGGGTCACCCCAGCAATATATGTCAGAAGTCCTTAGAATGTGCATGCTAGTTTATCCATCATTTTCAAAACTGAGAATTTTATTGCAAAGAAGTTATTTAGAGTCCTATGCAAAGGTGTTAACTGTGGTGACCTCTGATGATGAGATGTGGGAAGGTGGGGGGTGGTTTCTCCTTTGTCCTTTTCGTTACTTTATAAGTGTTCTGAATTGAACTTACATCTCTTAATTCGAGATAAAAAGTGATAAATAAATGACGGAACCTCCCTGGTGGTGCAGTGGGTGAGAATCCGCCTGCAGCGCAGGGATGCATCAGGTGCCATCCCTGGTCTGGGAGGGTTCAAACGTGTCCAGGGCAACTAAGCCCGATGCCACAACCAGGGAGCCTGGGCTCCCGAGCTGCAGACTGCAGCTACCCAGGCCGCTTGTTGCAACTGCTGAAGCCCGCACACCCTGGAGTCCACGCGCCCCTAGCAGGGAAGCCACCGCAGAGCAGGCCACGCTCCGCAGTGGAGAGCAGCCCCCACCCACTGCGACTAGAGAGACACCTGGGCACAGCCAAGAGGACCCAGGGCAGCCACAAATGAACAAATACACAAAATAAAAGTCTAAGTGGCAACTTTCACTTAAGGATGACAGACTAAATGTTAATATTTACTTCCATTTCCTCCCTAAACCAAAGTAATGGTAAAGTGATCTTCAAAGCGTAGACCCACCAGGACAGAGGGGCTGGGGAGAGGCAATTTTGGAAGCTAGAAGGTGAAGGAGGAGGAGACACTGATTTAGCAAACCTGAGCCACCAGTGGGAAAGTCAGGATTCACGCCACAGACCTGTCAAAGGCTCAGGAGCAGCACCGGGGTCCTTTAAAAGTGGAGGGAAAGACGGGGCTGAAGACAGGTCGCAAGGCTGCTTGAGACTTTGGAATCACCTATGGGTTCAACTACCAAGTGTACTGCTCACTAGCTTGTGTGACTGTGGCCAGCCCTCAGCTTCCTCATTTGTAAACAGGAATGAAAACAGCCAACAGCCCGGGGTGGTTACAGGATAAAATGAGACAACCTTTACAGCAGAGTCACCTTGTATTTACTTTGCGAATTCTCTGATCGCCACCTTCAAAAGTTTGGAATTTGAGAAAAGCATCTATGGATGTAGGGTAACTTAAGAAATAAACTCATGCTTGGTGTTTCAGAGTTTTAAAGGAAAATTTACAGATTTGTGGTTTAGTTCCTTGGTTTCAGATATTCAGTGCATCCAAACAGCATCTCACGGCTTCAATAACATCATCCATTTCCTGATAATTGCCTAGTGCCTGCCCTCCCATGCCCTTCCCCGGCTTCAACACCAGAAGGCTCAAAACAGCCCCAGTCCCTTCACACACCCACCCTATTAACAAAACAGAACTCAAGAGCCCTTTATGGTCACAGACAAGCTGGACTTTCGGGCTTCCCAGGTGGTGCTAGTGATAAAGAACCCACCTGACGATGCAGGAGACATAAAAGGTGTGGGTTTGACCCCTGGGGTGGGAAAATCCCCTGGAGGAGGGCATGGCAATTCACTCCAGTATTCGTGCCTGGAGAAGCCCCTGGACAGAGGAGCCTGGCGGGCTATAGTCCATGGGGGTCACAGAGTCAGACACAGCTGAAGCACCTTAGCATGCAAGCAGGAATTACGAGGAGAAAAAAGGAGATTTTTTTAAACCATTTATTCTTCACAGGGGCAATTAAAAGAACAGTAAGGAAATGTGTGGAGAAGGGAGGGCTTTAGAAGATATATGGAGAGTTCTGAAAAGGGTTTTGTGTTGGCAACAAATATTAAAGGACTTTTC
Source organism: Alces alces (assembly GCA_015832495.2). Lineage (NCBI taxonomy): Eukaryota > Metazoa > Chordata > Mammalia > Artiodactyla > Cervidae > Alces > Alces alces. Next base: position 46,697,367 of record JADEYB020000019.1, on the reverse strand, counting down.
AAGCTGCCTATGAGACGTGATGAATCCACCACTGACCGTCACCTGTCAAATGCGATGCTCACTGCTGTGTCTGAACCTTCTGTGACCTTTCCACCGCAGCTAGCACGATGCACCACTCTCTCCTGGCAGCACTCTCTGTCCTGCCTTCAAGACGCACATTCTCCCGGGGACCATGCCGCATATCACGCTGCTCTCAGCCCACCCCAACCTCACTCTTCGCTTAGACACGGCACGAGGAGGCTCCTCGCAGCTCCCAAGGGCCATCGTTGCTCATCTCTGGTCAGTCTCCACTCAGCAGGGAGTGCTGACCGTTAAACACATAAACCAGGGCATGACCCCCCACGATGGTTTTGCGCTGCAGTTAAATCAAAGCCAAACCTCCTACACCTGGTCGCCCTGTGCTCTGCGCCTTGCCCTCTGACCCCCTCCGGCGCCGTCACACGGCTGGTGTCAGACCTCTATCCCGTTCTACAAGAAGCCTTCCCAGCCACTGGCTACAGAGGGCCCCGCCTTGTGACTGACGCTCACGTCACCCTGCTCCGCTCGCTTCATGACCCGCACACAAGCGGACATTCCTGTTTATCTATTGATTTGCTTGATAATTTCGACCTCTTCCCTACTGTGCAAGCTACATGGGGGCAGGCACCTGGCCTGTCTTGCTCAGTGTCTGGCTCAGAGAAAGAACTAAGTAAATATCATTCTGAACAACTCACTGATAATTCGAGGGGAAAATGAACCACCCAAGAGAGATGGAATAAGACGAACAAAAACAAGATACCCTAGAGGAAGCGGGTGGCAGAGGCAACAAGAGAAGAGACCTTCAAAACTTTCTAATCGGTATCTCAGGGAAAAGTAGCATGGAAAAGAGAAGGGGGAGGAGGGTGAGGGGAAGGGGAGAGGGAGGAGGAGGAGGAGGAAGGAGGAACACAGAGTGGAGGAGGAGAAGAAACAGCATGGTATGTTCACCCCAAAAGTCAGATAAGAAAAAAGCCTTGACTTTTAAAAATGTAATTGGCAACATAAAATATTTGATGGAAGGGCTAGAAGACAAACATTGATATCTCAGATTATAAATTAAAAATGCAGAGATTTACAAAAAAAACATTCGGAAGGTTAAGAGACCTAAGGGGATAAATTCAGGAAGTCTGACATCACTTAATAGATGTTCAAGGGAAAGAACAGAAAACATGCAAGACAGGAAATTATTAAAATTTTCCAGCAAAAGAAAGATGCCATTTTGCAGACACCACCAGGTCATGAAAAGGAAAACCACACAACCACACACACACACACACACACACACACACACACACACACACACACACGGCCCTAGGACAATCATCTTGAAATTATGTAATGACAGATAAAAGGTTTACGGAAAGAAAGAATAAGTTGCCTGAAGAGGAGCCAGAATCATATTGGTATCAGATTTCTTATCAGCAACATTTAATGCCATTAAACAATGAGTATTGTCCTTACGTTTTGAAGAAATTTCTTCTTAAACATAAAAGGTTGTATCTTCCTGAGTTTTCCATCACAGATCATAATAAAATCTAGACGTTAATGCATGTGTGAGGACTCAGTTACTTATCACATAGTGACCTTCTCTGAAAGTGTTATTCAAGCACATACCACAGTCAAACAAGAAAGAACTGCAAAAAGTGACAGACAAGGGCTGCAGGAAACTTAACCCGGAAGAGAACAAAAAGCAACCCTAGGATGATAGCTATACGGGAGGCCTGGAAAGCAGCAGGTCCAAATTAGAGCCTAGAAAAATTAGAAAAATTCAGTAAGTCCTTTAAAAAATGTGTTCATAAAGAAAATTGGTTCCCTGCAAAAAATTATATAATTAAAAAGCTGAATAATTTTATTTATAAAATGGATGTGTAAGGTAATGATCAAGGAAAGAAGTTACAATACCCTGGGCCTCTTCACTGGAAATCATTCTTCTGGCTGGTTTTTGAGAGGTTCCTCCTTTAAGTACCTGGGTTGGTTAACATCGTGTTTCGTCTGCTTCTCTAGTTTAACAATCATGTTTATATTATCTTAATAATAAATTCTGGATAAATTATAAACACTTGGCTTTCAGTTTTTAGAACCAAACTACAGGGAAAGCATAGAGGACATATATGGTTATAGAACAGGATCTTATGTTACAAACCAAGACATTGAAGCGTGATGGTATGGATGGCGGGGGTGAGGAGACCGCTGGAGGTGGGAGAAGAAAGGCAAATGTGGGAGAAGCAGTCTTTTCATCTTACATGGTGAGAACTCCAGGGAAACTCTCAAATCGATAGGTCAAGATCCAGAAGTTCCAAAATGTTCCTTGAATATCTCATATGACTAAATATTATTGATTTATTATTAATGACAGTGTTAAATATTAATATAGCGGTAACCAAGAGAAGGGCTACAAACAAAATGTGACCAGCAGACAGTGGAGAGGATTGGAAAAAAAAAAGATAAATTCATCACTGTGGTGGGGAAGCAACAGATAGTCTGCAATGTCACAAATCAAGGAATAGCAGTCCTGTGGAATTGTGGCAGGGATTATCAGAAAGATTGAAAAGAGAAGGTTTAAAAAGTTATCTCTAAGGAGGACAACAGACTGAGGTGATCAGAGAAAAAAGAAAAAAATTTTGTGTATGTGTGTGTAACTCTCATGTCATTTAAAATCTCTCCTGTCCCTGCGAGAAGGCATTACATTTATAAATTAAAACCCACATGCAAAAGTTAATGTCAAGCTTACAATGAAGCTTCCAAATCCCTGGCCTGAGTTCATACCTTCTTGGCTGCAGTTCCCCAGTGGCTGGACGTGAGCCCTGTCCAGCCCTGACTCGGTGATTCAGTGACCTGGGCCCTCTTGGAGGGTCTGAAGAAGTTAGGAATCTGACTTCAGAAGCTGCCAACACCTTCTCTTCTGGAAGCGCACTGACAGTGCTTTGCCCAACCCAAGACTTTAGCGGAAGTCTCAGAGCATTTCCACGCCCTTCCTCTGATTTCTATACAGTATCACAGAGGTAATAAACCATGGGGGAACATTTTCCCCAAAGTCAGCATTGGCAGGAATTACCTTCCCAATAGGATTTACACTGCACTTTGGCAGAAAGTATCCTGCTCAATGCCCACGGCAACGCAACAACCCTCTGAGGTGGGAGAGTGTGTACTGCTACTTCCCATTTAACTGATGGGGTAACAGTCCCAGAGATGCAAGTTACCACCCAAGAGCTCTCAGCTACTTAACAGTAAGAAGAGAGCTCAAGCTCGTCTCTGACTCCAAGTGCTGGGCTCTCCACTAAGCTGATTGGCTCTAGCATCTGTAAAGACCCAACAATCCAAACTTATGCCAAGGAGACTCAGGTTCAGTCCCTGCATCGGAAAGATCCCCTGGAGAAGGAAATGGCAACCCACTCCAGTGTTCTTGCCTGGGAAATCCCATGGACAGAGGAGCCCAGCGGGCCACAGTCCACAGGGTCACAAAGAGTCAGAAGCAAGTTAGCAACTAAACAGCAACAAAGACCCAACAATCCAAACTTATGCAAACTCTTTAGACAACAGGAAAAAAAGGAAGATTTCCCCAACTCAAGCGAGGACCAAACTAGAGAAGAAACTGAAGATCAATCTCATTCACAAACATGAATGCAAAAGTCCTGAGCAACATATTAGCAAATGGAATCCAGCAACTTAAAGAAATGAAAATAAATCATGGCCAAATTGGGTTTATGCTCAGATTGAAAGGTTAGGTCAGCATTAACCCTAATCACGATGGTGTGATCACTCACCTAGAGCCAGACATCCTGGAATGTGAAGTCAAGTAGACCTTAGGAAGCATCACTACGAACAAAGCTAGTGGAGGTGATGGAATTCCAGTTGAGCTATTTCAAATCCTAAAAGATGATGCTGTGAAAGTGCTGCACTCAATATGCCAGCAAATTTGGAAAACTCAGCAGTGGCCACAGGACTGGAAAAGGTCAGTTTTCATTTCAATTCCTAAGAAAGGCAATGCCAAAGAATGCTCAAACTAATGCACAATTGCACTCATTTCACATGCTAGCACAGTAATGCTCAAAATTCTCCAAGCCAGGCTTTAGCAATACATGAACCATGAACTTCCAGATGTTCAAGCTGGATTTAGAAAAAGCAGAGGAACCAGAGATCAAATTGCCAACATCAACTGGATCATTGAGAAAGCAAGCAAGTTCCAGAAAAACATCTATTTCAGCTCTTTGACTATGCCAAAGCCTTTGACAGTGTGGATCACAATAAACTGTGGAAAATTTTGAAAGAGATGGAAATACCAGACCACCTGACCTGCCTCCTGAGAAATCTGTATGAAGGTCAGGAAGCAACAGTTAGAACTGGACATGGAACAACAGACTGGTTCCAAATAGGAAAAGGAGTACATCAAGGCTATATATTGTCACGCTGCTTATTTAACTTATATGCAGAGTACCTCATGTGAAACTCTAGGCTGGATGAAGCACAAGCTGGAATCAAGATTGCCAGGAGAAATATCAATAACCTCAGATATGCAGATGACACCACCCTTATGGCAGAAAGTGAAGAGGAACTAAAAAGCCTCTTGATGAAAGTGAAAGAGAAGAGTGAAAAAGTTGGCTTAAAGCTCAACATTCAGAAAACAAAGATCATGGCATCCAGTCCCATCACTTCATGGGAAATAGATGGAGAAACAGTGGAAACAGTGGCAGACTTTATTTTCTTGGGCTCCAAAATCACTGTGGATGGTGACTGTAGCCATGAAATAAAAAGACGCTTACTCCTTGGAAGAAAAGTTATGATCAACCTAGACAGCATGTTAAAAAGCAGAGACATTCCTTTGCCAACAAAGGTCCGTCTAGTCAAGCCTATGGTTTTTCCAGTGGTCATGTATGGATGTGAGAGTTGGACTATAAAGAAAGCTGAGCACCGAAGAATTGATGCTGTTGATCTGTGTTGTTGGAGAAGATTCTTGAGAGTCCCTTGGACTGCAAGGAGATTCAACCAGTCCATCCTAAAGCAAATCAGTCCTGAATGTTCATTGGAAAGACTGATGCTGAAGCTGAAACTCCAATACTCTGGCCACCTGATTGGAAGAACTGACTCACTGGAAAAGACCCTGATGCTGGGAAAGATTGAAGGCAGGAGGAGAAGGGACGACAGAGGATGAAATGGTTGGATGGCATCACCGACTCAATGGACATGAGTTTAAATAAGCTCCAGGAGTTGGTGATGGACAGGGAGGCCTGGCGTGCTGCAGTCCATGGGGTCACAAAGAGTTGGACATGACTGAGAAACTGAATTGAACTGAAAACATGTACCAGTGAAATTTCTATTGTTAGTAGGAGAAAACCTACATTGTGACCTGAATTGATATGGGATAAGCATTTGTTAAATTCAAAAGAGCATTCATGAGGAAAAAAAGTTTTTTAATTTCTTTACAAACTAGAAAGAGAAAAGAATGTCCTGAATATGACAAAAGCTCTCGTCAAACTAATAATGCAAATCTTGTTCTCAGTTGTGAAATATTAACACATGCTCTTTAAAATCAGGAATAACAAAAAAACACACACTGTGTCCACCTGTTCTTAGCCATGTACTGGAAATCTGACCAGTATACTAAGGCAAGGATGATACAGGTTCAAAACAGAAGGAAACCAAACTGTCATTATATGCAAATATTAAGTTCTTCATAGAAAACTTCCAATTATCTGTAAACTCTTAGAATTAACAAAAGACTTTAGTAAGTTTGCTAGACATAAAATTAATATACAGGTCAAGTGCATTTCTACATACCAAGAAAAAAAAGTTAGGAAATGCAATTTGTAAAAATATCTTTTGCAATAGCAACAACAAAATAAGGTACCAAGGAATAAACTTAAAAAAGACATACAAAACCTTTTTGGAAAAAGTTATAAAACTTTGGTGGGAGGCATTAAATATGACCAAAATAAACAGAATGACAAAATTTTTCTATGGATAGGAAGATTGAATAGCTTCAAGATCTCATTTCTATCCAAACTGTTATATAGATTCAATGAATTCCAATAAAAATCTCAAGAAGATATGTTGTGGGACTTTATGATCCAGAATTCTAAAAGGGCCAAGAATAAGTGAAAAGATGAGCCTGTTCCTCCAGATTAAAGACATATCATAAAGCTTCAGTGATTAGGATGGTGTATTACTAATACAAGGATGAAAAACAGACCAACAGAAAAAAAAAGAGAGCTCAGAAACTGACCCACACTTAAAAGAGACACATGATCGATCAGGCATTGCAGACCAGAGGGGTTACCCATAAATGAAAATGTTTTCCTGTCTCACACCATACATAAAAATCAACTCCAGGCAGGTCAGGAAGTAAAATAAGAAAAGTAAATTTTGAAGCTTTAAAAAAAAAAAAAAACAATAATATCTTAATGATCTTTTTAAAAGAGTGAGAAAAGCACAAATCATAAAGAAAAAAATGACAAAATTGATTAACAATAAGGGCTTCTGCTCAGTAAAATTACCACCTGAAAAGGGAAAAGATCAGCTTCAGTCTGAGATGATATTTGTGAAACACAACTCAAAAAGAATCATTATTCAGAGTATGTGAAGGATCCCAATGAATAAAAAAGAAAAAGAGCAGGAAATATACAGCAGACATAAACAAGTCTAGCTGTGAAAAGGAAACAGGAATGGCCAATATATATGAATATGTATATGTGAAGACATACTCAAGCTTATTATTAATCATGGGACCACAAATTCAGACTACAACAAAGTAGCTTTTCAAAAACAAAAACCCAACACTGGCAAGAATGTAGAACCACAAGTATTCCCCTGCTTTCCTGGCAAGAGTAGAGACTGGCTCCACCCCACTGGGAAGCAATTTGACATTAACTCTGAACTAATTTGCTCTGTGTTCATTCTGGCCTCCTTCTAGGGTGCCATTCTGTATTTCAAAGGACAGAAAGCCAAAGTCAGTGGTTCCAAGACACCCCCAGAGCCAGGGTCCTGGGTATGATGAAGCCTTGGCCTGTCCAGTCGTTCAGTGAGGCCTGAACTCCATTAAGTGGGGAGCAAGGCAGAGCTTGGGGCATTCGTTTTGCTGGCAGGGATTATAATGGTGGCTTCCCAGTTAGAAAAGTCAGTTTCAGGCCAGAGGTAGCGTGGTTCTGGAGCCAGAAGGTCTAACAGCGGCTTCCTGATTTAGCTGAAGTGGCTTCCTAATTGTACGTAGCGCTCTGTGGCTTTGCAGCCAGAACTACACTGGCAGCTTTCCAGTCCAAAACATAACTTCCTGATGAAGGGGCAAGTGGCAGTTTTTTGGTGGCCCAGTCCTTTGGTGTGGCTTTGGGAATCATCCCTAGCAGCTCAGCCTACAGTCTGTTCCCTCAACCCTCCCAACATCTCTGCAAATGATCAATAACCTATAATAAATCCCTTTCTGATTTGATGAGCTAGACTCCTGTGTTCTTTGTAACTGTACCTTGACTGATGCACCTGGCAAAGGTGTACTCACAGACACCATCCACCCCTGCAATTACATCCCTAGATATACACCCTAGAGAAACTCCTGGACAAGCAGACCACAAATATGCATGAAGGTATTTACTGCTGTACCGTCTGTAACAACAAACACGGAAAAAATCCAATGTCAATCAAGAGGAAGTGTGAGTGAGTGTTAGTCACTCAGTCGTCCCTGACTCTTTGCGACCCCATGGACTGCAGCCCACCAGGCTCCTCTGTCCATGAGATTTTCCAGTCAAGGATACTCCAGTATACTCGAGGATACCTGGAGTATCCTTGCCATTCCCTTCTCCAGTCAAGAGTAGGATGAATAAGTTGTGGAATAGTCACGCAAGAGAATAGGACACAGACGTGAAAATGAATGACCTGTAGCTTCACATATCAATTGGAAAAATTGCAGAATCAATGTTGAGTGAAAATTATTATTTCATTTATACAAGCTTAAAGCTAAAAAATTTGGAGGCATGTATACTTATGTGATAAAACTAAAGAAAACACAGGAAGTAGCCAACACAGCACGTAGGATAACAGAAAAGGTAGGGGGTTATTGGAAAGGGAAACACAGGAGTATCAAAGATACTTGTCCTGAAGGCATCAGCTGTGTGGTTCTGAAGCTACGAGCAACGTGAAGGGCACCGCATCACCCATGAGGTGTTCTTGCCAAACATATTTAATTGTAATGAATCAAGCCTTTGGTTCCTTTTAAGTTCCAGATGCAGAAAATCAGAGGATGGAGGAACCAGCTGAGCAGGACTGTAAGGAAACCATCCAACAAATCCAGACTGTGGCCATGCAAGGGGAGTGGTCCAACCACCACTTCTACAAATCTGTGTGTTTGGGAGGAAGGGGGGAGGGGGCAATTATTCTAGAAAAAGAGGGATGTTCTTGACTGGGTCTTGTTTTGAACAGACCAGATATGCATACTATGTGGGGGACAGCTGAGGAAATTTAAATACGGGCTGTGGAATTATTAGTTTAGTTAGGTGTGATATTGGTATTGCAGTTATGTAAGAGAATGTCATTTTTAGAAAGGAGCATTAAAGCATTTAGAGGTGAAGCTTTGGGGTATATAAAATTTAACTTTTAAATGGTTTAGAAATATATTAAATACATATATTTAATATGTATATATAAGGACCATATACAAAGCAAATATGGCAAAATATTAAAAGTTATTCACTCTAGGTATATATTATGTGTACTTGTACTTTTCTAGTTTTCAGTATTATTTGAAATTTTTCATAATAAAAGGAAAAAGTAAAAAATGAAGAAGAACATAAAATTGATAAAAGTGCTAAATAGAGTTGTCAACAGTTGTTTAACAAATATTTGACACATACACATACAGAACATTTCCAATGTTAAAATTTGTCCTAGAAAGAAGGCTTTCAGATGGAAATTATATCGATGGAGTCCCTGGAGAGAAACGTTTGAAACCACTGCTCTGGATACGATATTTTCTAGATCACATCAAAATAAGGGAGTGCTTGGCCCACGCTGAGGGTCCCTGGAAACCTGCTCGTCTGGGCCGCGTTTGTTGAGGGCCCCTCAGCCCCACGAGGGATGCTACAGCCAGGAGCAGGTGACAGCGCCCGTTACATCACAGAGGGGCTTCTAGGGGCCCCCGCCCGACGAGGGGACAAGCAGGGGAGCGGCTGACCAGAGGCCGTGTGGACAGGACGCATGCTGGACTCAGTGACCAGTGGTTCCTTGAGCAGAACACCTATCTCTACCTAGGAGCGTTCCTCCTGGAAGGCGATGCGTTTCCAACGGCAGTCTCTTCAGACTCATCTCAGGGGACCGCGCAGGTGGGTAGAAAGCAGGCCGTGGGGCGGCGGGGGTGGTGGACAGGAAGCCAAACCCACCCCGGACTCACCCGAGACCTCCACTTGCACAGGCTGGGCTTACGGGGCCCCCATGCTTTTGAACAAAAGATTCCGTTTAAACAAGGGTTCTGTAGCTTGACAAGAGTTTTAGAACTACGGTTACGGGGAGCAGAGCGTGACATAGAAGACAGCACACACGCCGCCGAAGGCCTCAAGCGCAGGTTTTCATGTCAGGTCAGCGGGGAATCCCTGCACTTGATCTTAGCCAAAAGGCCGCGAAGCGATTGCTCGGCGGGGAATCCCTACCTTTGAGCTTAGCCAAAAGGCCGCGAAGCGACTGGTCAGGGGGAATCCCTACAGGTTTCCTCGGGAGGCACAGAACAGGAACGCGGAGTTGCAGAGACTGACTCTTAGTTACAGGGCTCGGGCCAAGGACCAGAGCTGGGAGGTAAAACTGGAGCACCGAAGGCTCCAAGGACCACATAGAAGAAGGGCCTGAACTAGAGGAAAAAGAGAGGAAAAGAGGCAAGGGACATTGCAAAGAGAGAAAATGCCAGACGTGGTGACTAATTTGCTCAGGGGATAGAAGCAAAGGGGAAGTCCCCAAGTCCATTCATGCTTTCAGTCGGACACTGCCTGGCTCGTGAGCAGGCAGAACCGCCCTGACAGAAAGACACTCCCTGGGCGGCTGCAACAACACACGCGCGATTCTCACCATTGTGGAGGCCGGAAGTCCAAGATAAGGTGCAGGCAGACTTGGTGTCTGGGGGATGGGGTTCACTTCCTGGTTCACAGACCGGGTCCTCTTCCAATGGGAGGGATGAGGGAGCTTCTGGAGTCCCTGTTGTAGGGGCAATAATCCCACCCATGAGGGCTCTCCACCTCATGACCTCACTGCCTCCCAAAGGCCCCACCTCCTAACACCATCGCACTGGGCATCAGGTTTCAACATTTGAACTTGGGGGACCAGGCATTCATCTCTAGGAAGCCAGAGAGAGAGAGACTCGGATAACTACCAAGAACTCCATCTGGGGCCTGGGGGTGATGGCAGGACACAGCGGGCGCTGCTTATAGGCAATCAGTCAATCCATTGATTTCTGCCGTTTCTATTGATGTTTCATCACCCAGGACTCTCAACTCAGCTTCCTCATTATCTGGTTCATTTCTGTCTTCAGTATGTCCCATGGAGCTAGCCACCTCCACCTCTCACCTGAATTACACCCCAAAGTACCCTGACCCTTCTCTGATTTGTCCTTAGGGCTTCCCAGGTGGCTCAGTGGTAAAGAATCTGCCTACAGTGCAGGAGACGGGTTTGGTCCTTGGGTTGGAAGATCTCCTGGAGGAGGGAATGGCAATGTGCTCCAGTGTTCTTGCCTGGAGTATCCCATGGACAGAGGAGCCTGGCGAGCTACAGTCCATGGGGTCGCCAAGAGTCAGACACGACTTAGCAACAAAACAACAATACAACTTGTCCTTCCACAGTAGCCACGTCATCTTTTCGGACTGAAATCTAATTTATTTTACCTCTTTTGCATTTGCATTAAGAAGGAACTCCAGATTAGGATATGGTTGTTGGTTCCAGCCTCGAAGATCCAAAAGGCAAGATAAAGCTAGCCAGCTCTTCCCCCAGCCTCGGCCCCAGGGGGAGCTAAGCGCTCTGGAGCCCGCAGCCAGCTGGAAACCCTAAAACTTGAAACTGGAAACCCTAAAACCTGAAAACTTCCCTAAAATGGGGAAGGAAATAGCCACCCAAGTCCAAGAAACCCAGAGAGTCCCAAACAGGATAAACCCAAGGCGAAACACCCCAAGACACATATTAATCAAATTAACAAAGATCAAACACAAAGAACAAATATT
>JADEYB020000019.1:46638950-46681757 GCA_015832495.2 Alces alces | reverse complement strand
GGGAGGGGGGATCGGGAGGGGGAATACATGTAACTCCATGGCTAATTCATGTTAATGTATGAGAAAACCCACTGAAATGTTATGAAGTAATTAGCCTCCAACTAATAAAAATAAATGAAGAAAAAAAAAAAAAAGCTAGCCAGCTCTTCCCCCAGCCTCGGCCCCAGGGGGAGCTAAGCGCTCTGGAGCCCGCAGCCAGCTGGAAACCCCTACGCTTTCCTGACCTGCCCCTCCCAGCACTGCCCCCTCCCCAGAGCCGCCAGGAGGTCACAGAAGGCCTTCTAAGAGTCGCTCCTTAAGAGACAGGTCAGGAAGTGAGGGCACATTTATCTCTGTACGGAAGGCAGGGCCTCCTCCAAGCAGGCGTGAACCAGTCTTCCTGTGGGTGAGAAAACAAACACCCAGAACCGGTCTCACCACAGCCCCCTCTGAATCAGACCCCCACCTGCTGCCCACACACGGCCGTCCCTCATCATCCGGGCTCTGCCCACGCCATCTCCCTGATCCGAAACCTACACGGCCCCCACTGATGACCCGGCCTCCACCGGGGCGCTTCTCCAACGTGGCAAGACTGCGTTCCCCCCGGAGGATTCTGATGGAGAAGACAGAAAGTGAAGTCACAGCCCTTTCGTCTCTCTTACATGCCAAGCATTTTACGTCCAGCACTTTATCTGATCTTCCCACATTCCCCTAGAGGCTTAGTCCGGTCACCTTTGACGCTGAGAGTCGAGTAATCTGTCCAAGATCACATCACATCATTAGCAAAGCGACGGAACTGTAATTCAATGCCAAACTGCTTGATTTTTTTTTTTTTTTTTTTTTTGCGCATCATATGATCCCTGGCCATCCAAATCCCTTTCCTGAGCATTTAAGAGCTTAAAAAATCTGACTCTTAAATGGGTGCCTTGTTTTGCACACAAGTGACACCTTAATTTGTAACAGTTAATATTATCCTCACAACATTTAGTTTTTTGATGACTTCAGTATACCCATCATCCACCTTGCCCACCAAGCCTTACACACACACACACACACACACACACACACACACGTCTTAGGGATTAGGCCGTTCCTCTGCCATTCCCATGTGTTTCTCTGGACCCTCTGCCTCTGGCCCACCATCCACTCTCTGCTCTGAAAACACGCCTCTGGGCCCTGCTCCTGCTCCCCCGGGCTGGAAATGAACCCTGTCCTAGGCTCCAACTGAACATCTCATTACTGCTTCCTCATTTTCTGAGCTTTTGTTTAAGACGTTATGGGTGTGTCTGTCTAATAGAGCATAGGTCACTTGAAGACGAGAACTACCTTCTGGTCATCCTCATGTACCCCAGCCTATTAGAAAAGATAAAGAAAGCCAGTGATGGAGACAGTCCTTATGGTGTGATGTGGACACAATTCCATGACCAAAAACAATAGCTTTCCACCCTCCTGATGACCTCCTCAGGTCCTTGGCTTGCTTACTCCTTAATATATTGTAATACTTCTTGCATGTTGGAGGAAAGCAAGATACTGACATCTATCATGGAGAGGAAGAGCAGGTCTGACAGCTTTAAGCACCTTTTCTTTATCATTTTCAAGGCGATGCTCCTTCCGATGCAGTGTTAATGACGCCTGTAGCCGGAGTACAGAAGGCAGGCTTGCTCACAAACTCCATCCGGACCTCAGGAAGAAGCGACATCCTGGGTGGGAGCCTCTGTTCTGACCTGGACTTTAGTAAATTCCTTTTCGTTGGGACTGTAATTGCAGGTGGTGATCAGAGGCCGCAGAGACCCCGGAAGAATTTTATGGCATTCCAGACAGGACACAGGCCAGCTTGGAGGAGAAGCAGCAATAAGACTTGGCAACACAGCGAGGGTGTGGAAGAGTTACTTCCAAGGAGAGAAGTTACTTCCAATGGTAAGACCAACTGAACTGATTCTGGTGTAGGAGGACAGAATTCTTAGAGGGGCACCTTTTATATCAAGACAATGATTTCACTGGTCTGAACTCAGAGTGGTTCAACACCAGCATTCTGGAAACCAAGCTCTCCTCTTCTTCTGGTACCTTTCAATCTTCTCCCATCTGGTGTCTCTAAATTAATTTTTTTTTGTAGCCAGAACTTCCATTTTATTGCAGTGGCTACTTTCGTGTCTCTTACTGCTGTCTTTAATAACTTTTAATGACCTAAGAAATAGTTGGCTGAGTTCCATTTTCCATTTCCTCCAAGTCCAATGATGGTGCATCCTACGCCCTGTAGTGTACAAATACAGAGGAGGCAGCGCTAATTCTTTCTGCCTTATCCTCACCCCAGCATGCCTGGACTCTTGACAGGGCAAAACAGAGTGGGAAAGTGGTTTTCTACCTTGCTAAGAAATAGCAAGCAAGCCCAGATGTCATGAGCTCCCAACCCACAGAGGTCGTCTGTCTCTTGCTGCACATACTTCCTTGAATATGTCTTTCAGTACCTCCCACCAGAAAATCACGGGGCAGGGTGACTCACAGTGCATAGCCACGAGTGAGACAAAGACTGTCTCAGGGAGCTCTCATTCTGCAAGGGGAATCAGGCAGGTGCCCAAATCTACGCAGGAAGTGGGATGTCGATGCCCCGAGAGAGGCAGAAAGGGCTGCGGAAGATGGAATGAGAGAGAGATTTCATCCCATCGGGGAAGACTTGGTGGAGGTCCCAGCCAGTTTGGGGGATGTTGAGTTTGCAATCAGTTTGCAAGCAATTCAAGTGCAAGGACTCACAGGCAGTAGGGACATGGGCCAGAAATCAGGAGGAAGAGGGTGTGTCTGGGAAGTAAAGAGCCCAAAGTTACAATGGGAAGAGTTCATTCTCAGTTCCCCAACTTCTGTTTGGACTACAGTAAGTCCACTATGTATGAATCTTCAAGTCTCAAACCTTTCAAAGTCGTGAATGTGCGTTCACATGTCCAATCATGTAAGTTTGTTCATGTGTCTGGCTTGCACTGTTGCATGCCTGCATCCTCTACAACTGGTTGTGCTTCTGTGTACTTTACAGAACTGTATAGAGTACAGTACACAGCATCTTTATTTCAAGCCCAGGATGTCCAGAAGGAAGCCTAAAAGCAATAATGATGTGGCTGGTACTACTGTACTTTTTAAGGGAACTATTCCATTAGGTTTGTTGCTGTTCAGCCACTCAGTCGTGCCCAACTCTTTGTGACCCCATGGACCACAGCACACCAGGCTTCCCTGTCTTTCACCATCTCCTGGAGTTTGCTCAGACTCAAGTCCATTCAGTCGGTGATGCCATCCAATTATCTTGTCCTCTTTCCTCCCCTTCTCCTACCTTTAATCTTTCCCAGCATCAGGGTCTTTTCCAATGAGTCAGTTCTTCACATCAGGTGGCCAAACTCTTGGAGCTTCAGCTTCAGCATCAGTCCTTCCAATGAACATTCAGGGCTGATTTCCTTTAGGATAGACTGGTTTGATCTCCTTTCTGTCCAACGGACTCTCAAGAGTCTTCTCCAACACCACAGTTTGAAAGCATCGATTCTTTGGTGCTCATTGGGTTTAGCCGCTAAGTCGGGCCTGACTCTTGCAACCCCATGGACTGTAGCTCACCAGGTTTGTCTGTCCATGGGATTCTCCAGGCAAGAATACTGGAGTGGGTTGCCATTTCCTTCTCTGGGGCGCTCGTTAGAAACGTTTTGTTTCTGGGTTCATTCTTTATGTATTATTTCAGTGAGAAGTATTATAAACCTATGAAGATACAGAATTTATAACCGATTGTGTTAGTTGGGTACCCAGGCTAACTCTGTTGGACTTAACAAACCAACTGGACTCATGCACGCACCCTCAGAATGGAGCCCCTTCTCGTGCAGGACTCACTGCTGCCGGGCACCTTGGTCCAAACCCCATGTGCAGCCGGGGCTGTTCATTTCCCAGCACAGAGACTTCCTCCGGCAGCTGAGACCAAGGCCTCCTGCTTAGGCAAAGGTGCAACTCGGTGTTTAAAGTGAAAGCTTTTTTCATTTGTTCTTGTTTGTTTCAGATTTTTTTAAGGTAATACCTTTAGTTTCTTTTTTATTTTAAAAGTATACAATTTCTTCTAAAAAGTCACTTCTATCCCTGCCACCCAGCAATGATAATTTCAGAGTACCAAACTTCTCTTTTTAGTTAATGCAACTAATTCAAATTAATACCTGCATACTGATTTTTTGTTACTTGCATATTTTTTTTAAAAAACAACTAGACATTGGTAGTCATGACTTTTGGTATTATTTTCTCTTTAAGTAGTATACTCTGGCCTTCTTTGACAAACGCATCTACAGCGTCATTTTGGATTTCTATAGTGTGTTCTATCTCCTTATTGACAGATATTCCGGTTATGTCCACTTTCATACTGCTTTTAGATAATGCTGTGATAAACATCCTTGTATGTGCACCCCTATGCCTGTATCTGGATGGTTTTCCTAAATATAAAGTTTTAGAAGTAGAATTACAGGGTCCAAGAGAACACATATCTGTTTAATCTGTATCAAACAGATGTGTTTAATACAATTGAACACACCTTTAATGAAGGAAATTAAAACATAATTGAGAGAATTAAAAGCACATTTCACTGTATTGATGCACCCTGTCCTTAGAACTTAACACCAAGTGATGTAAGCGTTGGCCTCATCTTACTTCCGTTTAAATACTTCCCACCAATCACGTGCCCCCCCTGCCCATCCATACACCCCTCTTGAAGCCCCCATTCTTGCCTGAGCTATTGGCTAATCCCTTTAATCAATAAGAGACTCGCTCTGTCTGCACGGCATTGAGTGGCCCATTTTCATGAACATTGGGATGATGTGTGAAGCCACAGTAATGGTGCCACAGACTACAGAGGCAGGGAATTGTCATGAGGCAGCCCCCCACTGCTAACCCTCAAAGCCCGTTTCCACCCAGATGAGGTATTCCGAGTTAAAATTAGTTCATCAGTGTGAAATATTCTTGATCTTTTATCAGCATAATCTCTTCATTGAAACAGTCACCAGTTTCACTTTGGGGAGCTCTTCCCACTTGCTCTAGTAAACCTTCCTTTGCCATCACAGAGAAAGGAAATGTCTCTGCCACCACGAAAGCAGAATTGGACCAAATCCTGCCCACTGTTGGGCCAAGTCACAGGTCCTTTGGCCTCTGTCTTCCTTTTTACAGCGCATTTCAACTCATGATGGCGACCCCCAAATTACTAAGTCCACTGAACTCAAACTCTATCACATTATCAGCCACAAACATCATGTTCTGCCCCATCTGTGGCAAGCTGCAGAAGTCAGGGGGAGTTTACGATGGGAACCTGAGATCTTATTTCATGCCCTTGCGGCTCACTGAAGAAAAAAAGACTTGTTACTTTTAAATACTGAGTCAAATTGTTATAAATTTCACAAGAGTACAAAAGAAAAGGATAATCGAGTCTTAAAAATTCAGCCTAAAAAATATATATACATATATGAATATATGTAACCTAATATAACTTTTAAAAACCTAACCAAAATGAGTGGCTACTGACTTTTTCTTTCCCTGAGTTTGATGTTTGAATTATTGCCCTCCCAATGTCAAATTTTGTTCTCTATTATCCCCTTACATGTAGTGGGTATTCAATAAATGTTTATTACAGGGGACCAAGTTGAATACACTTAAGCCAATATATTTCAGGCATTCCTAGTGGTTGTTTACAGTTGGAAAACAATATTAACAACAACCATTTCAGTGTAGAGATAACACCAAAGAGCAATGCTGAGACACCCGAGGTGAGTTATTAAATTCTAATTTTACCAAAACCAGTACCACAAATTTGTGATAACTCATCCGACTCTTAGAGGGGAACAATGATTTGGAAGCAAAAGTGGATCAAGAAAATTGATATTCAAAGGTAGGGGTAAAAAGATATACATGTGAAATTCTGGCTCCCTACAGTGAATAGTCAAAAGCTCTCCTACCAGAAAATAATACTTTGAATTGAGAAGCATTCAAATCACAGTAAATTTCTAACCCAATTAAATTTCTCCTCCCAGGTAGCCTATGTACCAGAGCAGTGTGACGGCTGTTAATAGTGTCATAATAAACATTTCTCTAATGGAAAAAGATAAAATAATAGAGCTATATTCCAACATGTAAACAGAGATTTCTTCCTAAAATGTTAGCTTTGTTTGTAGTTGCTGTTTCCCAACCCCCCCCACCCCCGCCCAACACCAAACTGGTCTATCTCTTAGGAATTAAAATATTACCAGTAAATACTGGCAAACGTATCAGTAAATATGCCAGTGAAATGAAACATGCTCTTTGTAGCTTGTGAGTATCTTCCTATCTTCTCTGCAACACACTGGAAGGACAGGGAAACAGGAACCGATTAATTCAAATGCCTGCAAGTATCTTTCGAATCAAGAACTATATTCTAGAAGCCTGGTTTTCCACTGCGATGCTCTTTGCCACTCTCTTCTCTTCAAACTTCCTAATAAGCCCTTACACATCACTCCTTGATTCTTACTAGTTCCTCAGTGACTTCCCCTGTAAACAGACTTGATCAGACAGAGCTCGATAAAGCATGGTCTCTTCACATTACACACTTTGCCTTTAAGAAAAGCATTTCAGACACAGATTTTCTCAGAAGTGGGAAATAGTCTATCATTGTTTAGTAAAACAACTTAGTTTAAATATTATCATAGAAATCTTTTAAAAGATAATGATCTTCAAAAATCATTTAGAAATGCTACAAGAGTGCATGCCACTGTGAGCACCTCATCTGGTTCACCCAGAACTGTCCTGATTTCAAAACAAAAAGTCCCAAGTTCCCTCAGGTCCAAACAATCGGAGACAACCAGTTACCCATAAGCCATCTTTGAATGAAAATATCAGAAAAGTCAGACAGCTCCATTTAATTAAATTAGAAAGCCTTTTTAGTATTAAGTAAAACACCGGTGGGAAGGCCGCAGGGAGCTCAGCCTGGTGCTCCGTGACAACCTCGAGGGGTGGAAGGATGCTCGGGAGGGAGGGGGTATATGTATACCTGTGGCTGACTCGTGTTGACCACAGGGCAGAACGCAACACAACATGGCAAAGCAATTATCCTCCAGTTAAAAATAAGTCAGTTCTTAAAAAAGCCTTTTTTGAATGCCCTGCTGTGTATAGGGCAGGGGGCTGAATCAGTCAGGGTTCGGTCAGAGTCCAGGCCAGAGACAGATGGCACAGCCAAATGGGGTAATTTGAGAAGAATTTCATTAAAAAAAAAAAAAAAACGACAAAAACCCACCAGCAGAGCTGTGGGCGGAGTCAGGGAAACCTACAGGATGCGGCAGGCAGGAGACACTAGCACCTGGAGAGGTTGGGGCGGGGATGGTCTGCAGAACCTGGAGCCCCCTGGGGTCCCCTCCCCCTGCAGGCCGGGGCTCCCCGCCTCCCTGCGCCCACCCTGGGCAGGGCTTGGCCGGCAGTAGCAGTGCCTCCCATTGGCTGGACCCCCTGGACGGCGGAGGAAGGGCTCCCGTGGACGCCAGTCCTCCACCTCCGCATCCTGGCCACCGAGCAAAGTGGACAGTAAGTCTGGAGGGGCCCAGAGAGACGTAATTTTAAAACTAGGAGAAACTTTGGAGCATGCTTTTGTTGTTGTTGCTGCTGAGTTGCTAAGTGGTGTTTGACTCTCTGCGACCCCACGGAGAGCAGCACGGCGGGCTTCCCTGTCCTCCACGAGCTCCCGGAGTGTGCTCACACTCATGTGCGCTGAGTCGGTGACCATCACCGAGGAGCCATCCTCAAAGATGTGCGACGGGCTGGGGCAGATATGGCAGCCTGACGCACACTCGGCCTGGGACGCAGTAGAAGTGTCCGTGTTCACAGAGAGGAATCTAAGCGCTCCTCCCACGGCCAGCAGGAAGACCCTCTTGCCCATACGTAGGGGGCTTCCCGGGGGCAGCCTTCTGCAGCCCAGCTGCTGTGGGGAGCATGGATTAAGACAGAACATTGGCGACAGCAAGCAAGTCGTCCCTCTTCACGCCATCTAACCAAGTACTCTTTGCTTTTCAAAGCCCAGTTTTGTTGTTTTTCCCTCTTTCCCTCTCTCCATCCATCCTTATCCCTCAGCACTGCCAAAAGAAATTAAGATTTTCAAGTACCTCCTTTTGATACTGCATTTAATGGAAGCTCTGACTGGTCACGGATTCTCCTTCTTGAATTTTCACTGACAAACTGCTTCCAGCTGCCCTCTGGGGTGGGACGCCACCACAATAAAATGCAGTGTTAGCTGGGGATTTCAGCTGCCACCTGGGGGCTAGAGGTTCTCAATGGACGCTATTTAGCAAGGCCGGTGGTGAAATGGTGACAAATGGTATGTTGGCTTTTTTTTTCTCGAGTCTGTGGTTTAGGACTGGTTGGTTTCAATCTTACTGGCTCTTTTTTTTTCTGTGTTACCAATCTTTTCCACATTTAAAATCCGTTACTGCCTCTCCTACGGGGATATGGCAGCAAGCTTGGTGCTGTCGACAGAAGCCATTTGTTGGTGAGAAGGTTCATGTGTTTAGACTCCTGGCAAGTACTGATTTTTAGAGTCAATCCACGCTACGGAATTTATGTTTATTTTCTTAAGTTTTTTTTTTCCAACTCACAAAATAATTTTCCTTCAAATTGTTATCACTCCACTGACATGAAATGACCTAGACGGTTGCTTCTTTTATCTCTGCTCACAGCTGGTCAAATTAGGCTCGTTGGCGTCTGATGAGCCAGAGATGGTCTGCATCTGAGCCCCTTTTAGTCTCCAAACATCCCCGCCGGTTTCCCTAGCTGGTGAGCCGTGGCTTCAGGCTCTGCCCCCAGCCGTCACCCTCCTCCTCCCCACCCAGAGCCACTTGTTTTATTAATTTTTTTCACACTTAAGCAATTCTTCATTAATACTGTAATTTCATATGTCAGCCTTGATGAAAATCCTCCAAACTGTCCCCATATTTCACTCAATGTTTTTCGTTACTGTTGTTTTTTTATCGGAGCGTAGTTGACTTGGGATGTTGTGTTAGTTCAGGTGTATAGCGCAGTGATTCAGTTATACACATTTCCTGGCCTTCCGCCTTGGCCAGAGCTCTGGAGGCTCCCTGGCACAGCCTTCCGCCTGCATCCTTCCTGGCTCTAGAATACTTCTAACCTGCGCTGATCACTGGCTGAGCTACAAAATGGAAAAGGGAGGGGAGCTGGGCAGAGAGGCCATTGAACTAAACTGTCCAAAGGTCATGAGAAAGGATGGTCTCCACTCCACTCCTGATGAGGGGCCCCAGACTCCTGCTTATTAAAGGGGAAGGAGATCAGAGTCACCGGTGTTCCGGCGAGACTGGCAGAAGACATCTGGTGCTGGGGTAGCTTTCTGCTTCTGGCAGCAGAGAAAGCTGAGACCATCGCTCCTTCAAAGAGACGTCATGGGCTCAGGGCCCCTTCTGTGCAGGTCATATCCTGCCCACCCCAGCCCAACAAGGGCAGGTACCGTTTGAAGTGGAGAAACCATTTTTCTACAGTCCAGAGCCACTTGGGGTATCATCAACAGGCAACTCAAGCTATTTGCACCACGTCCATATTCCCAGACCATATATCCTCTTGTGCATCTAAAACCAAGACAATGGCAATCACATTGCACTATATAAATGTATCAAATCAACCTGAGATACACCTTGCACATGTGCGTGCATGCTCAGTCGTATCCAACTCTGTGACCGTGGCCCCTAACCCACCAGGCTCCTCTGTCCAAGGGAGTTTCCAGCCAAGAATAACATCGTTGGTTTCCATTTCCTCCTCCAGGGGTTCTTCCCGACCCAGGGATGGAACCCGAGTCTCTTGCTTTGGTAGGCGGATTCTTCACCACTGAGCCACCTGGGAAGCCTGTGATACACCTTAAACTTAACGCAATGTTGTAAGTCACATAGGTTCCAATTTAAAAATAAAAATAAAGCCCAGAGAGAGTAGGGTTGCTGCTAGGCTGTTCACTCTTTCAGAGGAGGGAATGGTTGTCACACCGAGATGGGTCTGACACAAGTGCTCTCTGACATGTGTGCAGAGGGCTCGGTCCTTACATACAACGAGTGACCCCATCACTTTTAGACTATAAGGGTCACAGGCTAGAGGCGGTGATGTAGGTGACCTGAAACATCCAAAGATCCCAAAGGATCTCTATTCTCTGCTTCTCTATTCCAAAGGCATCAGGTGACTGTCTTCCAGCAGGTGTATTTTTCTGATGATGTTTGATTGAGTCATTTTAGAGCAAACCTCGGGAGCCTGGGAAATGGTCAAGTGACTTCTGGGTGGCAGAGGGAACCCAGCCTGAGATGATTAAAAGTGTCTGATCACGGAAACCTGTTTTTGTGTTTTTCGGAGGCTCTGTGACCGGATAATGTAACGTGTATGGTCCCAAGTGAGAGAAGGGAGTGCTTGGGGAGACAGAGCTTCGTGGTTTCAGTAGTGGCACCAAATGTCTTCCTGCTCAGCAAGTCAGCTTTGAGGTTTTGTTCATGAACTAAGCGGATGGAAGACACAGGGGCTGAAAGTGATGAGTCAGGGACACGGATAGCATCGGTTCCCTACAGACAGGCGAGTCAGCCATCCTGCGTCTACACCGCGTCTGTCCTGAGAGGGAGGGACAAAGAGGCCCAGGTTTTCTGACCTCAGGGGTCTTAGTGTCTCGACCTTGACGGATGGGGATGGAGAGAAGCTGGGAGTGAGGAGCCACTTTGGGAATCGAACCCTGCAAAACCCAGTGGATGTCTGCACACACCTCCTCTCCGCATCAGCTCTGCAGGTCTGCCCCCAGCCCCCACCAGCCACGAGAGCCCACGTGGTCTTCTCTGGAGGGACGCTGGAGCTCGGCTCCCTCCCTGCCGCTGAAGTTAAGCCCCTCTCCCTGGCCCATCCTGGCCGCCTGCCTCCCCGCGCAGGGTCACTGCCCTTCCTCCTGTTCAGGTTCTGTTCGGCAAATATACTGGAAGGACATTTCCAGAAAATGTGCTGCGGATGTTTGGAATGGTGCAGTTACCCGGGACCGAGGCGTTTTCTCCTCACTGTGTGTTCACAGGGTGTGGGCGCGGGCCAAGTGTGACTGGTCGTCCGACCAGGACGTTCGGCTGTGAGCACAGCAGAGCTGTGTCCCGTGTGTCTGGAATGCCACACTTCCCATTCCACAATCTGGACAGCGCTGTCCTCTCCAAAACCACCTCACGCTTTTGGCCTCAGCAAATCCTGTAGTTCCCTAAAGCCCCCAGGTCTCTTGACATGAAGTGTTGCTAAATCACCAATCTCCCATCCTGTCTTCGTCTTTATGAGCAATTAAGGCATAAATTCTTTCTACGGTAGTAAAGGGTGCCAGTGCGTCAGACTCGTCTAACCAGCAGCATGACTTCAAGGGAGTCACCGTGACCTAATTCAAATGGTGAGGATTCCAGGGAGCGGGTCAGGCCTGCCTCTAAGGCATGCGCTTTGTGAGCAGAATGGGGTTTTTTGGGATTTCTTGTTTGCTTGTTGGTTGGTTTACTGAAACATAGTTGATTTAATAATATCGTGTTAGTTTCACATATATAGCAAAGTGATCCAGTTATATATTTTTTCTCAGATTCTTTTCCCTTATAGGCTTTTATATAAGATACTGGATATAGTTCCCTGTGCTGTATGGGAAATCCTTGTTGCTCACCTACTGTATAGGTAGCAGCGTGTATCTGTTAACCCCACACTACTCCTAATTTATTCTTCACCGCACCTGCCTCTCCCTTTTGTCCATAAGTTTGTTTTTTTATGCCTGTGAGCCTGTTTCTATTTTGTATGTATATAGATTCATTTCTGTTCTTTTAGATTCCATATATATACCAGTGATAGAATATTTGTCTTCGCGTTACTTCACTTAGTCTCTGAGCTCTAGGCCCATCCATGTTGCCACAAACGGTAAATTCTGTTCTTTTTGATGGCCAAGTAGCACTCCATTGTGCATCCATACACCACCCTCTCTCAAGCCAGTCGTCTGTTGATGGACACGCACGTTGCTTCTGTGTCTTGACCACTGAACAGTGCTGCTGTGAACATTAGCGGTGTCAGTCATTCTGACTGACAGTCGTGTCTGACTGTGGCCCCGTGGACTGTAGCCCGCCAGGTTCTTCTGCCCGTGAATGAAATTCTCCAGGCAAGAATACTGGAGTGAGTTGCCATTTCATTGTCCAGGGAACGTTGGGTTGCTTGTATCTTTTTGCATTAGAGTTTTCCAGATGTATGCCCAGGGGTGGGATTGCTGGATCATACAGTAGCTCTATCTTTAGTTTTTAAAGGTCCTCCATACTGTCTTCCCTAGCAGCTGCACCAGTTTGCATTCCCACCAGCAGTAGGTTCCCAGAAGGAGAGATTTGACCACAGCTCCTTCTGCCCACCGTCCTTCCATCCCAGATTCACAAAACATTTCTTGGAATGTTGCCTCCTGCAAGAGTTAGCATGTAAGAAATTCAAACTTGTGATCAGCTGTGAAGGGGAGGAAGGGAGATGCTCATGGTTATTTCTGTGGGGTATCAAATACAAGGGGACCATTTTATTTTATATCCTCTAGTATGTGTGAAGTACTACATGATAAAAATGTTAAACATGTAACAATTTTTCAAGGAATATGTAAGGTTGGTTTAAAGTGGAGAGAAAATGCTCAGTACCACTTTGAGTTAAATTAAAATGTAACAGAAAAATGAGGAGAGAGAAAGCGTGAAATAAGCAAAAGGAAGGGGGAGAGATGGAAGACAGAGAAGGAAAATGAAAGTAAGTGATCAGAAAGACACAGGCTGGGGTTGGATTGGGGGTTGGCAGCTGGGGAACACGGGTGGAACAAGAGATGGGGCAGGAAAGGTGTGGAGGACCTCGACCCTACAGGTGGGGAGACGGGGCCTTGGGAGCGTCCTCACACCCTCCAAAGCCTCGGCAGGTCTTCCTACCCTCCAGTCATCGGCCTCGGCCGTCTGAGAGAACCACCCTCCTCCGTGGTCCAGACTGGGGCCCGTAGCCAGGGGGTCCTGCCAGGCCTGCCTCACAGCCCTGAAACCCACAACCCAGACTGGACTCGAACCCACCGTCTTTTTTTAAAGGATACTTTTATTATTACTTATGTATTTATGGCTGTGCTGGATCTTCCTTGCCGCGAGGCCTTCTCTCTAGTTGCAGCAAGCAGGGGCTGCTCCTTGCTGCGGCGCGCAGCCTCCTGCTCGCGGTGGCTTCCTGCTGCCGCGCAGAGGCCCTAGGGCACGCGGGCTTCCGTAGTTGCAGCAGGGTAGCTGTGGCCCCCGGGCTCTCGAGCGCAGGCTCAGTAATTGTGGTGCACGGGCTTGGTTGCTCTGCGGCACGTGGGATCTTCCCGAATCAGGGATCAAACCCGTGTCTCCTGCGTTAGCAGGCAGATTCTTTACCACTGACCCACAAGGGAAGCCCACACTCACTGTCTTTCCACCCCCCTCTTCCCCCGACTGCCTTTTCATTGGTACCACACACCCAACCTCAGGATTTAATAAAACTCAGGTTCCTGATATCTCATTGCAGGAAGAATTCAGTGAGAGGCAGTGACAGGTCGCAGGTGGATTTATTCAGAGAGAAACACTCCGCAGACAGAGTGTGGGCCATCTCAGAAGGCGAGGGGCCCTGAAATATGGGGTGGGGGGTGGTTTTCACGGACTGAGTCATTTCTGAGGCTAATGAGTAGGAGAATCATTCCAGCTATTTTGGGGAAGGGGCAGGGATTTCCAGGGCTCAAGCCATTGCCCACTGCTTGGCCTTTTATGGTGGGCCTTGGCACCTGTGGGCGTGTGATTTAGCCCGTGTTCTACAGCGAGCGTATAATGAGGCCCAAGATGCACTGGAAGATGAGTCTTCTGCCGTGTTGGACCTAATCAGTTCTAACCGGTTAGTCGTGTCCACAGTGGAGGTGTCCTTCTTTTAAAGGTTGCTCCCTGCCCCTCTCCTCCTAGTCCGGCTCTAGTACAGATTCTGCATAAACATTGGGTGTCCCCACCTGACCGGTTTGTCCGTCCTTCTCTCCCCCAGGGCCTCAGCAGCAGCCTGGTGAGCTACAGCCCACCAGAGCCCAACAAGCCTGGGGAGGAAGAGCCGCTCCCTCCCAGGGACGCCTGCAAGGTAGGCGTGCAGGGCCTGCGTGGGCCTGCCTCAGTCACTCGGGGACACTTGACTTCAGGGAGAAGGCGCGCTACCCTCTACCCACCCCCTCGTCCACAGTATGGCAAAATCCCACTGGCGTTAAAGAGTGACATTTTCAAAAAAATGAAACTGCAAAAATACACTTGACTCAGAGAGGTAAGTAAAAAATGTCAGTTCTGTTCAAAGGGGAAAAAAAGGAAGAAAGGGATTCACAAGTACAGAATACCAGCACAGACGGGTGGTCTAGACTGGCAGGGAGTATGCGAAATGACGATTTTTTTTTTCACCCGCTGCCTTCAAATCTTCCTTCCTTTCTTGACCCCTCGGGCTGAGCACACAGCGCCTTAGTCTCTGGTTGTGAAAAAGCAGCCTCGTTCTGGTCATTAGATTCTACTTCTGGTTTTTAAAAGTCAGGCCAGGCTAAGCTGAAGACGGACTTCACGTTGTTCAAGGAGTTTCCCCTGTGTCCATCTCGGGGACCTGTGGCCCGAGGGTCCTCTGGGAGGAGATGGAGGCCGCTTCGGCCTGGCGTTCCTCTCCCCGACCCCCGCTGCCGCTTACCCCACAGGGCTTTGTGGAAGGACGAAGCAAAAACGCAAAAACCAAGACAATGTATTAAAAAGTGGAGACATTACTTTGCCAACAAAGGTCCGTCTAGTCAAAGTTATAGTTTTTCCAGCAGTCATGTGTGGATGTGAGAGATGGACCGTAAAGAAAGCTGAGCACCGAAGAACTGATGCTTTTGAACTGTGGTGTTGGAAAAGACTCTTGAGAGTTCCTTGGACTGTAAGGAGAACCAACCAGTCCATCCTAAAGGAAATCAGTCCTGAATGTTCATTGGAAGGACTGATGCTGAAGCTGAAACTCCAGTCCTTTGGCCGCCACCTGATGCAAGAGCTGACTCACTGGAAAAGCCCCTGATGCTGGGAAAAATTGAAGGCAGGAGGAGAAGGGGACGACAGAGGATGAAATGGTTGGATGACATCTCTGACATGATGGGCATGAGTTTGAGTAGGCTCTGGGAGTTGGTGATGGACAGGGAGGCCTGGCGTGCTGCAGTCCATGGGGTCACAAAGAGTCAGACACGACTGAGCGACTGAACTGAGCTGATTTTCACCATGCGTGTTCATGGACACCGTGAATTCTACCCACAAATCCCCGAGGACTCTGGATTAAGAACCCCACCCTGGAAGATTCCTTGTTCCAGGAACCCTCCCCCGACAGCCTTCCTGCCTCTGCTTGTAGGTCAGCAAGAGGAGAGGGGGGCGGCTACATGGCCAGCGTGGTGGCCTCTTAGAGAAGCCTGCGGCTCCCTGCAGACTGGAGAAAAATTTGAAACCAATAGTCCTCAGCTTTGAAACATGCAACTCTGAGACAACAGAAAAAGTGCCCTGAATGACCTGCTGCTGTGAATTCATTTTCTCTCCTACATTTGTGAAAATACACTGGAATCAATACCCAAGAAACTGTTAACATTGATTTGCTCTGAGGAGTGGAGATGGGAGGCTGGAAAGAGGGGCGGGGAATTACTATTCTTGCTAAATTCTTTTGTACTATCTGAAAAATAATAACAATAAAATATATTTTGTTTATATAATGGAAACAAATTTTAAAAAACATGTGAAAAGTTTTTCTGAAGGAAACCAGATGTGATTTTAACTGGTCCAAGGCTAGTGAGGGCTTTCTAAGCATAAAATTAATCAAAGAAATGATGGAGAAGGTAGGTTTGATTATGCAAAACGGTTATGTCAAACATAGTGATATCACAGATGAAGCTAAAAGAGAAAAGTGGCAAACATGAAGAAATATTTGCAATAAAAATTACCATAAAGGAGCTAATACTCTTCTATTATGCAGCAACCTTATAAATCAATGAGAAAAACAATAACACGCTTCATACAGATGTTTTGGAGTTTTCAGTACCCGTCTTCCTTGTTTTTGTTCTTGATTCACCATAACCACCTCCAGAAAATAACTGGGCAGCAAAAGGGAGAAGGAAAATCCTAAATATATAGATGAAATCCCAGGAATCGGTGATGGCTGAGGCCACATCACTTCACTTTTACCCCCAGTCCAGGTGAGGTTAGGTTACTGACCATTGTGCTTCAGGCCACATAAGGCTTGGAGGATCTTGCACCGTAGTGGACCAGAACTTGCAAGACTTCCTTCCCCACTGGAAGAAAAATGAGTTAACCTCAGAATCTCCATTCAAGCATATCCTTAGAGATAAGTGATAGCCTCACTAAGGATGCTGGAAATTTTCTTGAAAAATAAAGTATCATGTTCCTTTGCGCATGGCCTTCTGTAACAGCATCATGCCACATGGGAAGCAGCATGGACTTCGGAGATCACACAAACATTTCACTCTCATAATATTAGAAAAAAAATTAAAACTTCAGTAATACCAAGTGTTGGAGAAGATTGTGTAGAAAATAGGTTCTCTGCACTGTTCCTTGGAATATTAACTGATCCAATCACTTTGAGAACAATTTGGCAGCAATCTAGTAAGGTTAAAAATAGGCACAGTTTCCGGTCCAATAATTCTATTTCTGAAGACACAATTGCATGTGGGTGCAAAGAGACATACAAAGATGCTTACTGAGGCATTACTTCACAACAGAAATTAACCAGAACCAGCCCAAATGTCCACCTGTACAAGGATGGGTAAATAAAATCATAGCCCATTTATACAATAAAGACCACACACAAGTCAAACTAAATTAACCAGATTTGTATGTCACAACATGCAGAAATCACAAAAAAATACATAATTTTGAGTAAAAAAAATGTTATAGATGGTCTCATACAACATGATACCATTTATGTAAACATTCTTAAAAATACAGAGCAACACTAAGTGTTGTTTACAGGTAATCTTTGCAGTAAAAGTATAAAAATCAAGGCCTGGATATACACGAAAGTTCAGATGGGAAGGAAATATAGGAGAATTGCTATTAAATTTTCATATATGTTTTTGAAGCATGTTAATCATTTTTTATTGAAATATAGTTGATTTACAATATTGTGTTAATTTTAGGTATACAGCATAGCTATTCCGATATAGATAAATACAGTTAGCTACATGTACAGATGGAAATATATATTGTGTTGCTATTTAGTTACTAAGTCATGTCCCACTCTTTGTGACCCCATGGACTCTAGCCCCCCAGGCTCCTCTGTCCATAGGATTTCCCAGGCAAGAATACTGGAGTGGGTGGCCATTTCCTTCTCCAGGGGATCTTCCTGACCCAGAGATCAAACCCACATCTGCTGCTTGGCAGGTGGATTCTTTCCCATTAAGCCCCCCGGGAAGCCCTGTGGCCTTTATTAGGTGCCTGTAAAACTACGGCTCTGTGCTATGGAGAACAGTGTGGAGATTTCTTAAAAGACTGGAAATAGAACTGCCATATTAACTAGCAATCCCACTTCTGGGCATACACACCGAGGAAACCAGATCTGAAAGAGACACGTGCACCCCAATGTTCATTGCAGCACTGTTTATAATAGCCAGGACATGGAAGCAACCTAGGTGCCCATCAGCAGACGAATGGATAAGGAAGCTGTGGTACAAATACACCATGGAATATTACTCAGCCATTAAAAAGAATTCATTTGAACCAGTTCTAATGAGATGGATGAAACTGGAGCCCATTATACAGAGTGAAGTAAGCCAGAAAGATAAAGACCATTACAGTATACTAACACATATATATGGAATTTAGAAAGATGGTAATGATAACCCTATATGCAAAACAGAAAAAGAGACACAGATGTACAGAACAGACTTTTGGACTCTGTGGGAGAAGGCGAGGGTGGGATGTTTCGAGAGAACAGCATCGAAACATGTATATTATCTAGGGTGAAACAGATCACCAGCCCAGGTTGGATGCATGAGACAAGTGCTCGGGCCTGGTGCACTGGGAAGACCCAGAGGGATAGGGTGGAGAGGGAGGTGGGAGGGGGGATCGGGATGGGGAATACATGTAACTCCATGGCTAATTCATGTCAATGTGTGACAAAACCCACTACAATATTGTAAAGTAATTAGCCTCCAACTAATAAAAATAAATGAAAAAAACCACTACGGCTCTGGATACTTTCCATCCAGTACAGGTAACCAAAATGTACTCCTGTCCTGCCTCCTGATGACACCAGTAGCTTCTCCCTGCCTAGCACATCAGCTGGCAGCAGGCTCTGTCGTCTTCACGCTAACGACATGAAGTTAGTGTGTTGAACATCATTATTTGGCCAATGGTCCTCAACTAGGGACACTTTTCCACCCCCAGGGGGCACCTGGCAACGTCTGGGGACACTCTGGTTGTCACCACTGGGGTGGGGGCATTGTTACCGACGTGGAAGGCTGAGCCAGGGACGCTGCTGAGCATCCCGGGAGGCACAGGGAAGCCTGCGTGGCAGAGGCCCGCCTGGTAGAAACTGTCACGAGGGCGGAGCTTGAGAAGCACCGCGTAAAGCCCATCGAAGGCAGGTATCATTGAACTGAATTTAATAGAGTAAATTTGACTATTTTTCCAATGAGTCCTTCTAAATTACCAGACATGAGAAACCACCCGTTCTCGATAACAGTGCACACTGGGGCTGGATCAGAGAGAGTGGGTAACAGAGCACCTCCCACTCAAACCCTGACCCCTGATTCTTCCCTCTGTCTCACGCCAGGCAGGGTGCTCTCTGCCAGACAGGGTGTCTGCTCTGTAATCACTCTAATTTGGCAAATCACTGTGGAATCTTTTCTGATCCTGAAAATGCTGTCAGGCTTGCATCTTAATTCAGTCTAACCCTGACAGTTTCCAGAGCTATCCGAAGGAACATATACTTCTTTCCAACCTCCCAAGCAACAGTTCAGCTCATCAGTGGGCCAGACCTCCAATCCACATCGCTAATCAATTGCTTCTTATTCTTAAAGTTCAATTGGTCAGATCCCACAGAGACTATCAATCATGATGAGATTCAGCTTCCTGCATTGGGGGAATTCAAAATCCCCAAATACAGTGGTTTAAATAAGATAGAGTTTTATTTAGTTCTCCGTTCAGTGATATCTAGAGATAGGCAATCCAGGGCTGGTTTGGTAGTGATGCCATCACGCTTCCTCAGCACTCTGCGGCCCGCATCCTCAGAGTACGAGATGGCTGCTGAAGTGCCTGCCAGAACACCCAGGTTCAAATCAGCAGCGTGGAAGAAAACTCCCTTGCCCACTGTTCCCACAGCCTTTGGCCATGCCCTGTAGAAGGTTCTTCCGTGTCCATTTTCCTCCATGGCTGTCTCCGAGCCATGAGCACTGAGGATGTGGTCTTCTTTGGAGCTGTATGGTTTCCACGGCCAACTTCTTGCTTGTGCAGGTGCAGAGACCCAGGGGTCCTTTTGAGAGCTGAACAATCGTAAGCTTTTGCTGGCCAAGCGGAGGGCTTCTGTCCAAATATAGGAAGCCACCAACCCATTTGCTTCCAGTGGGTTCCAAGTGTGAGTTACCTCAACCTAAAACTGTGTCTAGAAACAGTCTTTAAGCCCAAAGTCACTGATTGTTCATTTTATTTGGAGCTCCTAAGCCCTGCCCAGCCCCTTCCTCTCAGTAGTTGGCTGTCCTTGATACTGTCAGAAACCAAGAAAGAGAAGCTGGGTGGGATGCAAGCCCCACCTTCCATCTGATCTTCTTGGCTGGGCTTGTTCCATTGTCTGGAAGCGAGTCCCAGGGAAGATGCCTGAGAAGGGCCGGGGACCACCTTCTCCTGTCCTGCCAAGGCTGGATGGGCTTGCAGCCACCGACCGCCGTTTCAGTCTGCGTCAAGTAGTACTGTCAGCCCTCCA
The DNA here is from genome assembly GCA_015832495.2 of Alces alces. Taxonomy (NCBI): domain Eukaryota; kingdom Metazoa; phylum Chordata; class Mammalia; order Artiodactyla; family Cervidae; genus Alces; species Alces alces. Next base: position 46,661,819 of record JADEYB020000019.1, on the reverse strand, counting down.
TACCCACAGGTTCTGGATCATGGATTCAATCAATCTCGGAGGGAAAATATTTTTTTATTGGAGTATAATTGCTTTATAATGTTGTGTTAGTTGCGGCCATACAACAAAGTGAATCAGCTATGTGTATAAATATGCATGAGTGTATCTGCATGTACACCGCCCTCTTGAGCCTCCCTTCCACCCACACCCATGCCACCCCTCTAGGGCATCACAGCGCTTGGGTGAAAAATTCCAGAAAGTAAAGCAAAACTGTGAGTTTGGCACACTCTGGCAACAATTTGCATAGAATTTACATGGGGCTGTAGGAGTTGTAAGTAATCTACAGTTGATTTGAAGTGCATGCGAGGGTAGGCTCAGGCTACATGCAAACACTAGGCCATCTTATAGAAGAAAACTTGGGCATTGGCAGATTTTGGTATCTTTGTGTGGGGGGGGTGTGTGTCCTGGAACCCATCCCCATGAGGAATTGAGGGACAATGTGTTGGATTTTTCACCTCTGTAAGACTCCCAGGTGTAAGACTCGGTCAATTGAGACCACAGGCAGCGACATCACTTAGCAAAGGTGTTTCCCCACCCGTCTGCGCTGGCGGGAGGGAGAGCTCCAGCCCAAGTTTGTGTCTTGGCTAAAAGTCACGAGAAGCAACCAATACAAACTGACACTTTACAGGTGCTCCCTTCCCCCCGCTGCACGTTCCCCCTCAGCCTGCACGGCTTTTTTGGCTGCTTCAGCAGGCGATGGTCGGATCAAATGTTTTGCTAAGCATCACAGCATCACCAGGGCTTCCCTGGGGGCTCAGACGGTAAAGAATCTACCTGCAATGCAGGAGACCCGGGTACAGTCCCTGGGTCGGGAAGATCCCCCAGAGAAGGAAATGGCAACCCACTCCAGTATTCTCACTTGGGAAACCCCATGGACAGAGGAGCCTGGCGGGCTACAGTCCATGGGGTCGCGAAGAGTCAGACACGACTGAGCGCCTCACACTTTCACAGCATCACAGGGGGTCACTAACTCCCCAACTAATGAGCTCTGTGTCACGACTAGTCAAGTCCTGGCTTTCTCCACAAAGCCAATGCCACTCTCGGATTTTATTATATCACCCAACTCCCAGGGGTCACATTTTCTATTGATTAGGATGAGGTTTAGCTGCATCAGGGGCTTCCGTTGTGGCTCAGCTGGTAAAGAATCCGCCTGCAGTGTGGGAGACCTGGATTCGATCCCTGGGTTGGGAAGATCCCCTGGAGAAGGAAATGGCAACCCACTCCAGTATTCCGACCTGGAGAATTCCAAGGACTGTATAGTCCATGGGGTCGCAAAGAGTCAGAGACGGCTGAGCAACTTTCACTTTCACTTTAGCTGCATCAAATATGAAGATGCAGAATAATAGAGGTTTAAGCATAGAACAAGATCTGATACCCAAAGATGTGACTAGTCAGATGATAGAATAGGTAGAATAGATGATAAGAAACACATACATGTTTATTAATTATGACAGTTCTAGTACTGAGCATTTACGGCTTAGATGGAAGACCCATGAGTGAGTGTGTTAACAGTGCCTTTCCCAAGTTGGAACAGGATTTGAAATGATGTTTCTCACAAGAAGATTTACACAGATGTCATGATTGTATTCATTAAATCCTGACTTGGAAGAATTTTAAAACTAAATTCTTTACATACCTTAGTATATACCATTTTATAGATAAGAAAACTAAGACCCGAAGAGGGCAAATAATTCACCCAAGGTTACAGCAAATGGCAGACAGAGACCTGAACTCAGGTGTCTCAGAGACTAAATTGTTAGTTGCTAACTCCCGTCTAAGACGTCCCTTGTGGCTCAGATGGTAAAGCATCTGCCTACAATGCGGGAGACCTGGGTTCGATCCCCGGGTCAGGAAGATCCCCTGGAGAAGGAAATGGCAACCCACTCCAGTCTTCTTGCCTGGAAAATCCCATGGACAGAGGAGCCTGGTAGGCTACAGTCCATGGGGTTGCAAAGCATTGAACACGACTGAGTAACCTCACATTCACTCTCATCTGACTCTTTGTGACCCCATGGACTGCAGCCCACCAGGCTCCTCTGTCTGGGAAGAAATTCTGCAGGCAAGAATACTGGAGTGGGTAGCCACTCCCTTTTCCAGGGGACCTTCCCAACCCACGGATCAAACCCAGGTCTCCTGCATTGCAGGCAGATTCTTTACCATCTGAGCCCCCAGGAAAGCCCTTTAAGCACTGTGGTATATTGTTTACAGTGACTGATTTCAGGTTTTGGTTTTTTCCCTCAAAGGAGTAACTCCATCATGTTAAGTATTCAGTCCTAGACAGTCATTCATTACCTGCACAATCAATCTGGTCTTATCAGGAGGAAGGTCACTCCAGCTCTAGATTACTAATCGATATTTTTAAACCACATACTACAGTGTTAATGAGCAGAAGCGGGGTGGAGAGGAAGAAGACGTTCACTTTTAGAAAAGAAGTAAAGAGACCAAGAACAGTGTGAAGCGCTTTCATCCTAGTCTTTTCCTTTCCTTCCCTCGCGCCTTCCTTCCTTTCTTCATCGAGTTGCGCATCCGCTCTGTATCAGCTCCTAGGAGCATCGCCGCGCTCAAAGCCAGCTCTGGGCTCATGGGTCAGGATGGTGGTGCCGGCGGGCTGAGGTGGAGGGCTCCCTGAGCACATACAGGCAATGTCAACATCCCATCTGGTGGGGAGTGGGGGGAAGAAAGGGCTTCCTTTAGGGCGATGATGCCTAGCAGAGACCTAGAAGGATAAACACAAGTTAGCCAAGTTCAGGCAGTCAGGAGGGCCGCTTGTGCAAAGGCCCAGGAGAGAGAGCAAGCGTGGGTTCTGGGTGCTGTTGGCAACGGCTGGGGGCATGGCAGGGGAGTGACAAGGGCCAGCCCGATTGCTGCGTTCAGGTCCTGATGGTTCTAGTGAGCTGCTCCCCAGTTTGGAGTTTATCCTGAGGGTGACATGAGAGGGACTCCTCAGACGTGGGCTGGGAGAGCTCGCTGCAGCTCCAGGGCTCCAGGAAGGTGGCTGGAAAGATGACTTTCAATGCAGAACCCCGTGAATGGTCTCCCTTGTTAAAGCAGTCTTGAGATGACTTGGCTGGAACTCAGGTGCAGGCAATAGGAATGGACAGAACTGGACAGACTGGGAGGGAGACCCAGACGCCAAGCCAAGCTCCCTGGTTTCCGGTTTGGAAGACTCAGTGGTGGGGCGGAGGGAGCCGGGGAAAGAAGCGGGTCCGGGCTGGGTCCTGGGAGTCTCGAGGTCCCTGGAGAGACCTGGCCTGGGACGGAAGCTGTGCTGTGCTGGGTGTCCAAAGCCACTGGAGCCAGGAAAGGGCTGAGCGTGTCTGCGGGCGGAGGCGGACTTCTCCCCTGCATGGAGTCCCGGGCTCCCTCGCCTGTGCTGCCCCCGGGGCCTTGTCCTCCCCCAGGGGGGCCCCTACCCAGGCTGCTCTCTGGGGGCTTACCCCCTTCTTGGACAGTTGCCCTGATCCCCATGCAGAATTAACTCCTTGCTCTCGCAGTTTCCCTCCTACTCAGATGAGCGATTTACTGCTAAAAATTCACAGACATTAACGGATTATGACCTAACACACTTCTGAATTTTGATTGAAGAGAGTCAATAGGATTTAAATCCATCGCAACCTCAGATTTTCCTCTCTTGCTCCTTCTTACTTGCTCCTTTTCTCCCTTCCTTCCCCTACCTCTCTTCCTCCCATCCTCCTTCCTTCCTTCATGTTTGGGTAGGTAATCTGTCCTGAGGCGCCCTGCCCCTTAAGACCCCACCCTTGACACCATAATGCCCATTTGCTCAGCCATGGATTTTCCCTAAAATTAAGTATGGGGTTGTTCGCTTTTGAAAGCATAGGTCTAAACTGCCTTTCTGTATCCTGATCCTTTTTTGTCTAAAGAATATGTACCCACGCTCGGTACATTTATTTGCAACGTGGAAACCTCAGATTGCGGTGATTCTGGCACAGACGAGACAGGATCAGCCCATGTGTCTGTTTCACCGATGCAAAGCCCCTGGGTCAGGAACACGGGCAGAGGGTGGCGGAGAAGAAACCGCGTATGTGAGATCCCCCGGATTCATCAGGAGTTCCCACAGCTATAGGGCGTTTCTCACACTGCATCCTAATTCATTTGTTACAAGGCCGTCTTTTCCCCTTTATCTTAAGTTCTAAGAAGAGAAATAAACCTTACCCTTCTTTGGATTCCCTGTCCCTGGGCCTTGACACAGTGCCGTGTATAGCAGTCTTTAATCCCTATCTGTTAGGCCAATGAATGAATGAGTCTGCCGTTCACAGGATGGGGCAGGCAGCTTCCTGACACATCAAGTCACAGGGGCAGCTTTCCCAAGAGGCGGGAGGTTCCTGCTGCTCCATCTGCCCGAGAAAAAGCATAAAGAATGTGTATCAATAGCACAGGTTATGTGGCACATGTCTACTTTGCGGTGGTGTGTGAGGAAGAATTCTGAGTCCACAGACGTGGAAACTGATAGCGAAAACTGAGATGAGAGCAAAACTGAGGCCTGATGGCATCGGGAGAGAAGGAAGCCAGGAGGACGGACAGACAGGACACGGGACCAGGAAAGGGAAAACTGTGTGGCTGGACAGAGAGACTGATGGCAAAGAAATTGGGGGGAAAAAAAAAGGAAATATTGATAAACTGTAAACTTGGTAAATCTTGGTAAACTGTTGACAGAGTTGAGAAAGATTGAAAAAAGGAAGCATACAAAAGCTAAGTGCCCATCCCAAAGACCACTACCATCTTATTCCCCTCTGCTGTTCAAAGCTTTTCTTTTAAAAAAATTTTTTAATTTACTTATGTACTTATTTATTCTGTTTTATTTACTTTTGGCTGTGCTGGGTCTTCGTTGCTGCATGAGCTTTTCTCTGCGGCGAGCAGGGCCCACCCTCTGGTTGCCGGGTGCAGGCTTCTCAGGGCGGTGGCTTCTCGTGGTGCGGAGCACCGGCTGTAGGCGCGGGGCCCTGGCTGTGGCGCGGGGCCCTGGCTGTAGGCGCGGGGCGGAGGTAGTTGTGGCCTCACTGCCCCGAGGCATGTGGAATCCTCTCGGACCAGGGATAGAACCTGTGTCCCCTGCATTGCAAGGGAACGTAGACCACCAGGGAAATCCTGTTCAAAGCTTTCGCAAAATCCTCTTCCTAGAAATCTTCAGCAGGAGCAAAGAAAGCATCTTAACTCCTATAAGGGAATTGTAAGAGTAGAAGGAATCCCAACAGTTTTCAAGTGCCTTTATTTCACACACGAGGCAACTAAGGCCCAGAGGACGGAGAGACGTCCGTGTCGGCAAAATCATGGTCTCTGTGCTTCCAGACCTTTGTTCATTCACAGTAGATATTCACTTACTGTTCCCATTTCTCCAAACAGAATTGAAAAAAAATGTTTGTTTTAAAAAATAAGTCAATAAACATCTCTATCTGAAGGAACAAGAAGTCTCGGAGGCAGAGGCTGTGTTTTGATTGCTGTTGTATTCCTAGGACCTGGCCCAATGCTTGGCACAGAATGGCTCTCAGTAAGGTTTTGTTTGGATAGATGGATAGATGGGAGGGTGGATGGGTGGGTGGATGAGTGTGGGTTGATGGAAGGGTGAATGGATGGATGAGTGGATGGAAGTGTAGGCGGGTGGATGGAGGGGTGGGTGGGTGGATGGACAGACAGAAGAATGGACAGCTTGGGTGGGTGGGTGGATGGACGGATAAATGTGCTCTACCAGGGCTACCAGTATTATCCAGATATTCGTGAACAGACGTGTTTTCTGACATTAAGCGCTTTCCGACTCCAGCTTGTAATTGCATATGGACCATGCCTTCAGGTTGTTTTGAAGAATGCTCCATACACATTGATCAAGTGAGTGAATGCGATTATTGATAACCTAAAGGAGACTACAATTTCATTGGAAACCTAAGACGCGGACACAGCAGAAATAATTAGCAGTACAAGACAACAATGTGTTGAATGTCAGGTGACCCTACCAGCACTATGGGCTATACGTAGAGTGATTCTCTGGTTTACTTTACTTTTGAAACTGGGACACTTTGAGAGCGAAAGGGGTCCTTATTAATAAATAAACCAAGAGAGTAGGAAGCAACTGGACCATATGGTCAAGGCAGATATAAGGGTGTTCGTTTGTGGGCACAGATTCTCCAGGGGGAGCCTCGGGCATTTGCATCTACCATTCCTACATTTGGAACACCTGCCGTCCCATTCCTAATTAGGAAACTACCACTTAATCTTAAATTAATAAGTGTGATCGCGCTGTGTGCTCCGCAGTCACGCATGTCCGACTCTTCGCGACGCCGTGGACTGTAGCCCGCCAGGCTCCTCTGTCCATGGGATTATCCAGGCAAGAACACTGGGGTGGGTCGCCTCCCTCCTCCAAGGGATCTTCCCAGACCAGAGATTGAATCTGAGCCTCCTGCACTGCAGGCAGATTCTTTAACTCACCAGGGAAGCCCCTAATGAGTTAATAAGTATTAAATGGAAACGAAAACTGCGTGTGAATGATAAAGACTAGAGGAACAATTTTTAAAAGATTCTGTACATGCCTCAAGTTTACGTAGTAATGAGTTGGCTGTCTTAAACACACACAAAATCAGACACATCTTTCTAGAGTTTTTAATTATAGACATTTGGCTTTGAGCAAAATGCCTCTTTTAATGATCTAATGAAGGTAATCCAGAATTTTTTTTAAAGAGCTGGAAATGTTCCTAATAAGGGAAGGTTTATGCCCTTCCTGTACAACATGTAGGGGTTTCCCTGGTGGCTCAGGGATAAAGAATCCACCTTCGAGGCCGCAGTTGCAGGTTCAATCCCTGGGTTGGGACAATCCTCTGGAGAAGGAAATGTCAACCCACCCCAGTATTCTTGCCTAGATAATTCCACGGACGGAGGGGCCTGGCGAGCTACAGTCCACGGGGCCGCAAAAGAGTCAGACACGACTGAAGTGACTAAATAACAGCAACGATATCCAAGGTGGAGTCCCTGGACCTCAGTGTCAGCATCACCTGGGCATATGCTAGAGATGCAGGCCCTCAGGCCCCATTCCAGACCTGCAGACTCAGAATCCACCTTGAACAAGGTCCACGGACGGTTTGCAGGCACATCAGTGTTTGGGAAGCACTGTTCTGTACCACATTAATTCTTCCAAAAGAATGACGTTTATTTAAACACTTCAATATACTTCTATTTTGCCGCTGCTCTCCTGTATAAAATATATCCAAAAAGTAAGTTTCCTTTTGCTTGTAAGCCATTTCAGCGTTTAGAACTTTAATGATGATAAGGAGGATGACCGTTGTTTACCAAGAGATCCGTCCAAATGGGGCTGAGACACCTGATATTCCCACAAATTGCATTCTCCATTCGGGGGGAGGGATAGAAAATAAACTCAGATTTACACAGTAAGCGACTCCTTTCTGGCAGAGACCGGCTTTTAGCTCTAGCCAACCAATTTTGGTGTAAAAACTTCTCCCAGTGGGAGGAAAAACATCAAACTGACAGAAGAAACCATCCTTGGAAATGCAGACTAATCCAGGAAGTCTCCACGTTCAGTCATTGTAAATGTTGGAGGACTGTGAGCGTGCTCTGGGGGTGCCTCGCCCAGCTCTCCTGCCAGCATTGCTCGCTCGGCCGCCACGACTGTGCTAATCCCCGGCAAGGCCCCAGCTACACACCGGCGCGATTCTGCGGCCAGGAAATAGCTTCTCCAGGCCCCAGCCCAGGGTGCTGCACATGCAACCCTGCGAACCCCTGCAGGACAAAGACAGTCACGTGGGGGGCAATGCGACGGGACGCCCGGCTTCCTGGCAGCCTCTCCCTGGTTAACATCTGCAGCGTGTCCTGAGCTGGGATGCGTGGGGGGTCCTGAGAATTTCTCTAACGCCCCATGACTGTCCCCCAGGCTGGGCACCAGGAGGGACATGGCCACGTGAGGGCCCGAAGCGCCTCGGAACACAGATCTGCACGGCTCTTGAAAGCTCACAGTCTCTTTTGCCTGCTGGCATGACAACCTGAAACATTCACACGTCCCAACAACAGGCGTTCATCCAACGTGGGGGAGGAGGAATCAGAGGTCAGGGTAATACTCACAAAGCACCTGCGTGCTGCCCTCCTGACAAACTCCCTGTCTCTGCCTGCTAGGGGTGCCTGTTCCAAGAAGCATGGGTGGATGCTGCAAGAATCGAGGCCGTGGTCCCAGAAGGCCAGAGAGGCGCGAGGTCTCAGGATGACGATCGTGGAATCGTAGCCCTCAAAGAGACCTATGTCCCCCCTCCCTTTCTCGGCCACTGTCTATCAAATGAGGATTAATCCTGCCCTGGCTCATCTTATGGCAGGAAGGACCAAGTCAGACCAAACGAGAGACTGTCTTTGAAAACCCTTATGTGTCTGGTTTATATGCATGTCAACCAAAAGAATATGTTTTTAAAGATCAGCATTCTTTTAAACTGAAAAGGCAGGTTCAAGGGAGTCAGCTGGTGACTTGCCCACAGTCACTAGACCATGTGCTGTCCGTTTGCGAGCCAAGCTGGACCAGGTTGCCTTCCCGAGAGACCCCGGTCCTTCCCCGTGGTCTGCAGGGGTCCAGGCGTGCCTGCCTGCCCTCCATCGGACAGGACGCTCGTGCTCCAGCCTCGCACTAGAGAATCCAAGCCTGAGCTCTCTGCTGGCCAGGCCTCTAGCAAAGAGTGATTTTTTGAAAAATGACGTTTGAGAATTCCCTGAAGGGTATGCAAATTATCCATTCTGCTGCATACCCTCAAATTTAACTTCGGATCAAGTCTGGGCATCTGGGCACTGAGTGCTTAGATCAGAGGCACTTGCCTCCTTGTAGAATGGACTTGACCAAGCTGTGCGCCCAGAGAAGGGTGCTGTCAGACCCAGCCCAGGAATGTGTCCTCACTTCTAGCTTCGGGACTTTATTGATAGCCCAGCCAGATCCCTCTTTGTGAGAACCCCCAGGAGAGCTCCCCCTGGGAATGCAGGGGAACCGTGGATTTTCCTAAACAACCTTTTAATCTTCTGCCCAGCACTGCGCGCTCACTTTCTAACTGGGAGGCTTCCTCTTTCCTCTATGCTCTGGCCACTGGGAGACTTGGGCCAAATTTGCTTAGCAAATGGAACATATTACTCTAATAATTTTACCCTTGTTGCACGCTGCAATTTTCTGATCCCCTTTTCCCTCTGAAAATTTCTTCTATGTCTTTGTATCGCCTGTGTTTTGTAAACCAACTCATTTTTATAAATCAACTGTATCAACTTCACAAATTTCAGCTGAATGGAACAGAGTCCCTGGCCTCATTTGCTGGCGAAGCCGTTACTCAAAGCCTTTATGCCAAGTACTCGTAGCAGTTGGGCCTTGGCGACCATGCTCAGCTATGATTTTTCTGGGACCTATGGAAATCATAATGCAGCCTAAATCCACAAAGTTGACAGATCTTCATTGCAGAAGTTGTTTAGCTCCGTAACATCTCTTAAACCTACAGACAGGTACTGAAGGGCAGGCAAGGCACTTGGTCTTTGACGTTTGGCTCTTGGACTCACCCACATGCTAAACAGTAAAATCCCAATCAGATTGTATCATTTGGAATTTGTGAAAATTTGGACCAAGAATGGTTGAAGTTGACTCTTTGTTCTCTGGGTTTATTAAACAAATGAAGAGTGTAATTTGTAAGAAGGAGTAAATGAATATTAAAGAGTTATTTCCCAACAATTTTTATTCTTATGTGTATATTAAAATGTCATTAGATTATCTTCATAACACTGCTCTGGCTAGTACTTTAATATGCTGATTACAGAGTCTTCCCCTCTCTTAAATTAATGTTTGATTACTCTAATTAGAAAGTCTATCCTTGAAGGTGATAAATATGTACTTTTGAAAAATATCCTAGTAGTTAAATCATTTGTAACGTATATGATCTTTTTTAAAAATTCTATTTGCCATCATTTTTACTTGCCTCCACTTTTTTTCATCTTCCATTAGAGTTGATCTTTGTCCTCTTTTTATTCATCACTGACTTAGAATTAGTAGTGATAGTCGCTCAATCATGTCTGACTCTGCAACCCCATGGACTGTAGCCCACCAGGTTCCTCTGACTATGGAATTCTCCAGGCAAGAATACTGGATTGGGTTGCCATTTCCTTCTTCAAGGGATCTTCCTGATCCAGGGATCGAACCCAGGTATCCTGCATCACAGGCAAATTTTTAGAAATAATATATTCTATTTCCACTGTATTAGTGGTTATCCCTAAAATTTAACACAAACATTTATTTCACTTTTTAATTCAATTTTTATTTTATATTATAGTTGATTTACAATGTATTAGGTTCAAGTGTACAAGGTGATTCAATTATTCCTGTCTCTCTCTTTCTCTCTCTATATATACACACGCACACACATATACATATATATATCCATTCATCTTCTGATTCTTTTCCCATATATAACACAAATGATCTTGATAGTCATGCCAATTCTTGATATCGCTCAAGATTTAAGTAATACCTCCCTTTTTGACAGCATTTGGAAACGTTCACTACTTCTTTGCTGAGATCACCCCCTCTTTTTTCTGTTGGCTGCCCTGGGTCTTACTTGTGGCATGTGACCCCATGTACAGCGTGGGGGATCTAGTTCCCCAACCGGGGGTTGAACCCCAGGTCCTGCATTGGGAGCGTGGAGTCTTAGCCGCTGGACCAGCCGGGGATTCCCTCACCCCTGTCCTGAACTCCGTAACACTGCATCCTGTCTCTCCTCTCTCCCTAGAGGATTAAGCCTCTGTCCTGAGGAAGCCTTCCTCTTCCTCCTCACAGCCTCCCACTTTGGGTGTCCCCTAAGTTCTGAGTGCAGAACTTCTCCTTTCGTGTTTGCTAAACAACGAATCCTCCTTCAAGCATCAGCTATCACTTTGAGCAGACGACTCTCCAGTCTGAACACTCATTTAGTTCCAATCTCTGCACTCCGATTACCTACTGGATACTTCCACTGACACATCAAATTCATCATGTCAGCCATTAATAATGACTGTCAACTTTATTCATTAGCACCATAATAAGGCTTGGCAAAAGCAAAAATAAAAGTCATTTTATCGATCATATACACCACAGGCTACCACTGGTGCTTTGAAACGAAATGTCATTTTTTAACCCTCTGAACCATCCTAGAGGTGGGTTTTACCACCTTCACTTTACCTATCAGGAAACTGGGAAAGAGGGAGGCACAGCAACTTGATTTCAGCAGGTTTTTTCAACATTACAAAAATAAAATGTGAACTCACGTCTGTCATGTTAAGCTGCCTCCCCAAATTTATACCTAAAATTAAATTTCTGTATTTTATCCTAAACTTTTGCTCTGTCCCTATTTTTGCCTATGGTACCATAATTCTCCTAGTAAATATGAAAGCTTAAAATTTTGGATACTTGATTGGTCCTCCCTCCTCATCACCCTTCATGTTGAATCCATCACCAGGTCCTGTAATTGTGCTTCTTCCCAATTTTTCTTTCTTCCTTCCTCGTGTTCACACACTTACCCATTAGTGTCTCCAGTAAACTGCTGCCCACTCCCTCTGCCTGACTCCTCTGCACAGCCTCCTTCCCCGGATCACCACCGATGAACCTTCCAAGGGCACCACTTGCCCGTCCAAATATCTGATCAGAAGCCTTCAGCCGACCACACTGCTTCAGGTCCTGAGCCTGACAGGCTAGGCTTCCACGATGGGACCTAAGCTGTTTCTCTGATTTTATCAGTTCCTGCAGCCCAGCACTCCTCTGCTTCCTGGAACGGGCATTTGATTTTCCTTCTGAGCTTTTGTTTATAGTGTTTCCTCACTTGAACTAAGTATTCTTATTCCACCTCTTGCCCATGAAAGGCCCAACTCAAGCCTTTGATTTGGTTCTGTGGTTTTTACCTTCCTCTAAAGTTCAACTACTTTATTTATTTATTGGCTGCTCTACCCAGCTTGCAGGATCTCAGTTCCCCAACCAGGGACCAAACCCAGGTCCAGGAGTGGGAGCAGTGAGTGCTAACCACTGGGCCGCCAAGGGAGTCCTGCAACTACTGGGTTTATTATTCGCGTTACTCATTCGGCTCAACCACATGTTGCCTTGGTTGTAAGGTGTGTGTGTGTGTGTGTGTGTGTGTGTGTGTGTAGGTATCTTGCATCCCTGGTCAGATTTTAAATTCCTTAGAGGGCAAGGATTGATCTCAAACATCTTTTATGTCCCTCAGAGGTTTGGAATGAGTTATTATGTAAATCATCTAGGAACAATATAATATTCAAAGGAGGCAAATAAATTTGATAGAGAAAATGAAAAGAACATGGATTCTAGAATTAAGAATACCTGATTTCCAGTCCAGTCAACCATGTGAATTCCCTTTCAGATTCTCTGAGAGAAAGTGGAGTTGCTTCTGCCCACCTCGTAGTTTATGAGCTTTTCAGTGAAGCCTCCTGTGTGCAGGCCAATCCCTGGCATGTGTGTGCTGAAAAATGAAACTGTGATGCCTGTTTGGTGACTGAAGAGACCCTTGGCTTTGTGAGCTCTCTGTGAGCATCAGTGATTGCTTTTGAACACCACTGTACCCACAATTCATTGACAAGAATAAATGTATAGATTACAGGCTCAGACTTAAGTTTGTTCCCTATTTCTGTATTTAGAATTAGACAATTTTAGAGTTGAAACTGTAGAACGAACACCCAAAAAAACTAACACTCTTCTAGAACTAACAACCAGAAAAGATGTCCTTTTCATTATAGGGGACTGGAATGCAAAGGTAGGAAGTCAAGAAATACCTGGAGTAACAGGCAGGTTTGGCCTTGGAGTACAGAAGGAATCAGGGCAAGGGCTAATAGAGTTTTGCCAAGAGAACGCACTGGTCATAGCAGATACCGTCTTCCAACAACACCGGAGAAGACTCTACACATGAACATCACCAAATGGTCAAAACCAAAATCAGATGATTGATTATATTCTTTGCAGTCAAAGATGGAAAAGCTCTATACAGTCAGCAAAAACAAGACTGGGAGCTGACTGTGACTCAGATCATGAACTCCGTATTGCCAAATTCAGACTTAAATTGAAGAAAGTAGGGAAAACCACTAGACCATTCAGGTATGACCTAAATCAAATCCCTTACGATTAAGTGACAAGTAGATGCAAGGTATTAGATCTGATAGACAGAGTACCTGAAGAACTGTGGATGGAGGTTCGTGACATTGTACAGGAGGCAGTGATCAAGACCATCCCCAAGAAAAAGAAATGCAAACAAAGGCAAAATGGTTGTCTGAGGAGGCCTTACAAATAGCTGAGAAAAGAAGAGACACTAAAGTCAAAGGAGAAAAGGAAAGATATACCCATTTTGAATGCAGAATTCAAAATCAGAATTACCAAGGGAACATTTCATGCGAAGATGGGCACAATAAAGGACAGAAATGGTATGGACCTAACAGAAGCAGAAGATATTAAGAAGAGATGGCAAGAATACACAGAAGAAGTATACAAAAGAGATCTTCATGACCCAGATAACCACGATGGTGTGATCACTCACCTAGAGCCAGACATCCTGGGATGTGAAGTCAAGTGGGCCTTAGGAAGCATCACTATGAACAAAGCTATGGAGGTGATGGAATTCCAGTTGAGCTGTTTCAAATCCAAGAAGATGATGTTGTGAAAGTGCTGCACTCAATATGCGAGCAAATTTGGAAAACTCAGCAGTTGCCACAGGACTGGAAAAGGTCAGTTTTCATTCCAATGCCAAAGAAAGGCAATGCCAAAAAGTGTTTAAACTACTGCACAATTGCACTCATCTCACACGCTAGTAAAGTAATGCTCAAAAGTCTCCAAGCCAGGCTTCAGCAATACGTGAACCGTGAACTTCCTGATGTTCAAGCTGGATTTAGAGAAAGCAGAGGAACCAGAGATCAGATTTCCAACATCTGTTGGACCATCGAAAAAGCAAGAGAGTTCCAGAAAAACATCTACTTCTGCTTTATTGACTACACCAAAGCCTTTGTGTGGATCACAACGAACTGTGGAAAATTCTGAAAGAGATGGGAATATCAGACCACCTGACCTGCCTCCTGAGAAATCTGTATGCAGGTCAGGAAGCAGCAGTTAGAACTGGACATGGAACAACAGACTGGTTCCAAATGGGGAAAGGAGTATGTCAAGGCTGCATATTGTCACCCTGCTTATTTAACTTATATGCAGAGTACATCATGCAAAATGCTGGGCTGGATGAAGCACAAGCTGGAATCAAGATTGCCGGGAGAAATATCAGTAACCTCAGATATGCAGATGACACCACCCTTATGGTAGACAGCGAAGAATTAAAGAGCCTCTTGATGAAAGTGAAAGAGGAGAGTGAAAAAGTTGGCTTAAAACTCAACATTTAGAAAACTAAGATCATGGCATCCAGTCCTATCACTTCATGGCAAATAGATGGGGAAACAGTGGAAGCAGTGAAATACTTTATTTTTTGGTCTCTAAAATCATTGCAGATGGTGACTGCAACCATGATATTAAAAGACGCTTGCTCCTTGGAAGAAAAGTTATGACCAACCTAGACAGCATATTAAAAAGCAGAGACATTACTTTGATGACAAAGGTCTATTTAGTCGAAGTTATGGTTTTTCTAGTAGTCATGTGTGAGAGTTGGACTATAAAGAAAGCTGAGTGCCGAAGAATTGATGCTTTTGAACTGTGGTGTTGGAGAAGACTCTTGAGAATCCCTTGGACTGCAAGGAGATCCAACCAGTCCATCCTAAAGGAAATCAGTCCTGAATATTCATTGGAAGGACTGATGTTGAAGCTGAAACTCCAATACTTTGGCTACCTGATGCGAAGAGCTGACTCCTTGGAAAAGACCCTGATTCTGGGAAAGACTGAAGGCAGGAGGAGAAGGGACAACAGAGGATGAGATGGTTGGATGGTATCACTGAGTCGATGGACATGAGTTTGAGTAAACTCCGGGAGTTGGTGACAGACAGGGAGGCCTGGCGGGCTGCAGTCCATGGGGTCACAGAGTCAGACACAACTGAGCAAGTGACCTGAACTGAGAGTTGAAATGGTCTTCATCTAAATTAATGATTCCCAAGCACAACACTGCAAGGAAATGGGAAAACATTTTTATAACAATTTTTTGTAAAACTAAATAATACAATTTACAGAATTACCCAAGGGACTTCCCTGGCGGTCCAGTGGTTAAGACTCTGGACTTAATCGTGCTTCCACTGCATTGGCGGGTGTGTGGGTGTGTGGCGCAGATCGACCCCTGGTCAGGAAACTAAGGTCCCGCAGGCCGTGCGCCACGACTGGGAAACAAAAATCCCGCGAGGAGCCCAGTGCGGCCAAAACTAATTAATTAATTTAAAAAACCCAGATTTACCCTGTACTTTGTAGTTATCACTCTCCTACTTTGTGTAAGTTAAACATAAGTTCAAAGTCTTTTGTTTTATGAAACAATGATGATGATACGTGGTGGAGGGTGGCAGTTGTGGGTTTTGCTGTTGACTAGTGACTTTTCATATTCAAACAGAGAGGTGGCAAACTGATATTGATTTCCACAGTATTTTTGAAAGTGTTACAGGACCATGTTACCCCAAATGCTTGGAAAGCCTAACCTAGCCCAAGTCTTTGTTTCAGAATTGAAAATTATTTGACTTTCAGAAGTTAAATTGCTTGTCCAAGGACACATGACTGCTCTACATCCACCATGAGAATTCAACTCTCTTAGCCCTCACGATATGCCTCATTCTTTAAGTACAAAACTATCTTTCTACTGATGGAAAGAGGAACCTATTTTCCATAAAAGTTTTGAAGGAAAAGTGAAAGTGAAGTTGCTCAGTTGTGTCCAACTCTTTGTGACCCCATGGACTGTAACCTACCAGGTTCCTCTGTCCATAGGATTTTCCAGGCAAGAAAAATTGTATAAATTTTATTCATTTATAAAAAACATATTAAAATCCTCCCAAATGATGACTTTATCTCTATGGAAAAACTTGATTATAGATCTTTTAAAGATTTTAAATATAGGTTTCCTACATTTAAACATTTCATATTTTCCATTTATTTTCAAATAAATTTATTTTCATGAAAAATAATATTGTTTGCAAAAAACTCTGGAAAATACAGACATAAAAGCCCTGTAATTCCAGAGAGAATCGTATTGCTCCTTTAGTATAGTTCCTGCTAGATATTTTTCTGTGTCCATTTTGCACAGTTGAAATTATATTGCATGTTTCGTCTTTCTTCATTTTACTTATTTAAGTTTTTAAGAAGTAGTACATTCACATAATTTAAAGCTCAGTGATGAGTCTTTTCTGACCTCTGCCCCTCTATCATCCAGTTCTCCTCCGTAACAAAAATTAATATTTCCAGTTTTTAAAATTTTTGCTATGTGCATCCTTGTAGAGATATTTTATGCATTGTGCTCAGGTTCTTTTGCTTAATATTAAGACATATGCATTTCCCAATCTTTTGTAAAAATCTTATTCTTTAGGGGCACATAATACTTTATTATGTAAATATACCACAATTTATTTAGTCATGGTTACATATTAGACATTAAAATTATTCTCAGCTTTTTTTTCATAACTTTGTATATCCTAGTGCTTAAGCCAAAAGAATGCATTGACCTTTTCCTTTTAGAAATTTTAGGACTTTGGCAATAACTTTCCTTGAACCGATTAAGTTCATTTTACCTCTATTTACAAAAGCAAGTCTATTGCTTCTTCTGCTGAAGTTAGTCAGTCAATCTGGGGTTGAAACAATCTTTTACCCAAATGAACTGACCTCAGGTGGATACATCACAATCTCTATACTCAGAGAAAAACATCCCCTGCTCAGTGTTCCATGAAAGGTAAGCAGCAATAGAAAAAACTTTCCAGGGTAAGATGGATGAGGTCTGAGGATCTAATGTAAAACACAGTGATCGTAGTTGCTAACTATAGCTGGGCTTCCCAGGTGGTAAAGAATATTCTCCTGGCAATGCAGGAGAAATGACTTCCATCCCTGGTCAGGAAGATCCTCTGGAGATAGAAGTGGCAGCCCACTCCGATATTCTTGCCTGGGAAAGCCCACGGACAGAGGAACCTAGTGGGCTGCAGTCTATGGGGTCGCAAAGAGTTGGCACAGACTGAGCACACACACATATAACAATGTTAGACCAGTTCACATGTTTGTACACTCTTAACACTGAATACACATAAATTAAGAGTCACTAAGCTTATACATGCCTAATACATATGATTTATGAACCTGATATATTGATTAATGGCCAAGTGCTTATACTCAAACTGAGACCTCACCAGAACCAATTAATCTTAACGATTTCAACTTCCAGTTAAAAAAGGAATAAGTTCTGGGGCTCTAATATAGAGTAAGGTCAGTATATTTAGTAACAGCGTAATATATACCTTAAAGTTGTAAGAGTAGATCTTAAATGTTCTAACCACACACACAAAAAAACATACTTACGAGAGTGACAGAGGTGTCAACTAACTTTATAGTGTCAGTCACTTTGCCATATATATATGTATATATAATCATCATGTTGTACACCTTAAGTCTACACAATTTGTTGTTGTTCAGTTGCTGAGTCATGTCTCACTCTTCCACCCCTTGGACTGCAGCATACTGGGCTCCTCTTCCTCCATGATCTCCCAGAGTTTGCTCAAATTCGTGTCCTTTGAGTTGATGATGCTATCTAATCATCTCATCCTCTGCCCTTCTCCTGCCTTCAATCTCTCCCAGCATCAGGGTCTTTTCCAATGAGTTGGCTCTTCGTCTCAGGAGGCCAAAGTATTGGAGCTTCAGCTTCAGTCCTTCCAATGAATATTCAGGGTTTATTTCCCTTAGCATTGACTAGTTTGATCTCCTTGCTGTCCAACGGACTCTCAAGAGTCTTCTCCAACACCACAGTCTGAAACACGGTATTATACGTCAATAATATCTCAATAATGCTGAGGGGGAAGCTTGGTGATTTTCTGTTGTTGCTTTGAGGGTTTAAAAAAATATTTATTTTATTTATTATTTATTGTTGGCTGTCCCGGGTCTTGGTCGTGGCATGTGGGATCTAGTTCCCTAAACCAGGGATCAAATCCAGACCCCCAGGGAACTCCACTGGACCACCAGGGGGACATCCCTTGATGATTTAATTATAAAAAAAAGAAAAAGAAAATTGCCAACCTTGAATTCTATACTAAGTGACATAGTCTTCCATAAACATAAAATAGATATGCTCAGAGAAACAAAAATGAGAGAATTCATCAGCAGCAATCTTCAACAAATAAAATATTAGTTATTCTTCAAGCAGTAGAAAAATGATTCCAGACAGTAAATTAGAAATGAATAAAAAATGAGGGGCAATTAAAAAGGCTAAATATGTTGGGTGAATCTAAATAAATGTTGGCTATATAAAAGAGTAATATTACTATTACACTTATTTAAGAGAAAGATACATATTGTAAGTTCTAGGGTTACCACTATAGAATTTGTAAAAGAACATATGACTTGTGAGGTAAGAAGAAGAAAAAAGATAGAATAATTGTTTTTAAAGTTCTCAATCTGAAACACATCAATGAAGGGGAAAAGAAAAGAAACATAGAACAGGAAGGATAAACAGAAAAACCTATATAATATTGTAGAATCAAAACTACACATATTAGTGATTACCTTAAATGTAAATGGACTAAACTCCCCAATCAAAAAGACTTAAAGGTTGTCATATGGAATTTAAAGATAAAATTGCTACTTATAAGAGACATATCTAAAACATAAGGATACAGAAAGTTTAAAAAATACAAAGATGGAAAAAGATTTATCTACCATATAAACCTCAATTTTAAAAAGTTGATTATAGGTATCTTAATATAAGCCAAAATAGACATAAAGTCAAAAGCATAATTAATACCTTTATAATAATAAAATGCTTCATTTAGTAGCTAGATATAACAGTTTACACTTGTATGTACCTAATAAATAGCTTCAATACATGTAAAGCAAAAAATAACTGGACTAAAAAAACATAAAAACAGATTCATAATCATATTAGGAAATTTTAACACACCTATCCTGATAGATGATTTGAATAACATAAATACTAAACCTGAATATATATTCATATATAAAATTCATTATAACATATATCCAAATTCAAAGGATTGAAATTCTACAGATTATGTTCTTTGACTACAATACCATTAAACTGGAAAAATAGCAATAAAAAACCTAGAAAATTTCTATATTTTAAGATTAAAAGCATACTTATAATAACCCATAAGTCAAAGAAGAAAACATAGCAGAAGTGGAAATCAATTTTGAACTTAATGAAAATGTAAAATATCAAGACTTTTGGGATACAGAGGAATTTATAGGTTTAAAGACATGCATTTAGGAAGACTAAAAGTCAATGAACAAAGGCATTTAAAGAAGTTAGAAAAATAATGGCAAAAAAAAAAAAGGGAGATAATAATGAAAAGGAGATAATAATGGAAAGAGCATAAGGAAATAGAACAGAGAATAGATTCTCTGATACAGAAACAGAGAATCAACGAAGTCCAAAGTTGGTATTTTCAAAAGACTAATAAATTTACACAGCCCTGGCAAGACTAATAAAAGGAGAGAAGTCACACAAAATGTGAAAAATGAAAAATAGACTGACCCTAACCATATTAAAATCTTCTGAACAATTTTATGCCATTAAATTTGAAATTTTCGATAAATGGATAAATTGACATAGGAAGAAATAGAAAACCTGAATATTCCTTCATTAATAAATTTGAATCTATACCATAAAGGCTTTCAACAAGAATGCTCCAGGACAGATGACTTTACAAGCGCATGCATACAGATAATAAAAGAAGAAATAATGGTATTTATACAGAAACTAAAAACTGGAAAGGAGGAAGCGCATGTCAGCTCCTCTTATGAGACATGTATAACCTTGCTATCAAAACCTGACAAGAACATATGAAAGGACAATTTCAGGCCAACTTTTCTCATGAACATGGATTCATAGTCCACATTATTAGTATAACAAAATTAGCAACTTATAAAAGCATAATGCATCCAATCCAAAGTTTTGGTTTATTCCAGAAAGAGAAAATTGATTTAAAATTAAGAATAATTAGTGCAAGTCAACATGTTTATAAAATGAAGGGATGAAATCATGTGATCATTTCAACAGATGATAAAATTCAATATCCATTCACAATTTTAAAAGTTTAGAAAATTAGTATTAGAAAGGAATTTCCTTAATCTGATGAAAGATGCCTATAATATTTCTTTAACAAATATCATTCTTAATAGTGAAAACTTTCCTCCAGTAATTAAAATCAAGAAAAGATGTCCACTCCAGCCACTTCTATGCAGTGTTGCATTGGAGGTCCTAGAGGCACTGTTCATCACCTCAGATCAGGCTGGGCATACGCTTGGGGTCAGCAAAGCATTCACCAAAATTTATTTGGAAATAATCTGATACCTAAAACATAAGCGTTAAAGTTAAGGCAATAGGGTAATCATTCCCTAACTACTTTGCCCCAACCACCTGTTCTTCACAGAGCCAAGCTTTTCGAAAATACGGACCAGATCTTTGCTCAAGACACCCAGGGCATTTTCATGACCCCCCAGACTTGCCTGACTGCTGATTCATTCTATGTTCCTCTTCCGGTTCTCTGCATTCCAGCCCCGGGAGCTCTTTTCGGGTTCTCAAAGACCTGCTCCTTCCACATCTTGATCTCTGCACAGATTCTTCCCTCAGCCTGGGGCCATCTCCACCGCCTTCTTACCTAGCTCATCCTTTAGACTCTAGGCTCGTTAGCTTTGTTACCACCTCATCAAAACCCGAACAAGCCCCAGTAGTAATGTGGGTACCTGGCCCCCGGACCTTGCTTCCTATTAATGACTCTTCAGTAAGAGGGACCGTGGCTACTTGCAGAAACGGCTGGTTCTAGAACTGGGGCGGAACATATGCACGTTGAGCCGGGAGCATCTAACGATGTCAGGAAGCAAAGAAGGACACGCGCTCACCCACGCACACACCCATCCCACAGTGGTCCGGCACAGGAGCCAAAAAGAGCTCCAAGTGGCCCAAGTTGCAACAGTCGGAATAACACTAAGAGTAAAGAAGTGTATATTACAACCCTGAGTACAAAATAAATACCTGGGAATTCATGATCAAAGAAATTAGTAAGTGTGGGAGAACTCTGTGCAGAAGAATTCCAGGTAAGTTTTGCAGACATCCTGCCTTCCAGGAGGAGGATGGGTCCTTGCTTCTTGCGTGTGTGTTGCCTGTCGGAACTCCTTCCCAAACAGGCAGAACTGAAAGGGCGGGGTGGGGGAAGTAACTTTCCTGGGGAAGCCTGCCAAGCCCTGTGTTACCCAGATGATCAAGGTCAACATCAGCAGTGAGAAGCTGTGTTGATAGTCCATACTTTGGATATGATGAGAAAGGCATTTTACCTCTGTGGTCGCCTCTTCAAAACACATAACCCAGTCTAATTGTGAGGAAAACATCAGACAAATCCCATTTGAGGGCCATTTTACACAATATCCAACCAAGACTCTTCAAAAATGCCAAGATCATCAGAAACAAGGAAAAAATCTGTGAAACTGTCACAGCCTAAGGGGATACAATCACTAAAATGTATACAGGGACTTGAATGAGATCCTGGAACAGAAAATGGACATTAGGAAAAACTAGGGAAATCGAAATAAAGACCTTAGTTAATGAAAATGTATCAGTGTTGGCTCATGAATTGTGATAGGTGTGCCATGCTCATGTGAGGCAGTAATAATAGCGGAGGAACTTCCCTGGCAGTCCAGTGGTTAAGGCTCCGGGCTCCCAGTGCGTGGGACACAGATTCAATCTCCAGTGGGGGAACTAAGATCCCGCATGCCACAAGGTGTGGCCAAGAAATAAATAAGTAATAAAAATAATAACAGGAAATGCTGTGGAGAATATGTGGAAATCTCCATATTATCTTTGCAATTTTTCTGTAAATCTAAATTCATGATAAAAAAAAATTTATAAAAAACAGCTGCATGCATGCTAAGTCGCTTCACTCATGTCTGACTCTTTGCGACCCCATGCACTGCAGCCCGCCAGGCTCCTTTGTCCATGGGATTCTCCAGGCAAGAATATTGGAGAGGGTTGCTGTGCCCACCTCCAGGGGATCTTCCCAACCCAGGGATCGAACCCAGGTCTCTTACTCCTAACCTGCATTGGCAGATGGGTTCCTTACCACTAGCGCCACCTGGGAAGTCCTAAATAAGTCCTGAATACTAACAAAATATGGTATACTCCCCACCTTCCATAAATTATTCCAGTGTCTTCAAGTATTGGCTAGAATAAGGAAATATTCTTAAGCTGGGGAGTGGGTACACAGGTTTTTAAAATTATTCTTTAAGTCATTTCAGTTCAGTTCAGTCGCTCAGTCATGTCCAACTCTTTGCAACCCCATGAACTGCAGCACACCAGGCCTCCCTGTCCATCACCAGCTCCCAGAGTTTACCCAAACCCATGTCCATTGTGTTGGTGATGCCATGCAACCATCTCATCCTCTGTCGTCCCCTTCTCCTCCCGCCCTCAGTCTTTCCCAGCATCAGGGTCTTTTCAAATGAGTCAGCTCTCTGCATCGGGTGACCAAAGTATTGGAGTTTCAGCTTCAACATCAGTCCCTTCAATGAACACCCAGGACTGATCTCCTTTAGGATGGACTGGTTGGATTTCCTTGCAGTCCAAGGAACTCTCAAGAGTCTTCTCCAACACCACAGTTCAAAAGCATTAGTTCTCCGCTTTCTTTCTTTTTGTTTTTTCTTCAGCTTTCTTTATAGTCCAACTCCCACAT